>BSBK01008059.1:600000-1182405 GCA_027943335.1 Chamaecyparis obtusa | reverse complement strand
GACATTATATATTATATATAAATATTATATATTATATAATATATTATATTTATATATATATTATATTTGTATATATTATATATATATTATGTATATATATATATATATACATATATATATTATATATATATATACATATATATATATATATATATATATATATATATATATATATATATGTCTATATATATATATATATATCTCAAAAATTAGTACAAGACTAGTGCATCCTTGATGCAAATATGTCAAAATGAGGTACAATCAAAATGGGTTTTAGAAGAGGATAAGATGAGAAGGGCTATCATGACTGACTCCTCCCTTCACTTGATCTTGAGGTGGAGGAGGGGCATCTACTATGGCAATAGGTGGCACTATTATAGGCCCCTTAGACTAGCCAACAAACTGAGAATATGATGGCTCTCTCGCTCCAATTAGAACTGCCCCAATATAAAGTGCATAGTAATCGACCGCTTGTGAGGCCTGGTAGGTGGTTGTATGCTGATAAATATGAAGCTCTCCGAGAAAGAAATCCCTATCTCATTATACTAACTATATCTTATCCTCTTCCACTTCTTACTATGTATTAGCCTCAACCAAGTCTTCTATAAGCTAAGCCTCCCTACCCTTTGCTACCTCCACCCTAGGTGCCTCCATAGGTGGAGCCTGCATTATGTCTCCTCTCGGGCTCCTATATCCTATTCCAATGGCCTGACCTACATGCCTTTCCTAAGGAGGTGGCCTCTATCCACCTTCCTCCAAACTAGCTTATTCCCCTCATCCTCCTTCATCTCCTCCTTGACTACCACTGCCACCCCCACATCTCCCAATGAACCCGTCTCTCTCCTAGGCTTATTTTTGTGGTCCCACAACCATGCTCCCCTAATGGCCCTTATGGCCTCAGGGGCCCCCCTTCTGCTTTTTTCTTGTCTCACTTTTGTCATCTTTAGGGATTTTGTCCTTAGTTTTTTCCTAATTTTTGGCTTTTTCAGCCTTGTCACCCTTTCGCACTTTTGGAGGTCTGAAAGTGTAAAAGGCCCAGTGGAGCAAGAAGCAAATCCTTGGGCCTTTTAGCTATTCCCCCTTTTTGGACCTATTGAAGGTCCGCAACACTAAAAGTCTGACTCTTGTGGGAGTCAGCCTTTCAAGTTTATCGACCTTTCGGAGGTTCGCACCCCTGAAAAGGCCAAAAGGTCAATTCGTGAGGTGCTTGCATCAGCAACCTTGCGTAGCCTATAAAAGATGCTTAAGGGTTTTCAAACCCTCACTTTGCGCTCACTCCTCCACTTCCTACCCGCTTTTTTTACTGCCTGTCACCTTTTCATTGCTTGGATCTCGTCTCCTCCCTGGTTGTCATCAAGTTTTTCATCTCCTAGGTAGGTGGTCTTTTCTTCCCTCTTTTTTTTTGTCTTAGTTTAATGTTCTTTTTGTTTTCATCCTTCTCGCTTTGTCTTAGGTTTAGGGTTTGCATCTCTTCGGCCTTTTCAACCTTGTCCTTAGGTCTAGGTTATTTAGAGTCAACCTTTTTTGGCCTTAGGGATCATCAAGGTAGTCACCTTGCATCCCTTGGTGAGTTTGTGGTCAAACTCACCGTCGGACTCACTTTTTGAGTGCGACTATAAACCCTAGTTTCAGACCTTCGGGGTTTGAAACTTTCGAAGCAACTAGTACATCAACAAAATTACCAAGTGCTAGATCATTTTAGTGTTTCAGTGTTATCACACACTGAAACACTTTGCACCTCCAAAACACTAAAATAAACCTTCTGCTCCTTGACTTCGACACTTTCGACCTTTTCGCATGCCAAAAAATGTTTCACCTCGAATCATCGTTTGTTTCAAGAAAAAACCCCTCCTCAACCTTCCAGCCTTTTCAGATGTATCGGCCTTTTTGGCCTTCAGGTATTTTAAACATCTGATTCATTGAAAACACTTTGAACATGGCAGAGGCCTCTTTTAGCAGTTTTGGCCTCTTCGGCCTTTCAAAGATGCGACACCCTCGATGGCCCGAAAGGTCGAAACTCTTTTTTTGACCCATTTTAGTTTGAAAATTAAAAAATACTTTATTTTTTGGGTCTTTTTCTCTCATCTTGTTACTCATTCATGTCTTTTCCTCTTTGTAGATATGGCTGAGAAGGTACTAGCATCTCTGACAATGAATATCAGTTCAAAGGATACCATCCACCATCCAAGGTGACTGACTTGCACGTGGGGATAAGTGATATAGATATCAGGAATGTAAGTTGGAATGAGTACCTAAATAAGTGTGCTTAGTTAGTGGGCCATTTAGAGGATTGGACTTCATTAGTCCACTGCTCCCTAGTGAATGCGGCAGCACACCCGGTCTCCATCCAGTCAGCGGACCTGATCAACACACTGGCCAATAACTATGTGCCAGATGAACGCATGGTCAAGAATGGCCTTGGAGAAGTGGTCCTAGACCTAAGGCCTAACAACATTGAAGATGTTTCCCATCTCCCTAAAGGGGTAGACAAGTTCTTCAATTTCAATATCAACAAGGGGATGAAATTCTACAATAAAGACGTACAATAGGCTCACAACATCATCAACAATGAGTACCTAATGCAGTCATTGCCCAAGAATAGGTTGGATAGAATTGACATGAGGAGAGGCTACATGAAAGAGGATATATAGGCAACCATAAAAATGATAAGTAGGGTATATGGGCTACCTAAGTCCCATCAATTGGAACCTTGGATGATTTTCCTGATCCATAAAATAAAAGAAAGGCAGGCAAGGTTTGATTGGGCAGCTATTCTAAGTGACCAGCTGAATGAACAACTGATTCGGGTGAAGACAAACCCCCACTTCTACATGACATCCTATGTCGTGTACTTGCTAGCTGTCAAGGGTAGTATATATGGGATTAACCAAAGTTGGAAACATCAGAGAACTAAACACGTGGCCATTCACTTTGTACCCTCAATTGGTGAGGAAGGATTTCTTTACACACAATAGCCTAGAGTTTAGGATAGTCAATGATGCCTTCATTTTTGCAATCATCCACTCCATTGAGGGTGACTATGCTAAAAGGTTATCAACAAAAGTAGTGGCTAAAGTGAAGGCCATTGGGTTGTTTTACATACAATTTCAAACATTCATGTACATTCAAATGGCAGGAAGCACTTTGGCACCCAAGACGCTCCCAAGGTACCCTTATGACAGGGTAGTTCTACTAGAGATAGCAAGGCAGATGTCCGATGCCCATGAGCATATCAAGCATAAGAAGAAACATTGCTAGGACTTTCCTATTTCTATGGGCCCCCACTATGTACCTGACATGAAAGTCTACAAGTCATTGACCAGAGAATGGGATGAATTCCCCATTGGCAACCTATAATCTGGTGAGGCCGCACTTTGACCCCATTGGTACCTATAGCCATATAATGGGAAGACACTATGTTCACAAGCTACATATTAAAGACCATTGGGCCAACTATGTATATGATTATGAGGTAAGAGTCTGTGACTATTGCCAGATGAGTCTAGAGTTGGCACAGGGTGCACTGTTGTTGAGGATTCCGCAAAAGGTGGTAGATGGTTGATTCAGATAAAGTTTTGGATTCTATATATAATACAGATAAGGTATTCACAAGGGCCATCTTGAATGTAGAGGTGGATCAAGAAGAGAATGAAAACATGGATTTCAGAGCCTGACATGTGATTTAAACTGACAAAGTCTTGGGTCGCTCATCCATTTCCAATGCAACCGCTCCCCATGAAGCAACTCCCTAAGAAACCATCTCGAGAAAAGAAGAAGGGAGAAAAGATACTAAAACTGCAGTTCAAAGAGGTTGCCCCTCTGAAGCCAGAAATTGTGTATCAACATGAGCATCCCACCACATATGGTCTGATCATGCACTCCAATAAGGTGAAAACCAGGATGACCAAAAGTATTGCTCCACTAGAATCACCTTCACCTAGCGACCATGATTCTCCAAGCTTAGAAAAGAAAAGAAAATTCAAAATCATAGGGCCCAAGCCGTCTGGAGTAGTCAAGGGTCATGTGTACAAGAGGAAGAGAGGCTTGACACCTACACAAATTGATACCCTAGTGGAGGATGATGAAGATCAAATGCATGAAGTTCCCCTCAGTAGGAGGACCTGATCTATGGGATTCTTAAAGAAAAGAAGGATAACAGATGATGACCTTGAGGATGCTAAAGGGGCTACTCAGGTAGAGCCAATAAATCTGGATGCCCTCGGCGATGATGAATTAAACATCATAGATTTTGTGGGGTTGCATGGGTTCAAAGAGTCTGACCAACAAGCTCCTATGTGATTCACTAGTCTTTTCAGTGGCATGGGAGAGGATCTACAATAGGGACCTCCAGAGAAAAATGACGTTGAGATAATGGAGGACCGATGAGAAACTACAGAAATAGAAAAGGACTCTTCTATTGGGGTCACTTCAAAAGAAGGAGCAAGTACATAGGTACCATTTTTTTCATCCATTCCTCCTCTACCTCCACCTCATCCTTCCACACCTCCTACCATTCCACTTCAAGAGCCTCCCACTATTCCACTTTCCACTCCCATATAGAATACTCTATTGCCTCAGCAACCTTCCTCATCCCATGTTCCCCTTTCAACTCCACCTCCACTAGCCCATTCAACCACTCCCCTTGTGTCTCCTATGCCTCCCCCACTCAATATTCCTCCTCAAGTTCACATTGAATCAGTTTCCCAAAGCTCGCAGGAGCTGGAGAAAGAAGCAAAAGTCACTGGCAAGGAGAAAATGGAAGAAAATTCACATAGGATCAGAGGAGCCCAGATGACAAGGGAGAGTCATAGGTGGAAGAAGAACCACATACTGAAGAGGATAAGCCACAATCAGATACTGAGGAGCAAACAGCTGATGAGCAGCAAACTACTGATGAGGGGAGAACATGAACAAGACATTGGGAATGAGTAGGAAATGGGGAGAAGAAGAAGAAACTCAAGAGGAAATAAGGACAGAACACTTGGCAACCTCTTATGCATTGGCTACTCCCTATGAGCCATTAAATACATTCTCAAAGCCCACATGGTTTACCAAAGAAGTTCAGCCAAGGGTTAGAGTATACACTGATGATGAGGTCAACATGACCACGCTAGGGCATGCTTTCCACCAAATGGCTCTAGTTCCCCAAGCAAGGAGAATGTCCTATGTAACACAAGACTAGACAGGGAGGTGGAAAGCATAGGTGGTTGTTCCCATAATGGATGTTGGTATAAATGAGATCACTCTGGATGATTATGTGCTGGAGGAGGTAGACTTGGGAGAACCAACTAGGGAAGGTAGCAAAACCTTGGCTACTTTGGGCTTGAAGCACGCTCTAGGCTTCATGAATAAGGATGAAGAAAGGATAAAAGCTCTGGAAGAGCAAAATGAGGCTATAAAGAAATTTATTTTGAAGATAGCGGGTCCATGTGACCCTAATAACCTCGAAGCCTCATTATAGGCAATTTTGGAGAAGAAGGGGGATATAGACATAGATGTTCCACATTCTTTTGTATAGGCTTGTGCTAAATGGAAGCTAGATTTTGAATAGTTCACTAGCTTATCTCTCAGGAGGATCTTAAGGCCCTTCTAGAACATTTTGGTGAGAATAACATCTTTAGTGGAGATCATGAGTGAAGAAAATGGTGAAGAAACTATCCTCAACTAGAAAAAGGTACTAGATGAGTTAACAATGATAAGAAAGAAACGTTTCTAGGTTTTGATGAAGGTTTATGAAGGGGCAGAATTGGATAATTTTGAGGAATGGATCCAAGAGATAACATCGGCATTGGCCGTATTTGAGAAGATGCTCAAGAGCTTGAATAAAAGAAGGGATGACATCATGCTTTTCGCAAAGTAGTTGCAGGAGTTTTTTGAAGGTTTGGATTTAGATTTGTTCTATGAAGATGAAGATAAGATGATGCATTTAGTAAATGACATCATCGATCAATATCTAGGCATATTCTGAGGGGTAAAGTCTAAAGAAGACCTCCAACAAATGTTCTACCAAAAGGAGGAAATCCAGAAAATGTTGTCCCAAGAGGAAGAAATAAAGGCTTTTGCAAAAGAATTAATGGATTTTAGAGATAGGCAGAAGGAGATTCTCCAAGGGATCAAGATGTCAAACTTTGATGAGGTGCTAGAAATAGTGGATAGGTTCAAGAAGGCACACCCAAAAGTGCCTCCCAGCTAGATAGCCTCTAGTTAGAAATCTGCCAAATTTGTGTATAGGAAATTCAGTTTTGACTCTTAGTCAATTTTGTAGTGCCTAGTTTTCGGCATTTTGGCCATAAGGATTTTTTCATCCACCTACAAGTCTAACAAGTCTGACAAGTCTGAAATAGTAGAGATAAAGGACTTAGCTCTTAGTCAATTTTAGGTCATGAGTTTTTCGAACCAACTGTCAGGATTTGGGCATTTTTTGGCACATCCAAAAGTAAACTCTAGTTATCTCAGAGATCACTTTTCAGTTATCTAGGCTTCCTTTTTGGGATTGTTTGTGCATGATTTTGGGATCTCTTCTAGTTGGGACCACATGGAGAAGTCAGAGTCAAAGATCAAGGGTAGAAACATGAAGATTATTCAGTGCATGTGCAAGTTCCAGCTCCATTTTAAAGTTGTTTAATGTCTAATTTATTCAAATCTTTGTAATGCACAAGGATTAATTCCATGCTAGGATAGCTTAGTTAAGCTTTAGAAGTAGTTTCTTTAATGCAAGCTTTAGTTTAGATTTTCTTTCAAGTTTTAGTTGCAGTGAAACCCTAGCTATGAAAATAAGAGCAGAGCTCTATAAATTATAATAAAATGATGTAATGAGGGTCGACTTGATGATTAATACAACAAATACAATTGGTGCTTCATTCATGGTGTGATTTATCTACTATCTATGCAAAATTTGTGAATGTGTGACTTGCTCATTCTTTATTTCAAAGAGCCAATTGGCTGTTTAATGATTTTAAGTATGCAATATTTTAGTTTGGTGTTTGTTGGTATTACATTATTGTCTTGTGACAAATCTCCGAGAAGATCATTCTTTGGAGCTTGAAGATTAACTTGTCTCACATGTGCACACATTTGGAGTGGCTTCGTGATCTGATGAGTTTTGACTTATCATATGTCTGCATTTGTTCAATTCCATTGATGATTGCATCCATTTAGCTAAAGATTGTGACATGATCTGATCTCTATTTTGTGGGTTTCTTCATCTTCTTGGTTATTTAATTTGCATGGTGGTGTGATGTTAGCATATGTCTGTTAGATTTTTTTTAGTAATTCTTTCAAATCTCTTGTTACCCTGCATTTTCTAACCTTCTTTGCAAGTTACTTTCAATAGATTAATTAAATTAGCATTGCTTTCATCCTTAAATCTGAAAATCATGGCAAAAAGATATATCTTGGTTTTCTAAAGTTTGTTTTGCAGTTTCCCTTGAGAGAAGAACTATCAAAGGCCTCCTTGTTAACAAATACACATTTGTCTTCCATTGAGCTATCCAAGTGGTTGAGACCCGGCCATAAGGAACCTTGAGATTGATTCCATCAATCTTCCAAGAGGGGAAATTGTTCATGCAAATTCCTAGTCATTGTCTTTGTGTAAAAATGATGCTCAACACTTATGCTACCCCGAATGGCTCATGCTAGCACCTCCTTGTGGCCTCCCACCATGTCCCCTAGGTGCCCCTCCCCTTGGCAGCTCGTTAACTGGATTATCCTCATCAACTTGAGGTGCTCGCTCCACCAAATTTGTGAAGTGAGGGAAGGGATGGTCACTATAGTGTTGGAAAAATACTAGTGTAACCCCTGCATCTGTGATGGCTAGAAGGTAGTCTCAGTCTACCCCTGCAAGATCCCACAACTCTTGATTTACAACTTCATACATGGGATGAGGCTCCTAGTCAGCCTCCTCATCAACAAAATGGGCATATCCTGTGAACTTTATGGGCATACCTTGATGCCACCCAAACTGGTGCTAGACATGGCTAATGCAAATTTGGTCCACTATGGGAGCACTCTTACAAATCAGATGGTACATGTCATAAATTGGAAGGAACGTAGATATATCAAGAAAGGAAAGGGAGTATTGAAAAAGCATTAAAAATCACAAGGTCTTACCTACCAATCAGTGCTTTACTGCTAAACATGAATGTGTACTCACAGGTCAACTTCATCCACCTCTCACAACCTATGTACTATCGCCACACTACTGTCGTTAGATCATCAAACTATCACTACCAAAATGCAGTCTTTCCCAAATTGAGCTAGTGGATATAACTTGTATACCTAAAAATGGAAGGCATACCCACTCCTCGGGCAACCTATACAATAGGGCATGCAACTAGAATAATCTCCCATGCCTGGATCTATGAGATAATCACCTCATCTGCCATACTCCTTCCTAGTTGATAGACTATGTCATGCAACTCTCTATACATATGGCAAAGCAAGCAGGCTCCCTAACAGAATCTACATGGCTGAGTAAGCATGTCATACAAAATACGGCTCCATTTGCATTGGAAGCCTTGCTGGCTCCGATCAAGGACCGTAACACAACCTATCAAACCAAAAAAAATACATGCAAGGGGGTACTTATCACCATACTAATGGATCATGCATTCCCATGTGATGTGGTGCTCCATGATCATATCATCGGTGAATATTTGTCGCATAGCTGCAATGCCCTCAGTTGGATCCTGGTCATAATAAACAAGATCTCTAGCAACTAGAAGGCACAAGATCTGATAAACATCCTCAAGGGTCACTGTAATCTCCCTCATCGGTAGATGAAAGGTATTATGTTCTAAATGAAAATTCCCTATCAATGTTATCAACAATCTATTATTCACAGGGATATCGGGCAGTGTAAGCAACTTACCCAACCCGCACTAATCAAGTATGACTAGGTTTGGAGGTGATAGCAATCAAGCTAAGCACAGAGCCTATGGATAGGCACATCTGAATATCAAGTTATGTAGATGAATCTAAAAAACAAGAAATGGGGAAGTAATCGATCTCAAACGAATATCAAGCTATATAAAATCAACTGGTAAAGCATCTCTGGAAAGATAGAAAGGTACAATGAATGGAAAAATTTAATAGTAGGAGTCAAACACTCAAATTTTAAACCGTACAATGAAAGAGATAACTCATAATTATCATATGATGAAACTCCATAAGAGAAACAATACAATTTTTCAATATGATACAGTTCCCTGTATCATACAATATGTGGGTATTTATCGTATGATAAAACATAATAAATGAAACAACACACATTTTATAACTAGTTTATCATACGATGAAACTCAAAGATGGGTGTGATGAACTTGTTTCATTGTATGATATTACGGGTCGAACTATCTAAAACGTGCTAAAAATGCTAAAAATTGGCTAAAAAACTACAAATCACAGATAAGGATTGATTACTTACCGGTCTGTCGTACGCCCGAGACCAATTGTGTCATCTCTGGAGCTTCAATTGGTGGTGTTGCATTGGAATAGGCATCTTTCTTGCTCTAGAAGGCTCTTAGCTCTCAAAAGTCAATTGTAGAAAATGATTTTAAAATGACCCCTTCGGGCCCCTTTTATAGGTTTTGACCTAATTTTCAAAGTTCTTGGAATCCAGAGAAATTTGTACCCCTATCTAATTTTGACATTCTAGATCCATTTTCTCTGTCAAAATCAAAATCTGAGATCATTTACTTAGTCAAATTATAGAGTCAACCCTTCTTGTTCAAATGTAGTTGACCGCTGATGCTATCACTTCTCACTTTCTTCTGCCTTCATTTCTCAAACCTTTGAGGTCAATCTTATGCAAATTTATCAAATTCAAGTGCTCTCATGTTGATTAACCTTGGTCAAACTTTAGTCAAATATTGTCAACATGACCTCAAAATAGCTCCAAACACATTGATAACCTATTTTAAGCTTTTCCCTTTGTACCTCATCTCAATTTTGAGCCCGATGGGGCATTGACAATATAGAAAATCCTCTTCATCAATCAAATCTCCTAAATTTGCAAATCTAGCAACTGAACCAAATCTTTATCAAGTCAATCAATGACTAAAACATCATCGCTCGAGACATCTCAACTTCAAGAACAATTTCAAGTTGATATTCTCCACATATCCCTCTTAAAGAGTCATCTGATCGCTTCATATCAAATCACTCTAACATGCATCTCTAGGGGAATGTTAGGTTCTTAAGGACCCATATCAATTTGACATTGTTCCCAGGGCATATCAAGTTCATTAGGACCCATATCAATATGGTATTGTCTCTCAATCAGGTGATAAGCTTCCTCATAATCCTTGTCAAGGTAGATATCTAAAATCTCTCTTACAGATATTTAGTCTCATTGCTTCATATCAGGTTGGACACTCTCGTCTCACTCATCAGTCTTCGCTCAATCAATTCTAGAGCTAATATCTCTCATTGATCTACATTCAATAAAGTTTGAGGTCCATTCTCCTCTTGTCAAAAAATAGTCTCATCACTTCACATCAGGTTGTTCTCTGATCTAACTACTATCTATTCTTTGAATCAATGTGTTTCTCGTACATCAATTCAAAGAGGGGAAAATGTAATCACCTAAAATTTGTCTAGTAGAACCTACGCCCCTAATTTTGATCAAATTGCCTCAAATAAAATCCTAAATCTCAAAGGCATATTTACTAGACATAATTGTGTAGAGTACCCCTGAAAATCCCCTTTGCATAATTAAATAAAAAATCTTATATCAAGCTTATACTATGGTCTAATTTCTAGAGCTTTCATATTTATTTAATTTCTATAATATTTCTTTTAATATAAAGTTTCTACACTTTTATTAAAAGAACACATTCACATGTGTGCACATAGTTAATCCTGATTAATGAGCAATTAAAGGGGATTTGAGCTTTAAAAATTGCTATTTTGTCTTATTCTACCTATCATCTCTCTTTTTCCTCTTAGTCCTCACCACTCATCTCTACCTAAACATGCATCTCCTTCACTCGCCTTTTGCCTCTTAATCTCAATCACACATTTTGTTGCCTCTTAATCTCCACCCTCCATTCTTGATGAAAATCCTTTAAAAGGAAGCTCTTCCTTGGCTCAAGGGTCCCAATCTTGATTATTTGCATTTTAGTGATCCATCTTTGTGCATTTTAAAGTAATCTTGCTAATTTAAATTTTTAGTTCTTAGTGTCTCTCATTGCTCTCTTCCATTCTCAGTTTACTTCGTTCTTAGCTGAATCTTGCATTGTTAATCCAGTTTTCTTTCTTACATTGTTAAATTATAGTATAGTTCTTGCATTCTCATTCTATAATATTAGTTGTTTGCAATCATTTTATCTCAATTATCTCATTCTACCTTTTTTAATCGTGCATTCTAGTTTGTTCCTAGTTTTTCATTGCATTTGAATCTTCCATTTTGGAGTAGTCAAGTCAGTAATCCTTATGCCAATCTGATGAGAATCCAAACAAGGATTAAACTTACTTCAACTAGGAAGCAATAACCCACTTTTGGGAGTTTAGTTGGTTCATTTGGTATGACATCCTATAGCTAAATTCTTGAGTTAATGGTTTATTGACTATTGGTTTCTTTTAATTTGATTGCCAATATTTAACCACACACAACCTACTCATAAGATCCTCTCTAGTATTCTATCTCTCTTTGCATGTCCTGAGCCTATTTGTCTACATGATACAGGTGTTGAGTATATATAATTAGTTGTCCAATATTACGAGCTTCATTGAATATTCTTAATCTCTTTGTTGATAGGGTAAGATCTTGTTGTATCTGAGATAGACAATTCAATGATAGTATTTTCTATACTCCAATATAAATATTAGAGCATTCAGATATATCATTTCAATATGTATATTCTTATTTGTACTCTATATTAATTATTCTCATCATTATTTATTAATTTTGAGTTGTCATGTTTATTAGTCATCTTATTACTTTGCCATCAAAACATATTAATTTATATGACCATTGCTACTCTCCTAATCACATTCTCATCTTTTTCATTTGTATTCCATTAACAAGTATCTTTTCTCCTTATAGACATTGTTTGGATTGAGTCTTTGTTATGTATGTCTCACCATTATTGAAAACTTGGATACAAACCTTAACAGTCATGTATTGCACAACAAATGTGTAGAAACAACAATATTTAATATCATCAAATATGAGTTCATGCTCAACAAGGCTACCATAAGACCCAAACTGATCTTGCCTCTATTATTGTAACCTCTTAATATTTTCATAGCCAAGTGGTTATATGCATCGATCACCCTCACCCATTGATTTAGTTTAGGCATCTTGGAAAAATAATATTTTACTCCATGCAAATGACAATACTCATCTACTCATTTAAATGTCATACTGGATAGTGTGAACCCTTATGGTGATTGTGTGCAATATAAATAAATACTCATACAATAATTTGGAATTCACTAGAGTGTAATAGACTATTCACACTAGGTCTGAATATACCATAATTATCATTCCTTATTAAGATATGTCAAGACTTAATCAAATGATAACCTCTACTGCTAGTGTTGTTGAATTCTCTAATCCCTCATTAGGTATTATATGCTCGAATCACACGATGAATGTTTCCGCCTTGAGTTTCTTTTTCTCCCTTGTCCTCCCCCATTCCCTTCCTTTTGTATGGATATATATGTGCCCATATGAGCCATGGAGGAGGTCGCGACCCATTCCTTGTGGTCATAAACTTCTTAGTCATTTTAATAATTATATATTTTTCATTTAGATTAATATATATTATATTATTATATCCTTATATATTATATTAATTATATATTCTATTATTATATGTCATTTTAATGGTATATTAATAATAGATTTATTAATAATAATAACAGATTTATTAATAATAATAATAAAAGATTTATTAATAATAATTTATTTATTTATATTCAAGTTATTGTTCTGATTAATAGGAAAATAGGATTTAAAAGGTCCTAAACCTTTTACAAAAAGAAAGAAGAGATATACATTAAGCACAAAAGACAACAAGAAACTATCTGACTAGAAGGGACAACCAAAAGACAGACAACCAAAGAAGACCACAAAATAAAAGCCCAACAAGGCTCAAAAAGGTCAGCAACCAACACGAGGGACTAGACAAAACCATCAGACCAAAGGAAATCACCGAATGCTATTAAGAAGATCTACAGCTTCAGAAGCAAAAAACTCCATGTTCTGAGTTGTATCCTTGAGGGTATTAGCATCCTAATTAGCACGATTCCCAACAACATGAGGCCCCATATCCTTATCTTTTTTTGATGTCCCTTCCCACATGCTAATAAGTTATTATTATTATTTATATTATAATTATATTATTATTTATCTTGTAATCATATATCACAATTATGTTATTATTTATATCATGATCAATCAATTATCTTGTAATAATATAATTTCATTATTATTTATCTTTTTATTTATATCTAGTTATACTTTAGTTATTAAGTTCCTATTTAGAAAGGGGATATCACACATCAAATATAAGGTCTCCATGTGAATTCTCTTAGAATATCTAGTAAATTGCTCCAATATCTCATGTGTCCCACCTTCCTATGATAAATTGCATCATAGTAGTACACATAAGATTGATTTGACCATATCACCCATCTATCAAAAATTGGATGAAACATTGCTATGTTCTCAAAAGCCCACACCTTTAAAAGTGTGACACCACATCCCAATCCCTGACTCCTATGGTACGATATCTCCTCATGCATGAAATTTGCCCTCAAACAATATTTCCAACATAATATTTCCCCAACCAATAGGAAATCCATGACCCCTCCTATCTGGAAAAAAGACACCTGCTACAACTCCACAAAGCATCACAAAGTGTGGAGCATATCCCAAAAAAATTATCCATGATCTAATGTCATATCCCCTAGCCCCCAACTCCCCTGAAGTACAAGAAAAAAATTCACAGAATGTTTCTCTCCCTATCCAGACAGAGTACGCCACCCGCTCACCCTGCATCAAAATCTAAAATATCCTATACACATCCTTCAATCTAATCGTGCACTCTCACTTAGGTAAGTGGAAGGAAGATGTCTTTGAATGCCACTTCTCACAAAGGGAAGTCACTAGACCCCTAATTTCCCTAATCTTGGACATCAATGTATGTGCAAAAGTCCTAAACTCCCCAAGTGATCATGCTCCTCATCAGCGAGTCTGTGTCTATAAGATAACATAGGGGAGACTCTCTCGAGTGATTAGGACATCATCTCTAATTTGTAAAATTCCAGTCAAAAATCCCTAGTCAATCCTAATGAATATAGAATCACACTAACATCATTTGTCTAAGTCTATGTTAAAAGCATAATGCATTTTCATGTAAAATAAAGTAAACACATTTCATCTACTATTACTTATCATATACCATACATTCATTAAAATAAAATTGCATTCATTTAAAACATTTTATTCACGAAAAAGTGTGTTGATCGCGCACTCTAAGTGTGTCACTCATGTACTTTATTTGCATTTTCATGTCCCTCCATATGCGGTGATTGTGCACATCATGTGCATTGCCCTAGTTGGTCATATGCGGCTTGATTAACTCTTGAGCCCTAAAACTTACATTTTCTAAGTATGATGATTGCGCAACATAAGAGTGTTGCCCTAACCTACCGCGTGTGGCTCCTAGCCCTACTAACTTAATTTATTGAGTGTTTTGATCCAAAAATTGAGTATGCAGACCATGCCCTATGTCATGAATTAACTATTTCTCCATTTTTTATCCTTTTTAGAGTCTTTTAGGGCCTGGAAAATAGACCTTTTGAATGAATTCAACCATGGAGGTTAATGTACCTATTCTTATGCAAATTTTTTTGAAAGGCATAAGTATTGTAAAAGCTTTAGTTTTGTAGTTAGTTTTGGCTATTCATTTCATGTTTGTTTTAATTTTTAGAGTACTTTGGCAGAAGTAGAGAGTTTTGTAACTCATTTTGAGAGTAACACAACATTGTAACACTTTTTTGGTGGTAATAAATAGGTTATGCCTTCCCATTCTTGTGATATTGTGTACTTAGTGATGATGTAGTTTTATGTGATGTATTTTGTACTTGTAATTACATTTCATGTTGGTGCCTTTATATAGAAATGCATACATGTTTACAGGTTATAATTTGTTCAATTTATAAAATTAGTTTGAAGTTGTGAGAAAACATCTTTCTCCTAATAGGATTTTACTTATTCAATCTTCTTATAAATTGTTAATGCAAAGATTATGAATAGTTGGGTTGTGTAAGAAAGCCTTAATATTACTAGTTTTATTGTGTGTCAATTTTTTGTGTAAGCCTCAAAATATCATTTGGTCCATCTACTTAGAAAGTAGATTTTATTTCATGCATCTGTTTTATTCTTTCCTCTGTAAAAAGCTTAGTTTAGGTAGTTATAGGTGAAGTATCCTTAAGAACTAGCTTAATCTAGTGGTTCATTCACATTATAGGTTACCCACAACCTAAGAAGGTTCCCATGCATCACAAGGTTGCTAAGTTGACAACTTAGCACATGGTACAAACTTATGTGATAATAGTTAGTTTTTGGCAATATATTATTGCATCCATTAGATGTAGATTCCTATTTAATTTGACAAATGATATTTGAATTTTTTTAAACATATATGTATGTCCTAGAGTTAGAAAATAATATAAAAGTCTTAAGAGAATATTATTTATATCAAATGAGATAGGAAAATTAAAGGGAAAAGAAATAGAGATAAAAATAAATAAAGAATCTTTGGCCAATCTAGATATACAGAGCAAATGGAGAAACCCCGACTTAACTAGATATATAGAACAATTAAAAGACCACAATAGATCTAAATAAATTAAATGACTAGTAATTTCTACCTCAATTTATTAGTTAATACAAACAACAAATATATAATTGCAAACATATATGAATGCCCTATAGTTACAAAACATGACATTAGTTTCAAAAGAAAATAATTGAATACTAGATGTCGCTAAAAACATGAAATAAGATTGATTTCAACTGAAAAGCCTTGGGGTACATACATATGGTTTTGAATAATTCTCAAGCTACCATTAATCAAATTAGATCATAAATTGTAGTTGATGAATATTACTTTTTGCCTATATAAACTAGATATACAAAGCAAATAGAGAAATAATGGCTCAACTAGATATACATAGTAGGAAAAAAACAAAGACAAAGTAATAAAATAAAATTTCTATATATCATATGAGTGGGTAAAATTAAAGGGAATATTTGTTGTCCTCAATTTTGCAATCATAAAATTGTGGCAACCCTATGCAATTTTCTTGCCAATTCATAGGAGTATCCTCTATGATTTGATTGTCTTGGGTAAAGTGTTATAAAGACAATTCATTATCCCTTAAAAACTCTTTGTAATACACATTTCATGCATTCTTTAAGTGCTTTTCTTTGTTCTTCCTTGTCAACAATTTTTAATCTTGATTTTCCCTTGAGCCAATAGCCCTTTGAAATATGCTCGTTTCGAGCTAACTTAGGCATCAAACAGAATTGTATAACTCAAGTTATGATGCAAAAGGTGGGGTTTTTCAGGCTGACTGCATATTCTTTAAAAATCTTTAAAAGGTGAGTTTTTCAAAGTCGATTGCACAAGTTTGAATTATATTTAATATATAAAATATATTTTGATGTCCATTTTCAAATTTCAACTCATTTCAAGTTGATTTGACCATAGTTTTTAATGATTTCATGAAAATTGGTTTTTTCTAGTCTATTTTCATGTTACTTTATTAAACACTATAGTTATATATTAAATTAATTCAAATTAAAACACTTAAGTTCAAAAAGGTGTGGTTTTTATTCTTCATTGCATATCATCAACATGCAAAACACTTTTTAAAGTCCACCTCTTGAAATTAAGTCTTTTATCCATTAAATACATTATTTTTATATGCAACTACATATATAAAACATGTAAAAGTGGCTTTTTCTAAGCCAAAAGCATGTTTTATAAGAATGTGTAGTTGAACTCAAAAAGAACATATTTAATCTTTTATGAGTGTTGTTTTTATATGCGATTGCATATTAAAAACATCGTATTTAAAAACTCTCAAAGTGGTTTTTTCTTCATGAAAGACATGTTTTAATCAATATGTAAATGCACTTGAAAAGTGCGTATTTAATGGAGAATCACTAAGGGTGTTGTTTTTAAATCCAAATACATATCTTTTTATGTATTTTTACATGTGCAAACTCTTCTCCAAATAGCGTATTTAATATTCTTCCTAGGACGTCGAATTTTGGAGACATTGCATATGTTTTAAACTTGTGAAAACATCTTCCAAAAGTGTGTTTCCAGCCAAGGGTGTCGATTTTGGAAGAGATTGAATATGTTCTTTCATGTGCAAAGACTTATTAAAAACAACGTATTTAATCCTTCCTTTTGGGTGTTGTTTTTGAAGAAGATTGCATATATTTTAAACTCATGCAAAGGCATATGAAAAGTGTGTATTTAACCACTTAAGTTATAAAGTGTTATTTTTATATGCAAATGCATAAATAAAAAATGTTTTTAACCCTTGGAGCATGTGTTTTGGACTTGTAAAAGCCCGTCATTACTCTTTTTTACATGTATTTTGATCAAGACTCCTTTGGTGGTAATTTTGGAGAAGAAAACATGTGTTTTTTACTTCAAAAAAATCTACTTTTTTGAGGTGTTTTTGGAAAAAATAGGATTTTGAAACAAGAAATCACTTGGAAAATGGTTAAAACTGAACCGTTTTTGCTCCTTTTTGGGTCGATTTTGCACTAAATTTTCCAAGGATCATTCTTGGATGATCAAATTTGCATTTTAGAAGCTATTTTACTCTCAAAACAGCTTATTTAGGGCATGTTTTTGGGCGTTTTTGCTAAAAAATGACCCATTTTTGGCCATTTTTCTTTATCAAAATCAAAGCTTTTGCTTCTAAGATGAGTTATTGGGTATTACCTTTCATTTGCAGCTTGTTTATCATCATTTCTAAGCTATTTTTTATGTCCTCGATGTCATTTTTTGGTTGTCATTACATGTGCATTGAAAATGGTCAAAGCGGTTGCTATTTCCTTGCATTTAATCTCTCTTTTCTTCCCACTTGGCAATCATTGCATTTTGACCCTCCAAAATAAGAGGATTAAGACTAGGATTGAAGTCTATATATGATCTTTTGAGCTTATCTTTTCTAAATCTGAAAATCTTTTTGGATTTATTTTAGATTTTGCTCAAAGATTTGGCAAGACTTCTTCTTGTGAGTTGAGGTAATTTTTCCTTAAGTTTTTCCCCCAAGTTCATGTTTTGGTTTTTTGATTAACATGTAAGTTTTCATTTCTATTTTAGATTTACATGTTATGTTTGTTTTAACAATCCTTCTTCTTTCGTCTACATTCTCCAAGTTGCATATCCAAGAGTCTCCACTTGCTTGGATATGTAGTCGGGATTAAAAACCTCATTCTTGAAAGAAACCGTCAAAGAAAGAAAGCTCATTGATATGCCCATGCAAATCCATTTCAAAATCTCACTTTCATGCTTACATGCACTCCATCCACGCTTGTTATATCACTGCCATGTGACTTAAAACTCATGATGGTGGTTGCTTGCACACTTTCTTATGTTGAAAACATAATAATTCATTATAAGTAGATGTTATGCTGCTCATTTTCCATGCATTTTCCACACATAAAGCTTGCTGTCCGCATGTGCTATTACCCTCCAAAAACCTATTTTTGGGTTTTTCTCACCATATAAGTGACCATTTTGAGCTCAAACCCATCCGCCATTGCATTGTCCCAAAATTTTCAGCCATTTTCCTTGTTCATAACATCTGAAAACTCACTCATTTGCATCAAAAAACACGCAATGGATTTATCTTATGAAGATGTTCTCACCTTGTGGAATTTTCATGTCACATGCTACATGATTGGAGATTCAAAGAAGGATTTTTGGCTTCAAAAGTTTGTGACTGTTTTGTTTTCAGAAATAATGCAAGTTCCTCCCAAGTAGAAGAAGGTTCTTCTCCATCATGCAAATGCAAGCTAAAATCCCACCTCCAAGAGTTTACATATAGTTTTCTTTCTTTTCCAAAAGTTGCAAATGGACCTCTAAACCATGTTTGTGGTTGACAAATAGTTTCCAAAATGACATGTAATGGGATTCAAAAACCCCATTTGCGAGAGAGTGATCTTCCATGCTAGTGCAAAGAGTTGAAGACTGGAACGATGACGGCATAGAAAGTTTTCAAGACTAATTTCAAGCAGGCAATTTGTTGATGCCATCAATACATAACAGTCAGGGATGCAGGTTCATGTTCCAAATCAAGATGCTTCCATCATACCAGAGTATATTAAGCATCAGGCATCCTAGAGCAACATGAAGACAAGCGAAAGATGATGTAATAGGTGTCGTGTCTTGTCAGCCACTTAGAATATTTTCATCATGTCTTTGTAATTTGTATTTGACATATGTAATTGCATGTGATAGTATCACGTGCAAAGTTGTAACATGTAATCAAGTTGCAAGTGCATTAGGCACGCAACTTTGAAAAAGTCAAAATTAGTTAGTTAGTTAGGGAATAAGTCAAGGTGGTTAAGGGTTTTCCCCTTTTCTCTCCACCTTTCTCTCTCCTCTTTTCATATAAAGGAGGGAGCTCATTGTAAATAATGATCTTTTGGCAAGCCAAGAAAATTCTGCCAATTTGTATTGTGCACTCTAAGACTTTGTGCTTGGATGTAAATCAAATTGCTTTCAATAAAAGAGGCAGATACTTTTGAGACTTTGTGCCAATTCAAATTGTTATGTGATGACATTTTCTTGAGTTGATTGTGAGTTTTTATGTTTTGATTCAAGAGGGATTTGGATTCAATTATGCAGACTTTGAGCTGCATATTGCATTCAGAGCCAATTTGAACTTTTGAAGACTTTGTGCTGCAGAAGGACAAATTGTGATAGATAGTAGTGGCTGCAATTACTTAGAGCTGAAGACTTTGAGCTTCAGTTATAAGTGTTTTTATTAAATTTGAGAGTATCTAGTAAGAGACTTTATGTCTTATTGGTTATTCTGCTTGAATCATCACGAGACAAGCGAAGGAGACTTTGGGTTCCTATTTTTGTTTCACAAAATATAAAAAGAAAGCTGCTGCCCCTGGTATTGTTCTTATGTCAATTCTAGGGTCACCGGTATTATCGTAGCAATAAGGCACTTTTTGTTTAGTTAGAAAGTTGTAGTTGTATGCAAATCATTCCTGAAAAAAGAGGAATTGATTAAGAGAACCGCCCTTTTTGTAACTTTAGTTAAGTTCCTATTGAAGCCACCGACGATAAGAAGGGACCCTCCCCTATTACTGAGAGGAGAGATTTATCTCATGAGACGTTGCCTAAAGTTATAATTTTGTAAGGTGTAGTCTTAGTGGCTTACAAAAATTTTAGCCAACAGTTTTTGGCGACTCTACTGAGGAGATGACGCGCGTTCAGAAGCCTCAAGCTTTTGTTTGAAGTATACCCGTGTCCTTTTTCATAGTAAATATTCATTATAATTTATTTCTGTTAGTTTTTCAAGCTTTTACCAAGGACATGTAAATGGCCCAAGGTCCTTGGGGAAATACTTTTGGTCCGTTGAATCTTGCTCCGCCTCTACATGCTCTTTTTGATGGCTCACAGAAGAATTTTCCAAAGTTCTTCGGTGATGGACAACAACATCCTGATGAACATATTGTTGCTTTTTACATTGCATGTGGTGTTCATGGCGTTGAACATGAAGATGTGTCTATGAGGTTGTTCATAGAAACTCTCCAAGGCGTGGTTGTAAATTGTTTTTATCATCTTACACCACAAACCATTACAAACTGGGCTATTCTCATAGCCAAGTTTGAAGAAAGGTTCAAGCCTCCTGAAGATGCTCATGCGCTATTGGCCCAACTCACACAGCTGAAGAAGGCATCTCACGTTCCTATGCATGAATTTGTTGCTTATTTTAATAAATTGACATGAAGGATTCCATCTATTGCTCAGCCTACAGCTACAAATCTAAAATGTTTCTTTGTAAATGCATAAATTTCTGAAGTCATTTTTCTATTGAGAAGAACAGCCCCGGCTACTCTTCCAGTTGCACAGACTTTAGCGATTGGAATTGAAGATGATCTCATTATTGCTGGGAAAATAAGAATTGAAGCAAATTAGTTTGAAGAAAGTAATCTCTCTTCCGATTCATTTTCTTCCATTACAAGGATGGATCATGCAGTGCAAAGGTTGGCAAATGAGTTAGTTGCTCTCAAAAAACAAATAGCTCAAGGTATCTTTTTCATTCCTCGCAAGGATGTAGAAAGGACACCCCTTCCAACTGTTTCTTGTAGCTCTGTTGGTGAGAATCAACAAAGATTAGTTTCATCATCAAAGAAGTTTTCTATTGAGGCACCATCAGCGAAGACAACAACAAAGCATCTTGAATCTGAGGCTAGTGATCTTGCTATTCTCTTCCAGGAAAAGGAAGAAAAATTAGCTAGCAACTCTTATTTCTGGTTCATGCAATCTCAGAAAGCTATTGATGAAAATCAGAAAGATGAAACTCATTCTTCTAATGTTCAAGCAAATGAAGATGATCATGTCATTAGACATGAACAGATGGACATGCATGAAGGTCTTAGTCAAGCTAAAAATAGTGCATCTTCGTTTCAAATTTATGAACTTGAGCGAGTGTTGTATGAAAGATTTACCCCAAAACTTGATGAGGATCTTATCATGAACATCATAGGGGAATTTTGTTCAAATATTGAAGATAATTCTTTTATGTCTGAAGTTTGTAACCATGATGATGTAGAAGGAAGTAATGAGGTAACCTGTTTTAATCAGCCTAAGGATGCCATAGTTGATGAACCAGTTACTCAAGTTACATCAGTTGGCAAGAAGAATTCAAAATTTGTCCTGTCAATAGGATGTCCCATCAGACATCTTGCTTGGTTGGAGGCCAATGAAAAAGCATTAATTCCACTTGTACTTGAGCATGAAGATACAATTGAAGAAGAGGCTAAACATACATTTGCAGTTCAGTAGGAGCAGTTTGAATTTATGGACCTATCTTGGAGTAGTCATACATATGACTCATCTCAAAAAGGTGAATTTCTTCATCTCTTCCAGGACATGTTACATCACGCATTGACCTCATTGCTCCAGTTGTTCATGCTCTATCTATACAAAGTTTCCTGTGAACATGAAAGGTACTACAAGCTACTGAAAAAAGGTAGCTATTTTGTTGAACCAGTAAATGGTTTCATCTGAAAAGTTACAATGTTGGCTAGTTTTAATTAGGTAGGTTTTTCTTTGTTTTCAATAAGTGCATTTGCACAAGTTTTTTCTAGGTTTACTTTGCGTCGCTTGCATCATCCTATTTGAGTTTTTTTGTTTTTGTTCACCTGACTCTATAGCCCAATGGAGTAGATAAAGGCACTTAGAGGTCTGGATTCTACATTCCTCATTGTTTCTATGAACAAATGAGGTACGTTCCCCAGTTAAAGCCAGATGTTGTCCTCAATTTTGCAATCACAAAATTGTGGCAACCCTATGCAATTTTCTTGTCAATTCGTAGGATTATCCTCTATAATTTGAATGTTTTGGATAAGGTGTTAAAAAGACAATTCGTTATCCCTGAAAAAATCTTTGTAATACACATTTCATACATTCTTTAAGTGTTTTTCTTTGTTTTTCTCTTCCTTGTTAGCAATTTTTAATCTTGATTTTCCCTTGAGCCAATAGCTCTTTGAAATACACTCGTTTCAAGCTAACCTAGGCATCAAACGGAGTTGTATAACTCAAGTTATGATGCAAAAGGTGGGGTTTTTCAGGCCGACTACATATTCTTTAAAAATCCTTAAAAGGTGGGTTTTTCAAAGTTGATTGCACAAGTTTGAATTATATTTAATATATAAAATAAATTTTGATGTCCATTTTCAAATTTCAACTCATTTCAAGTTGATTTGACCATAGTTTTTAATGATTTCATGAAAATTGACTTTTTCTAGTCTATTTTCATGTTACTTTATTAAACACTATAGTTATATATTAAATTAATTCAAATTAAAACACTTAAGTTCAAAAAGGTGTGGTTTTTATTCTTCATTGCATATCATCAACATGCAAAACACTTTTTAAAGCCCACCTCTTGAAATTAAGTCTTTTATCCATTAAATATGTTATTTTTATATGCAACTGCATATATAAAACATGTAAAAGTGGCTTTTTCTAAGCCAAAAACATGTTTTATAAGAATGTGTAGTTGAACTCAAAAAGAACGTATTTAATCCTTTATGAGTGTTGTTTTTAGATGCGATTGCATATTAAAAACAACGTATTTAAAAACTCTCAAAGTGACTTTTTCTTCATGAAAGACATGTTTTAATGGAGAATCACTAAGGGTGTTGTTTTTAAATCAAAATACATATCTTTTTATGTATTTTTACATGTGCAAACTCTTCTCCAAATAGCGTATTTAATATTCCTCCTAGGACATCGAATTTTGGAGGTATTGCATATGTTTTAAACTTGTGAAAACATCTTCCAAAAGTGTGTTTCCAACCTACGACGTCGATTTTGGAAGAGATTGCATATGTTCTTTCATGTGCAAAGACTTATTAAAAACAATGTATTTAATCCTTCCTTTTGGGTGTTGTTTTTGAAGAAGATTGCATATGTTTTAAACTCATGCAAAGGCATATGAAAAGTGCGTATTTAATCACTTAAGTTATAAAATGTTATTTTTATATGCAAATGCATAAATAAAAAATGTTTTTAACCATTGGAGCATGTGTTTTGGACTTGTAAAAGCTCGTCATTACTCTTTTTTACATGTATTTTGATCAAAACTCCTTTGGTGGTGATTTTGGAGAAAAAACATGTGTTTTTTACTTCAAAAAATCCACTTTTTTGAGGCATTTTTGGAAAAAATGAGATTTTGAAGCAAGAAATCACTTGGAAAATGGTTAAAACTGAACCATTTTTGCTCTTTTTTGGGTCGATTTTGCACTAAATTTTCCAAGGATCATTCTTGGATGATCAAATTTGCATTTTAGAAGCTATTTTACTCTCAAAACAGCTTATTAAGGGCACATTTTTGGGCATTTTTGCTCAAAAATGACCCATTTTTGGCCATTTTTCTTTATCAAAATCAAAGCTTTTGCTTCTAAGATGAGTTCTTGAGTATTACCTTTCATTTGCAGCTTGTTTATCATCATTTCTAAGCTGTTGTTGATGTCTTTGATGTCATTTTTTGGTTGTCATTACATGTGCATTGAAAATGGTCAAAATAGTTGTTATTTCCTTGTGTTTAATCTCTCTTTTCTTCCCACTTGACAATCATTGCATTTTGACCCTCCAAAATAAGAGGATTAAGACTAGGATTGAAGTCTATATATGATCTTTTGAGCTTATCTTTTCTAAATCCGAAAATCTTTTTGGATTTATTTTAGATTTTGCTTAAAGATTTGGCAAGACTTCTTCTTGTGAGTTGAGATAATTTTTCCTTAAGTTTTTCCCCCAAGTTCATGTTTTGGTTTTTTGATTAACATGCAAGTTTTCATTTCTATTTTAGATTTACATGTTATGTTTGTTTTAATGATCCTTCTTCTTTCGTCTACATTCTCCAAGTTGCATATCCAAGAGTCTCCACTTGCTTGCATATGTAGTCGGGATTAAAAACCCTGTTCTTGAAAGAAATCATCAAAGAAAGAAAGCTCATTGATATTCCCATGCAAATCCATTTCAAAATCCCACTTTCATGCTTACATGCACTCCATCCATGCTTGTTCTATCGCTGCCATGTGACTTAAAACTCATGATGGTGGTTGCTTACACACTTTCTTATGTTGAAAACATAATAATTCATTATAAGTAGATGTTATGCTGCTCATTTTCCATGCATTTTCCACACATAAAGCTTGTTGTCCGCACATGCTATTACCCTCCAGAAACCCATTTTTGGGTTTTTCTCACCATATAAGTGACCATTTTGAGCTCAAACCCATCTGCCATTTCACTGTCCCAAAATTTTCAGTCATTTTCCTTGTTCATAACATCTGAAAACTCACTCATTTGCATCAAAAAACACGCAATGGATTTATCTTATGAAGATGTTCTCACCTTGTGGAATTTTCATGTCACATGCTACATGATTGGAGATTCAAAGAAGGATTTTTGGCTTCAAAAGTTTGTGATTGTTTTGTTTCCAGAAATAATGCAAGTTCCTCCCAAGTAGAAGAAGGTTCTTCTCCATCATGCAAATGCAAGCTAAAATCTCACCTCCAAGAGTTTACATATAGTTTTATCGCTTTTCCAAAAGCTGCAAATGGACCTCTAAACCATGTTTATGGTGACAAATACTTTCCAAAATGACATGTAATGGGATTCAAAAACCCCATTTACGAGAGAGTGATCTTCCATGCCAGTGCAAAGAGTTGAAGATTGGAATGATGACAGCATAGAAAGTTTTCAAGACTAATTTCAAGCATGCAATTTGTTGATGCCATCAATACATAACAGTCAGGGATGCAGGTTCATGTTCCAAATCAAGATGCTTCCATCATACCAGAGTATATTAAGGATCAAGCATCCCGGAGCAACATGAAGACAAACGAAAGATGATGTAATAGGTGTTGTGTCTTGTCAGACACTTAGAATATTTTCATCATGTCTTTGTAATTTGTATTTGACATATGTAATTGCATGTGATAGTATCACATGCAAAGTTGTAACATGTAATCAAGTTGCAAGTGCATTAGGCATGCAACTTTGTAAAAGTCAAAATTAGTTAGTTAGTTAGGGAATAAGTCAATGTGGTTAAGGGTTTTCCCCTTTTCTCTCCACCTTTCTCTCTCCTCTTTTCCTATATAAAGGAGGGAGCTCATTGTAAATAATGATCTTTTGGCAAGCCAAGAAAATTCTGCCAATTTGTATTGTGCACTCTAAGACTTTATGCTTGGATGTGAAACAGATTACTTTTAATAAAAGAGGCAGATTATTTTGAGACTTTGTGCCAATTCAAACTGTTATGTGATGACATTTTCTTGAGTTGATTGTGAGTTTTTATGCTTTGATTCAAGAGGGATTTGGATTCAATTATGCAGACTTTGAGCTGCCTGTTGCATTCAGAGCCAATTTGAACTTTTGAAGACTTTGTGCTACAAAAGGACAAATTGTGATAGTAGTGGCTGCAATTATTTAGAGCTGAAGACTTTGAGCTTCAGTTGTAAGTGTTTTTATTAAATTTGAGAGTATCTAGTAAGAGACTTTGTGCCTTACTGGTTATTCTGCTTGAATCCTCATGAGACAAGCGCAAGAGATTTTGGGTTCTTGTTTTTGTTTCACAAAATATAAAAAGAAAGCTGCTGCCCCTGGTATTGTTCTTATGTCAATTCTAGGGTCACCAGTATTATCGTAGCAATACGACACTTTTTGTCTAGTTAGAAAGTTGTAGTTGTATGCAAATCATTCCTAAAAAAAGAGGAATTGATTAAGAGAACCACCCTTTTTGTAATTTCAGTTAAGTTCCTATTGAAGCCACCTACAGTAAGAAGGGAGCCTCCCCTATTGCTGAGAGGAGAGATTTATCTCATGAGACGTTGCCTAAAGTTACAATTTTGTAAGGTGTAGTCTTAGCGGCTTACAAAATTTTTAGCCAACATTATTGATAAAAATAAAATAAAGAAACCCTAGCCTATCTAGATATTAGAGCAAACGGAGAAACATTGGCTTAACAACATATAAAGGATACAAAAAAATTAAATGAGTAGTAATCTTTACCTCAATTTATTAGTTACTGCAAATGGGGAATATACTATTGCAAATATATATGTATCTCCTGTGGTTAGAAAACATGACAGTAGTTTGAAGACAAAAGCCAATCTTCTTGGCATTGCAATTTCTCAGTGCTTCAATTTTTTTTGTTTCTTTTGGATTTGCATTACATGACAATTTATTCATTTTCAATGTACTTCCTTTCTAACTAGTTTATCTAGGGGTTTTTCAATTGGCCTAGGTTTGACATTTTCTTTTCATTTCTTATCATTGAATTCACTAAGGTTTGTCCATTTATTCTGTATATATAGTTTGGCTAGGGTTTCACCATTACTTGATGCAAAATTTGTATAGATAGTAGACTTGGTTACTTGCAACTATTTTCAACCCATTACAGTAGGGAGTATTTATGTTGAATGCACATGTTAGAATTTTATAGTTTATGCATTTATAGTCCATTCTTCTTTATTTTATTATGTATTGTTTGTTTTTTTACTTTCAATGTAGCTTTTAGATTTGTATGAAATATAATTATTTGCATCACTAAAACTTGGAAGTAAGATTGATTTCAACCAAAAAGCCTTGGAATACATACAGATGGATTTGAATAATTCTCAAATACCATTAAGAAAATTAACTGACAAACTGCATTTCATGAATATTACTTTTAATCTCTATAAACTAGATATACAAAGCAAATAGAGAAATCATAGCTCAACTAGATATATACAATAGAAAAAAAGACCAGAAGATATACTATTGCAAAAATAAACATGTGTCTATAGTTAGAAATATAGAGAAAATCGACAAACCCTAGTTTGATTAGATATAAAGAGATAAAAAATAAGAACAGATGCAAACAGAATTGTGGGTACTTCATTTCACTTATTAACTCTTTACACATTTATGAATTTCTATAATCCTCAAAAAATTAGGACAAATTAGTGGGGTTTACTCTTTCCTTTATTTCACACACCCATTTTATGATGCTTTCTAGTCATGCTCTTTGACCATCTTCCTCTGTACATCTAGTTCAACCAGGGTTTCCCAAAAGTAGAAGATATATTTATAAATGGAGAAACCATAGCTAAATTACAATAATATAAACATGACAATAGTTTGAAAAGAAAATTATTATAAACAAACACATATCAAAAGAAATAAAGAATCCCTAGCTGAACTAGGTATACAAAGCCAATGAACAACCTCTAATTGAACTAGATACACATAACAAAAAATGAACAAGAAACTAAAAAAAAATGAACAAATTGTAGCTTTAGTATATATAGAGACCAAATAGAAAATGAATTATTCATACCCATAAGCCTCCACATTCATAAACCTCTAGGCAGGCTGTCCAAAATGCCCCCTATAATCTCTAAAAGTTGAAAAGCTAAACAAAGCCAAACCAACCTTCATCGAAACTAGAAGGAAAAACACAAAAGATATTTATAAATGAAGCAACCCTAGGTGACCTGGATATATAAATAAAATGGAGAAAATAACAAAAATTCACAAAAGTCTAATGAATTTACAAATCAAATAAAGCACCGAGATACCGTATTCCCACAAACATCCCCAAAATTACCTCAGTGCCTTTTCACAACATAGTAATTTAACAATGAAAACCAAGGGATTCCTTAATACTAATTGTCAAATACTCAAACCTTCACTGTAATTGCACTCAATAAAATTCATTATGAAACAAGCCATTCCTAGCTAATACTTCTCTTCAATATCAAATTCCTTTTAAAAAAGGCCATCTAAACAAATGCTTCAAACTAAAAGCACTTACATTAGCTTAATGCTCCTGTGACTCAAACACCAGTCTGATTTTCAAAATCACAACACTTTGTTCTCAACTCTCTACCACCTACCTGAAGTAACTATGTATGTCCACCACCGAGACAAAGCCTATCAACATTATAGAAAAAAGGACACACAACCTCTCTAATTCCTAGAAATTTAATGCGCCATTTTTCAAAGAATTTGCATTGAAAGATACCATCCCTCCTTTTTGTCGTTCATACAAGGTTGTTGACAATTTGGTTAATACACAATTATTCAAGCCACATGCCAAAGTACCTTGACTAAATGATATATAAGCTACTACCCATTACTCATTGTGAAAGACTATTTTTTGCCAATCAAAGTATATAAATTCAAATTTTATCCTTGTTCTTTGTCCTCGTGACCAGTAGAAACATAGATAAGTGACTTTAAAAAAAATTTAAAATACAAACAAATTTATAAACTACAACACATACCTAAATATGTTCAAAAAATTATTGAATGCAATTGGTGGAAATAAATACCCTTTTGCATCAAATGAATGCAATAATATACCTGCCACAAGTAGGAAGAAAAATCTCTATTAAAATCCTATAATCAAATAATAATAAACATGGCACTTCCATTATAAAATATTGTGAGAGATGAATAGACATGATGATTAGACAAATGGCACTATAATCAAAGGAATTCCAAGGAGATGTTTATACAATAAAGTTAAATGTAGACAACTGGAAATATATAATTGTATAAGGCTTTTCAATAGATTTGAGAAACTAATTTGATTTGATGCCAAAAGTAGTCATTGTCACTACACTATCACAATCATAACTATTACTGTCACCATATCATTATCACCATTATCAAAATTTTGTATTATTATTTAAATTTTTTGAAGAAATCTTTTACATTATGAAAATAATAAAAATAATTTAAATATTTTTTAATTTAAATTCATATGGTATTAAAATTAATTATGTTTATTATTACTAATATAAAGTTCGAGTTTGTGTTTATTATATGAATTGAAAATAAAATTTATATTTTTACATGCTTAAATTATTGCTTATAATATTTTTTTAATATATATGATATTACTTATAATGAAGTTTGAGTTTGTGTTTATTAATAGAAGGTTTAAGTTATTATTTATGATATTTTTTTATATATGATTATGAATAAATTCTTATTTAAAATTAGGATTTGAATTTTATTAGTGCTTAGAGTAATCAATTATGTAGTGACCAAATTTATTTAAAGGAGAAGAATATTTTAATTTTTAAAAATTAATCATACATAATTACACTTTTTTTTTGTTTGAATTGAATACTTAACATAAAATCTCTAACAATCAATTGAACTTAAAATCAATTAAATACTTTACCAAATCACTCCCATGTTACTATAATGCAGTTAAAAATTGAAACTATTTTTTAACCTTAGAATTTTATTTTACTTTACATCATATTTACTACATAAAAAAAAATTTAAATTTTATTGTATTTACAATATGAAAATACAACTTTTTAATTCCAATATCTAAAATTTACTTATTTACATCTAATTTTTATATTTAAATTTTAATCTTCTCATCATTATTCAAAAATGTCAATAATATCAAAATTTATAAAATAATACTTTTTATAAAATTAATTGTTCTCTACTAATAATTTTAAAAATAATATTTACTATATATTTATTGTAATTATGACATGGTAAATCTATTTTTTAAAAATATTTTTACTTTTATGTGGTATTTTATTATGAATATATATATTTATAATAAATTATGATATTTTGACATGTGAATGGTTGTCAAATTTAAGTTAAAAGTCAAGTGATTTTTTAACATTAACATACTGAGACTATTGCACTCCACCTCTTGTTGCCATTTAGAATCACCACCATGCCACTATAATGCAATTAAAAATTGTTAAAGTAAATTATTAATTTTATTAATATTTTACTCCCTTCTTAAGATATCAGCTCTTTGCTTTAGTCAACTCATGCACTAGTTATGCATCAGTTTGCTTTAGTTGACTCATGCACTAGTTATGCATCAGTTGTTTTTTGCATGCATTAGTCTTATAATAGTTTAACTGATTATTACATGCACTTCTGCTTTTTAGGTTTGCCTTTCAAAGCTTTCGATCTCCTTTATAAGGATGATCCATTGTACATTATTATTCATTCATTATTGAGGATATTTTCTTCTTCATATTCTGAGTCAAACCCTTGCCCTCTTCTTCTCTTGACTTCTTGTAACAAGTTTTTTGTATGCAGGTGATCTTGGCGTTCTGTGGATTTGTATTGCTCAAATCCTACAAAAATAATTTATATTTTTTTTTGTAATGTATAATGCCTCTCACTATTAATCAACTTAATCTGTTAACTACTTCACTAATAACCACCATGTTACTATAATGCAAATAAAAAATAATTATATATTTTTTGTTCTAGCTCAATGATTGAATATAATTGATTAAGAAGATGACCTACATTTTTTGATTATGAATTCATTGAGATATATGCGTATTTATCATATATGGGAGCATGGGCCATTGGCCAAATATCCTCCGAGGGATATCCATTCATGGCTTCATCCCTTTTGATGTTGTAGTTTTGCACTAACGAGACTTAATCCCCAATAGATTTATTAAAACTATTTAACTTTACACGACATACATATATGTTTGAAAAATTCTCGAACGCAATTGGTAGAAATAAATGTCACTTTGCATCGAACAAATGTAATAGTATACCTGCTACAGGAAGTAAAATATCTTTTAAAATCCTATAATCAAATAACAGTAAAGAGGGCACTTCCATTATAAAATATTGTGAGAGATGAATAGACATGATGATTAAACAAATGCCACTATAATCAAAGGAATTCCAAGGAAATGCTTATACAATAAAGTTAAATGTAGACAATTGGAAATATATAATTGTATAATGCATTTCAATAGATTTGAGAAACCAATTTGATTTGATGTCAAAAGTAGTCATTGCCATTATACTTATCACCATCATAACTATTACCGTCACCCTATCATTATCACCATTATCAAAATTTTGTATTATTATTAATATTTTTAAAGAAATATTTTACATTATGAAAATAATAAAAATAATGTTATATATATATATATATATATATATATATATATATATATATATATATATATATATATATATATATATATATATATATATATATATATATATATATATATATATATATATATATATATATATATATATATATATATATATATATATATATATATATATATATATATATATATATATATATATATATATATAGCTAAAAGTCTTTATATATTAATAATATAAAAATGATATAAATATCTTTAATTTAAATTCATCTATTATTAAAATGAAATATTTTAAAATAATTATGTTTATTATTACTAATCTAAAATTCAAGTTTGTGTTTATTATGTGAATTACAAATAAAATTTATATTTTTTACATGGTTACATTATTGCTTATAATATATTTTTTAATATATGATATTGCTTATAATGAAGTTTGAGTTTGTGTTTATTAATAGGATGTTTAAGTTATTATTTATAATATCTTTTTTTAGATGTGATTATGAATAAACTCTTATTCAAAATTAAGATTTGTATTATTTTATTACTGTAGATAGCAATCAATTGTGTTGCATGAGTATTATTTTTAATTAACACAAAAATAGGTTTTGAAGGGACACAAAACCCTTTACAAAGGAAAAGAAAAGATATGCCATGAAAGCCCACTAGAATAAGGATGAACGTGCCAAGACCAAAACATGGGTTTTAACCACATGCTCCCGCAACTTGAAATAAAAGCTAGCCAAAAAGTCAGCAAGCAACCAAGAAACATAAGAAGGACTAGAGAAACTCTAGCCAAATCACCCACAACAAGGACCTATCAAGATTTACCTTTAGCACCTCCCTTATGATAGTGAAGAGTCATGTCAAAAGAGGATGAAGGTGTCTTATATTTCCTACCTTTCATAGTAATCCAACCCTCTTCAACCTTAGTGGTAACATCCTACCAAGCTAGTGAACCCAAAGCTGGATCCCCACCAATCTGAGGAAGAAGGCCAACAACACCCACCAAATCAGAGGCAAAAACAACATCAACACCCATGGAGCCTCCAAGAAAGGAAGTCTTAGCACTATCAGAGGACAAAGAAACCAAAGGTCTATCCCCACAATCAATTGAAGGAACAGACAATGAGCCAGTCTCCAAAGCCACACCACAAGTGGATAAGTCAACCTAGGAAGAGACAACAACTTGAGACACATTAGCCTCAACACACCCACCACCTGAAACCGCAAGAGACTACAACCCAGCCTCAACAACCACACCACCAGAACACCAAATCATCCTTAGAAGAAACCACATTACCTTACACTACTGAATGAGAGGCACCCCTTGGACTTCTAGGTTTCTTCTCAACTCTGTAGTGCTGATTTGAAGCACCATCCCACCATGAGGTCTTTGAAATCTTCTTCTCAAACCCATAATTCTCGGCCACATGACCAGTTTTGAAACATCTTCGACACTCGAAAGGAATCCCTTCATAGTCCAAAGATTGAACTCAACTGCTCTTAGAAGATTTAATTAAGATTTCAATAGGAAACCCTTTTGACACATCTAACTCAACCAAAATACGAGCGTAGGCGGAGTGAAGAATGTTAGATGATTCATCATCCACTAGCAGGAAATCACTAAGAGCATTACCCACTTCCTCAAAAAGAGAATCAACCCACAGATGAAGGGGGAGTAAGGAAGCCAAACCCAAATCAGAACCTTATCAAACTTTTCAAAAGAGGGATTGAAATTTGAATGCCAAGGTTTAACCATTAACAGGAAGTAGTTGTCCTTCCAGACAAAATGCTTATCACACATGATTTTATTTCTATCCTCAATATTCTCAAATTTTGCAACAAAAAGCCTTTGGCCATTGGGAAAATATGAACATTACCAGAAAGAAGAGGCTCCCAAAAATGGGAGATCTATTCATGCAACCGAGGGAGGCTAGGCCAAAAATCCCTAAATCGGCATATAACACGATGAGAGGAAAAAATAGACACATTGTGTTCTATTTCCTCCTTAGTCATGTCATTCAACTCCACTGAAGCAACACAAGAAACATGAATAAACTTTCTATTGTTAGGTCCTCGCTTAATTGCTTGCTTAAAACTAGAAGAAAGGCCTCCTATGGCTGTCGCCGCAACCTTCGCAGACAAAATCCTAGCAGCTAGATCCCCAATGCCAAAGGCAGAACCTGCAGGAGTAGAAACTATTGCAAAGAAGGAAGTAGAGATGGGCCACCCAAAACCAAGAGCTAAACCATCAAAGATTGGGGGACAGATACCAGAAGCCTCCGTGTTTGAATAGTGAGAGCGAGAGGAGCCGTTCTCCATGAGCAATTTTTTTTTTATATTGTGAGTATTGTTGCTTTTAAATGTAGTGACGATATTTATTTAAAGGACAATGACATTTTAATTTTAATCATACATAATTAACATAATTTTTATTTTAATTTTAAATTGGATACTTCACATAAAATCTTTAACAATCAATTGAACTTATAATCTATTAACTACTTTGCTAAAATACTCCCATGTTACTATAATGTAATTAAAAATTGAAACTATTTTTTTAGCCTTAGAATTTTATTTTACTTTACATTATATTTACTACACACAAAAATATTTAAATTTTATTGTATCTACAATCTAAAAATACAACTTTTTAATTCCAAAATCTAAAATTTACTTATTTTTACATCTAATTTTTATATTTAAATTTTAATCTTCTGATCATCATTCCAAATGTCAATAATAACAATATTTATAAAATAATATTTTTTTAGAAAATAAATTATTCTCTACTAATAATTTTAAAAAGAATATTTACTATATATTTATTATAATTATGACATCAATTTTTAAAAATATTTTTTACTTTTATGTGGTGTTTGTTATAAAAATATATATATTTATAATAAATATTAATATTTTGACATGTGAATGGTTGTCAAATGTAAGCTAAAAGTCAAGTAATTTTTTAACATTAACTTACTGAGACTATTACACTCCACCTCTTGTTGCCATTTAGAATCACCACTATGCCACTATAAAGCAATTAAAAAAAATAATTGTAATTTTTTAGTTCTAGTTCAACGATTGAATATAACTGATTAAGAAAATGGTACATTTTTTAATTATGCATTCATTTAGGTATATGCATATTTATCATATATGGGAGCATGAGCCATTGGCCGGATCTCCTCCTAGGGATATCCATTCATGGCTTCATCCTTTTTGATGTTGTAGTCTTGCACTAATCAAACTTAATCCCTAATAGACTTATTAAAACTATTCAACTTTACCAATAGACCAAAAACTTATTGATCACTTATTTTAATATAAATTAATTTTTTTTCTTATTACAATTATTTAAACACTATACATTAATAACTCCATCAACATTTGAAAAAATAAATTGATGCAAAGTCCTTATCCATACGAAGAAAGGACAAGATATTCATTATATATTGTGGGGAAGCGTCTAAATGGGAGGTTTCAGAGGATAAAGGTATGGAGAGCGTCGGACCGCATGATGGGACGAAGCGCACATCCCATCTCAACCGTACAACCCGACCTTTCCCAAATTTCCACAATAAAAGGCATCGCAAAAGATTTTTGATTTTATTTTAGAAGGCATTTGAAAGATTGCTGTGCACAGTGCGAAGTTGACGGAAAGAGACACAAATTTCTACCATTGATATCCACGGGAAACGTACGCGTCGATCAATAGGAGGCCGAAGAGTGGTTGGACACTTATTAAATTTTTCTAGCCAGGAAGAAATGTAGGGGAATTGACAAGCTAACACGATAACATTATAAGAACAAGAAAAATAGTGCAAGTACGAATCACATCGAAGATGAGCTGTAATACAGAGAGATGTAAGAGACGCGAGACGCGATCGACGGCGCGGAGTGATGGAGGGTTGAGATCGAACGGCAGCAAAGTGGCAGACGCACTGGAGGCGGCCCTACATACACAAATGTATAACACGTACAGCCGTATAGAGAAACAGGAATGTGGGAATGTGTGCTTGTGGGGACGAGGGGGAATGGAGGCACCAAACGCACAGGAATGGTGGAGAACGCCTCCGTGCAATAACGCCTCCCTTGCATCTTATGGACACCAACCCCCCGGGAACAACTTTACAACAAATGTTTTCAATCCTGCGCACAATTATTGTTGTTTCCCACGCGCTCGCGCCGCTCCTGCGGATTTTTCTTTGAAATGAGGCGATTTTCCGCCGCCGCCGGCTTGCAACAGCCTCAGCAAGGTACCTGCTTGTTTGATTTTAGTTTCAAGTTTGTAATTTTTCCTGAAGTTCTGAAAGGTGTAGCTAAATTTGCAGAGTTGTATGTTATTTTTCTTTTCATTTTAACCTCAAGGCATGTGTTTCGAACTCGTGAGTTGCTTTTAGCTAGATTCGGTGTGCAACTTCAGTTTATTTATTGTGTAAAGGAGTATTCGAAGATGCCGGCCGCCAATTGTGCTTGCTCCGCCTATCGACTTCGTGACCTGCATTTGGCTGAAATAGTGAAGTAACGACGCTTGTCTAGCTAAATTTGCAGAGTTGTATGTTATTTTTCTTTTGCTTTGAACTTCGAGGCCTGTGTGTCGAACCCGTGACCTGCTTCTAGCTAGATTCGGTGTTGCAACTTCAGTTTATTTATTGTGTAAAGGAGTATTCAAAGATGCAGGCTGCGAATTGTGCTTTCTGTGCTCGCGCCGCCAATCGACTTCGTGACCTGCATTTAGCTAAAATAGCGAAGTAACGACGCTTGTCTAGCTAAATTTGCAGAGTTGTATGCTATTTTTCTTTTCCTTTGAATTTCAAGGCCCGTGTATCGAATTCGTGACCTGCTTCTAGGTAGAATCGGTGTTGCTACTTCAGTTTATTTATGTGTAAAGTAGGATTTAAAGATGTCGGCCGCCAATTGTACTTTCTATGCTTGCGCCGCGAATCGACCTCGTGACCTCTATTTAGCTGAAATATTTTAGTTTTTACTGTTTACGTCTGTTAGGCTAGTCGTACGCTAATTTTTCTTAGTCCTCTTTTGTCGACCTCATGATCTGCTTCCAGCGAGATTGCGTATTACAACTTTAGCTTTTTTTAATTGGAAAGGAGAATTTGAAGATGTAGGCAGCCAATGATGCACCCGCATGTCAACCTCGTGACCTGCACTTAACTAAACTATTGAATTTTGCCTAGTTATTTTTGCTAGATTTTAGTTTATGTTTTTAAAAAAAGTTTTGAAACGTATTTTGAACTCGCAATGCCGAATGTTGTAGAAGTCTTGATAAATTTTTATTATAATCCTGAAAGGCATGCACGAACTTTGGCATGAGATCCTGTATAGATTTTGTTTTACCCATGATTCACACAAACCCTCTGTCCTGAATGTAAGAGGCTCCCCCACCCCCCATAGGATGGTAGGAAACCGCTCTGATATCATTGTAGGAACAAATGTGAGTTCTAACTCCTTTTTCCATTATGACTCAATGATATTTTTTCAAACAATTAGTATGCAAGGTAGTGTGAATTTTCTCTGAATTCTTGAATCACAAAACATCATACAAAATTACAAGTGCTATGCATAGAAACTCTGTCAACATTTATATGGTCATAACATGTTAAAGCCAGCACTTATACTACAGAGGCAATTCATCAAACACTTGGCATGAAACTAATATGCTGATTATGAGCAATTTATATATGACATTACATCAAATATTTGGTGTGCATTCTTATTCCTCCACAATTAATTGAAACAATTTACAATGACAAATGATAAGCATAAGATTTTAATTAAAGACTATTAAGGAAAATTGTAGCTGTTTGCATGCACCAAATTAACTCTAAATTGATGACGCTGCCCTTGGAAATCATTTCAGATTGACACTGAAGCCTTGAATCAAATAACGAAGGCACTCTTATATCAAAATGTGCCCAATAACTATCAAACGCTGCCCCTGGAAATCATTTCAGATTGATGCTGAAGCCTTGAATCAAATAACGAAGGCACTCTTATATCAAAATGTGCCCATTAACTATCAAACGCTGCCCAGCAAATAAGAATGCAGCCTCACAAACCCTAACTGTTGCCAATAGATGATTGGCGGTTGCTCAAATTCCCAAATGTAGACCTCTAAAAGGCTGCGATCTGCATTCAATGTGCCCTCTAGAGTTTGTTAACACTTGCTGAAATAGAATGCAAAAACTTCCTCTCAATTTGATAAAAAATGAAACACAAATGATGGTTTTGTATTAAACCATCCACAAGCACAATTTCACTGGATAGTTTCATCAGTTCAAAGTGCAAAAACACTTAGAAGAATTCACAATTCTTCCAACTCTCAATATCTGAAACACTTGGCACCAACTCCTCACCAAATTCACAAATATCAAATGCACAATGAATGAATGGATTTTCTCTTGAGTTGGCTTTTTATAATTCTCCAAGAGAAATATATATGTATCTTCACAAATGCACTTTATATAACTTAAAAATATTTAGCTTTTGTTGCACTTGCTTTTGATGTATTTGAAATATAATATTTAATTGTATTTCTCTCCATTTGGTGCATAATGAAACAATATAAAGTATATTTTAATAATCACTTATGTCTCCTTTTAAATTGACACTTTACATTATTCCTCATATGCACTTATAATTTGTCTTTGTGATCATTAAATAACCCCTTTTTATAATTAAGTCAAATAACATTTAATGATGTGCACTTTTAATTAATTATTAATAAAGTATTTACTTTATTAATAATTAAAATGTCATAACTCCAAAGATAATCCTTATTTCTCGATTCCGTGAGAACCAGGAGGCAACCCATTGCATTCACTGCTAACCAAGGTACCCTTCTAAAAATAGAAAGGGCCCATCTCTAACAACCCTTGATTTACTATAATTAGTAAATCCTTGAATACTTGATAAAAAAGAGTGCCAAAGGTCATCACTGCAATTGGGGCCGGTCTAGGTGACCTACCAAATATAGAAATGCTGGATAGGTGATTTACTATAAATAGTAAGTCCCTCAAACTGAGCCTAATTGACGAAGGAGTCAATCACGGTGCACAGCAAGAGCCTTGGTGCCCTTGCCAGATAAATCAATCTTTCAACAATGACTTATTATAAATAGTAAATCTCTAAATAATTGCTCCAGATAACGATACTAAATCTCAACACTGCCACCAAGTTGTTCAAGCGCCTTGCTAAAGATAGAAACCCTAACTTTCCCAAAATAGACACTTAACTATAAATAGTAAGTGTGCCAATCTAACTCAAACGAAGAGTAATCTTGAACATCCCAGACTGTTGGAGTGGGAAACTAGCCTCTGGCTAGACCAATTGAGACCCTCTATCCAACTGATTAGCCTACGAGGGCCAGGAAATAGGCTAATCTCTTGAACTCTGATGCTCATGAAAAAGGGGACATTACAGCCTTTTGGACTAACAAATGCCCCAACCACATTCATGAGGTTGATGAATGATGTACTTAGGCTATTCACTGATTCTTTTGTAGTGGTATATATGGATGACATACTCATCTTTAAAAAAACTTGGGAGGAGCATTTGGAACATGTGGAATAGTACTTTCAACCTTGCAAGATCATGGACCTTATGCAAACAAAGAAAAGTGGTCTTTTGGTATGCAAACTATTAAATATTTGGGATATGTTATTGACAGTGAGGGTGTTCATGTTGATCTTGAAAAAATATAAGTGATTACAGATTGGGCTTCTCCTAGAAATCTCATAGAGTTACGTAGCTTCCTAGGTTTGGCAAATTTTTATCGCAGATTTGTGTTTGGATTTTCACATTTGTCTTGGCCTTTAAATTGGTCATTGTGAGGAGTGCATGCAAAACTCAAGTGGATGGGTGCTCAACAACAAGCATTCGAGGAGTTAAAACAAAGGTAATGTTCTGCACCAGTTTTATCTCTTCTCGATTTAGAAGAATCATTTGAAATCCAAATTGATGTATCAAAATAAACCTTAGGTGCAGTCCTTATGCAACATGGCCATCTAGTTGCATACCATAGTGAGACTCTTTCTGACACAGAGGGTAGTTATCCCACCTATGTCATGGAGCTATATGCAATTGTTCAAGCTTGTAAGCAATGTAAGCATTATATCTTGGGGAAGGAAATTGTCATCTACATGGATCACAAGGCTCTTCAATCTTCTCAAACACAAGGACGGTTGCAGAATGATAGACACCAAAGATGGTCAGCCTATCTTCAACAATTTCATCTCAATATTTGTCATAAGAAAGGGAGTACTCATAAAGTAGCAGATTGTTTGAGCAGGCCTCCAATTGCAGCTACAAGTATGGTGTTAGAATCACGTGGTAACAGAAACTTGGGCTCTTTTTTATGGTCATGATAACGAATTTGCTTATGCTTACAATCAGCTTGTGGACGGTAAACATGTGAATGATTTCTATTTGCAAGATGGAATAGCTTGCCACCTTGACCAAATCTGTATGCCTGATGCAGAATGCAAGAAGTTGATATGGGAAGCTCACTACAACAAGGTTGTAGGTCATTTTGGAATAGGTAAGATTACTGCTATACTTCAAAGATATTTTTATTGGCCAAAAATGAAGAATGATGTAATTTCATACATTCAAGCTTGTACAACATGTGCTATTGCAAAGCCTGCAAATCGTAAGTTAGGTTTATGTTTACCATCCTATTCCCAAAAAACTTTGGCACTTAGTTTCAATGGATTTTATGTCTATTCTTCCTACCACCAAACAAGGGTGTGATTGTGTGTATGTTGTGGTAGATAGATTTTAAAAAATGGCAATAATGGTGGTTTGTAAAAAAGCAATTTCTGCAGAGGACATTGCAAATCTCTTCTTTGAGCATGTTTGGGTTCGTTTTGGTCTTCCAAACATCTCTATTCTAGATAGGGATACTAGATTTCTCAACAAGTTTTGGTCTTTACTATGGGCAAAGATGGACACAAAACTAACAAAGTCTACTGCATTCCACCCTCAAACAGATGGCCAAACAAAGGTAGTAAATAGAATGATCATCCAAATTGTACAAATGTATCATTCAAAACACCCCTGCAAATGGAATGAAAGTCTCCCATATGTTCAACATAGCTACAATAGGGCAATTCACAGTTCAACATGCCACAACCCATTGATGTTTGTCTTGGTTATCAACCATTAGCACCCATGAATGTTGCCATACCAATCATTCAACCTGATTTGATACCATGTTTGGATAAGAAGGAAGACAAGGCAATGAGGTTTATTGATAGATTTCATCACCTGTAGCAATAGGTTGATGAAATCTTGGAACACACCAATAAGAAATATAAGGAGAGGCATGATGAGCATTGGAGCCCTCATAATTTTCAAGTCGGGGATAAGGTGTGCACATTCAAAAGAAGAGATTGCAAGGTCCCAATAGGAAGCTCCATCCTCTTCATTATGGTCCATATAAGATCATCAAGCAAGTTGTTCGAATTTGTATTTGAGCTCAAGTTGCCCCTATTTTTGGGTATTCATCTAGTCTTTAATGTAGAACTATTGAAACCTTATTTTCCTCCATTATTAGATGTTGCAGATGTTGTTGGGGAAATTAGTAATGCAGAATTGAATCCAAAAGCTGTTGGTCTACTACAAAGTGATCAAGTTACGGAGGCTACTATGAAGAACTTGAAGAAGAAGAATATTCATCTATATGGAGTGGTTCAAGCTAGTTAATTTGCTTACTAGGGTAAGTGGTGTACTTGAGAACAGATTCAGCTTTGTTTTCCTCACCTACTGCATTGTGTTGATGCAATGGGGCCCATTGCCTCTCAAGGGGGAAGGAATGATTAGAAAACAATCCAGGAGTGTCCATATGGTATGGGCACAAGCAATAATGGAAAATATCAAAAACCTATTTTATTTGGTATTTTCTAGGTTTTAGTAAATGGCATTTTTGGAGATCTTTGGAGCGTTTTCAGCCTTTGAAACTTTGGAGGGTCCCTTATGAGTGTTTCCATAGGTAGACTCATAAGGGACTGAAACTAGAGCGCTTGGAGATCTATTCAACTGTGAAAATGGTTCGCAGTTTCAAGCCTTGAGAAAGTTGGACTAAAATTGTATATAGTATTTTGTCATTTTTGATAAATTTTGGTTTTATTTTGTAATAAATATTTCTAGACTGTTCATTTTTGGTTCCAAGGGGATTTTGGTGACCCTTGGGATCTCATAAACATTGTCTAAACTGATTTTTGAAGAATGGAATGACTTTTGGCTTGCATATTTTGTTGTTGAATTTGCTGTTCTTGTAATGGGTTTTTCAATACCTCAAGTTAAACACCAGGTATTGTACTGTAAAACCATAATTTGGATCATTTGATACCAAAATAAGATTAAAAATCAACCATAGTAAAGTTCTCCCACTAGACCAAAATATATATGAGATTGTTCCTCACCTATTTGAGTCAATTCGGCCTAAATACAATTAAAAAGAATGGTGCAAAAGATGGCACAATAATGCAAATATGTCCATAAGTTAGAAATAGGATGGGGCCCAAAATATTAAATAATTCCCTATAAATAAAGGGACATTACATTAGCTAAGTGTTATATATTAGATTTGAGCATGATGGTTAGTATAGGGTTTGGATTTAAAGTTTACATTCATTTTAGAATTTAAAATAAGTTCTGAAAATTATCATAAATTTCCATCATAGTATAGGATTCAGTTTTCGGCATTTATAAATATGTATTTTGGAATTTGCCATAGCTGATTAGCATTTTTATATTTTAATTTTAATTGCATATTTTCAAAAATATTATAAACATTTGTGTATTTTGCAAGATTCGAATTCGGGGACATTACAATTTAGTGGGTAGTCACCATTCATTTGAACATAATACGAAAAATGCAATCAATTTCCTGTTTAGACATGTTTGGTATTTTAAAGCTCTCAATAGTTCATTTTTGTTACAATTGTGTGTAAAGAGCACAATTGGCTCTCTATTGCATTTATGCTCTTATCTCAATTTCAATGGCAATTTGTCTAAGTTCCAAAAACTTATAATCTATTTTGCAAATTTCCAATTAAAATCATTGATAGAAAATGACTGAATTTCTCATTATAATCATTTAATAACAGCAATCCAATCTGCCTTGTATGTTCATCAATTATCAATAATGAAACTTATTACATTCAAAATGTTAGAAAGAAAACACTTGCACCTTAATTTGCAAAGTAAATTTGTTGAAGATTGATCTGCAGCTCTTGAAGAATATAAATCAGAAATTTACATCCTTACTTTGCAATCCACACACCTCAGCCCAATTCCGTAGAACATGTACGGCCCTGCAAGAAATCCGTACGACAGTGTGCAACAAATCCGTATGACAGTCTATAATCTCATTGCCTTACACAATGGCAATCTGCAAACAGATTAACATTTCATCCAGCTTGACACGTTGGAATACGATTGGGGTTTGATGCTTTCTCGAGGATGAAGACCAAACACAAACCAAGTCCATACGGCCCTTGCTAGAAAAAGTATGGCAACTCCAATAAAATGCTAATAATTACTATCCAGCAGCAAATAAAACTCTGATTATTCACCATTCATTGCACATGAAATTTGGATGAGTTCTCTCCAAATCTGAATACGAAACTCACAAACATCTTTTCAATAACAGTAAACACAGTAGAGAAGCAAACTAAATTTGCTCTACCTCAACAGCAAATAAGTGGAATACACCTCTCAGAAAATCAGACCCTTATACCTCAGCAAGGGTTAAAAAATCAAAAAACTCAGAAACTCCTCAAAGGCAACAAAAGCAAATAAATATTCAAGTGTGTTTTCTCTAATGAAATGAGCTCATATTTATAATGCTTTGTTGATAAAAGTTTCCAAAACAGCTCAACTTCTGAAATTGTGAAAGTTTCCCAAATGATCTCCACTCAACACAACTCCCTTTTAACAACTTCCTTTAAAACATTATTATAATAAGATATCATTATAATAATACAATTTGGGTTTAATAATCAATTAAATAATGACCCCTTCCAATGATGACTTAACCCTCAACTTAAGTGAAATTATAAAGTTAGATTATAATTTTATAATAAGCCATTTAATAATTTAATAATAATTTGACCACTAAAAATGTAATAACTCCCAAAATACTGATCATTTAAATGTCGTCTAAAGTAGGAGTTATACCTATTATTTTTCCATGTGACCAAATGCACTTTCCAAAAATAGAAAGGGTCCATCTCAATCAACACCCAACTTATCACAAATAGTAAGTACACAAATCTAAGCCGAAATGAAGTCCAATCTGAGCCAAACGAAGACCAACCTATAGCTTACTGAATTGTGGAGAAGACAAAACCCTCCCAAGCCAAGCCACTGCCTCAGAAGACCCTCTATCCACAATAATTAGCCTATGAGGATCAAAATAATAGGCTAATCCTTGAAACACCAATGGTGGAAAAATTGGGGACATTACAGTCCTCCCTCCCTAAGATTGCTTGTCTCCAAGCAATTCAGAGAAAAATGAACATCATAGTCGACCTGGATCCCAAGGATAGAATGGAGTAATGTCCCTATCATCACCACAATCTTGTAAATAAGTCAACAACATCAACAGTACCAACACCAGCAACTGAAAAACTGCACTCAACACCTGAACTGATGATGTTGCAATAGGATCGCTTCGTGGGAGAAACTCAATCGAGGGTAACTCACACAGAAGTAACTCAATCGACAAACTGGACTTGCCCCCAGCCTGTGTACCAACTAAACAATCATACCAGTCATCAAACAGATGCACCGATAGACTTTGTAACTGGTAGATTTCCTTCACGTGAGGATCAAATATAAAACTGTAAGCACTCCTCACTGTGTACACCTCTGTAAACTGCTCAACAAAATCTGATTGGCATCTTGTAAAAATTGTGTGATCATTTGGTGTACTGAAAGAATCCCAATCATCATCATCGTCATCCTCACTCATCACCTGAAAGGGATCATCGCTGAACTCAAATAATGGATTGTCATATGACTTAGTGACATCCATATCAAATAAAGGATTGTTCACAAAGTGAACAACTCCTGCCTGCAAATTTGAATAAGATATCTGTGAGCTGTGAGAGACATGATGTGTAATCTGCTCTACCTGAATGGGCTCATGCCTTTGAGAATCCTCACTATCTGCAATAAGTCCCTGTAAACTATGATCCTGAGATTCATCCAAAATTTCTTCGGAGTCATCGCCCAACATCCCACAGGGGGTGTCATACCCAATGCGGCTCATAGCATCCTCAAATGTATTATCAGATATGTCCATACTATCTGCATCCACATCTCCTACTAAAGCCTCAACTGTTGACACCTGACTCTGCACACATGACTCAACGTTAGGCTGTGCACCAATAATACTGGAGCGTGAACCACCATCTACCGAGTCCCCTATAACACCCAAATCACCAACATCACAGTTAGGTGACTCCATACATGCATCGGTCCCATATGAGGAAGCAGCTGCCTCCTGTAGTGGAGCAACACTACAATAGCTGACATAAAAGTCTCCAATAACAACTCCCTTCATGGAAGAGTCTGAACACTCAGTGACAACTACAGCATTAGTTGCCTCTGAACTAACTGTAGGGACTACTCTGGGAGTCTCAACTTGCTGAAGCTCAGCATTGTGGATAGGACTAGCAGGTGTTGTACTAAATATCGGTACATCTGCATCATGGGCACCTGACGGAGAAAACTCAAGCCTCCTTCCCTACAACCTCGATGTCGGCCTTCTAAAGGCAGAAACCATATACCTTGCTGCCTTGTCAACTATCTCCGGATCTGACAAGCTCTCCGCCAATCTTTGCTGGTGAAGTCTAAGTCTTTCCATACTTTCCACCAAGGCATTTATTTCCTCTCTTTTTCCCATACTGCTACGCCGACTCCCAGAACTAGGCCTCCTGTATTTATCCATAGCTTGGAAAAGTGGGAGTGCTGATCACTTTTAAAATAACATTAGAATATAAAAGAATCCATACCCCACAAGATGGCAGGAAACATGCTCTGATACCACTGTAAAGAGCCCAACTGGCTCTCTATTGCATTTATGCTCTTATCTCAATTTCAATGGCAATTTGTCTAAGTTCCTAAAACTTATAATCTATTTTGCAAATTTCCAATTAAAATCATTGATAGAAAATGACTGAATTTCTCATTATAATCATTTAATAACAGCAATCCAATTTGCCTTGTATGTTCATCAATTATCAATAATGAAACTTATTACATTTAGAATGTTAGAAAGAAAACACTTGCACCTTAACTTGCAAAGTAAATTTGTTGAAGATTGATCTACAGCTCTTGAAGAATATAAATCAGAAATTTACATTCTTACTTTGCAATCCACACACCTCAGCCCAATTCCGTAGAACATGTACGGCCCTGCAAGAAATCCGTAGGACAACGTGCAACAAATCCGTACGACAGTCTATAATCTCATTGCCTTACACAATGGCAATCTGCAAACACATTAACATTTCATCCAGCTTGACACATTGGAATATGATTGGGGTTTGATGCTTTCTCCAGGATGAAGACCAAACACAAACCAAGTCCATATGGCCCTTGGTAGAAAAAGTACGGCAACTCCAATAAAATGCTAATAATTACTATCCAGTAGCAAATAAAACTCTGATCATTCACCATTCATTGCACATGAAATTTGGATGAGTTCTTTCCAAATCTGAAGACCAAACTCACAAACATCTTCTCAATAACAGTAGACACAGTAGAGAAGCAAACTAAATTTGCTCTACCTCAACAGCAAATAAGTGGAATACACCTCTTAGAAAATCAGACCCTTATACCTCAGCAAGGGTTAAGAAATCAGAAAACTCAGAAACTTCTCAAAGGCAACAAAAGCAAATAAATATTCAAGTGTGTTTTCTCCAATGAAATGAGCTCATATTTATAATGCTTTGTTGATAAAAGTTTCCAAAACAGCTCAACTTCTGAAATTGTGAAAGTTTTTCAAATGATCTCCACTCAACACAACTCCCTTTTAACAACTTCCTTTAAAACATTATTATAATAAGATATCATTATAATAATACAACTTTGATTTAATAATCAATTAAATAATGGCCCCTTCCAATGATGACTTAACCCTCAACTTAAGTGAAATTATAAAGTTAGATTATAACTTTATAATAAGCCATTTAATAATTTAATAATAATTTGACCACTAAAAATGTAATAACTCCCAAAATACTCATTATTTAAATATGTTGTCTGAAGTAAGAGTTATACCTATTATTTCTCCATGTGACCAAATGCACTTTCCAAAAATAGAAAGGGTCCATCTCAATCAACACCCAACTTACCACAAATAGTAAGTACACAAATCTAAGCCGAAATGAAGTCTAATCTGAGCCAAACGAAGACCAACCTTTAGCTTACTGAATTGTGGAGAAGACAAAACCCTCCCAAGCCAAGCCACTGCCTTAGAAGACCCTCTGTCCACAATAATTAGCCTATGAGGATCAAAATAATAGGTTAATCCTTGAAACACCAATGGTGGAAAAATTGGGGACATTACATTGTGGGTGACTTTCTCCAAACAAAACACCATCAAAAACCTAAACTAATGAGAGATTTATTTTGGCACGTGTGATATCATTAAATTCCACAACTTTAATATTGTTGGATTACTGATTTTGTCAACATTGTCTTACTTTATCATGAAGCATATTCAAACTATGCCTTATGGGAACATGTGATATCATTAAATAACACAACTTTAATGCAGCTAAATTAGTGAGTTTGTCAACATTATGTTACTTTATCATCTAACATATTCAAGCAGTCCCTTATGGTACCAAGTTCATTTTAGTTTACTAAAATTTCTTATTAAATTACTTTCTATAATACATAACTGATGTTTCTTTTGAACATATCATGAATGCATCTTATTTTGGAATGAGAAATAGGAGAACGGAGGTGCCTCAATACAGAGCTTTGGCATGCTTGTGCTGGGTTACTTGTATCTTTACCTCCTCCTGGGACACGTGTTGTTTATTTTCCTCAAGGACACAGTGAACAGGTGATTTTCCCACTAATCAGTTATTATCTGTGTTTGTTGGAATTTGATGTGTGCATATGAGCTTTTTGTTTACTTTCTCATGACAAAATGAGAAACTATTTGTTATAGAGACATTGGAATGTGACATATGGTTATGAGATCTTTGATTACATTCTTGTAGATGAATGAGAAACTAGTTGTTAAAGAGAAGTTGGCTTAGCAGTGATTTTATTTGTTTAATTTTCATATGGAACCATGCAACATTTTCTCCAGCATTCACTTATGCATTTGATTGCTCATTAGTAATGTAATACAAATACTTCTGTTTTTGACTCCTTGATTGTTATGTCCCCGTCTTTGCCTTAAACTACAATGAAAAATTTGTACACAGCAATTAAGAAGTTCCAGTAGGTGGTGGACAAAGCTTGTAGCATGAAGATTTTATTAAAGAAAATCGTCTTATACATAAGACTCCACAATTTTTCTATCAGGCAAAACATATAATAGGATAGAGTAGTTTGATATATCCTAATCAAGGAATGAAGGCTTTAAGAGCTTACTGAAGCTATAGATGAGGATCTCCTATGCAATGTTCTGTAATATCTGTTATATAGAGAAAAGACATGGAAGATGTTAAGTGATATATCCCATCAAGATGACATGGAGGCAGTTGATTGCATGGATACAACATCAATCCTACATGTAGACACTTCTACTCTCTCAGAAGTTACGATATACTTAATAGCAATGGAGACGAAAATCATTAAGTAATTTACGACGAGGAATTCTTCCTAATGTTGGACAAATGTTTCCTCTAACAAGGAGATGGAAAAAGCAAGGAAGGAATTGATTTACGACGAGGAATTCTTCCTAATGTTGGACAAATGTTTCCTCTAACAAGAAGATGGAAAAAGCAAGGAAGGAATTGATTAAGTGATTAGTCATCACTACTAATCAGTTAACAATGTATGGATAACAGCAAGGAACATAATATACAACGTTATCTGCACCGAGAGTTCATTACTGAGGGAAAGTGGAAGTTGGTGAAGGAAGTATGATCGCCTCACATTATTGTGTCTTCGTAATAGTTATCAGAGGAACCCCACAGCTCTGTGATATGGGGAGTTTAGTGTTATAAAACTGTTGTAGTTGGTATCATATTGTATACAATGATCCAATGGATGTATTCTCCCATGAACAGTCTTTTGCAACAGGAAGTGTTTGAAGCAACCACAACAATGATATGATAGATGTTATTATCCATAATTCAAGTAATATGGAATGCAGAGGTATCAGAATCCTATCTCAGGAGTTAAACCAATATTTTATCAATCATAGAGAAGTCAGCGGTCGATAACAATCAGCGACTAAGTCATGCAAAGCGACTTGATGGTGGAAGGCCACAATTTAGAGATGCAATTGATCAAATAGAAGGTCAAGCTTCATCTATCGATATCTAAGACTAATACAAGCTCAATAATTAATGGATGTTAAGTAATTGATTAAAATATTGTTTAAGGGAGGAATAAATGCTTGAAGAGGAATGTGGACAAGATTGCAGTCATCTTGTAATAGCAGTGATTAAGTAAAGGACATTAATTGATATTCATAATGAAGATACAGAACAATCTGAATATCAGTGATTAGCATGCAAGACTAATCAATAAACATCAAGATAATAAAGGGACGTGGTTAGTGAATGTTAAGGAGGGGGGCGACTCTAAGGAGGCATGAGTCGTATCCTTTAAACGCGATTTATCCTTCCAAGCATAAGATATAAGTAGTCATTTTGGTCAGTCAATTGAATCATCATCAAGTATTACTTCTTTTACTTATTCCAGTATTGGATCTGCTCTATTTGAGTGAATTGCCTCTTGGCATAAGTGGTGCATATAATCTAAAGATTGTAATAAGACACAGCTTGGACATTGCATATTTATAAGCTGAGATCAGATGCAGAAATATCATCGCTATAAGTGATAATTGGAGACATTGCAGGCTTATAAGGTGTAAATCAGAAATAACATCCATCATTGAAGTTGCAAGATTACAAATATAAATCAGAAACATGAACCTATCGCTGTTAAGCAATATCTATACATTGCATAATCAGATTGACATATGAGACATAGCAATCCATATTGTTAAAAGCAATACATGTTGATTGTGTAAACATATGGAAGATCAGACATAGCATCATTCCTTTATCACTACAAGTGTTAAAGGAATAACATTCATAGCATGTTTAATCATTGTATATAAGACATTGCTATTCATTCAATATCAATTTTGCACATATTCATACATATATATCGGAAGTAGAAATTGATATCTTGTGTAACATCTTTACTAGGTTTTAATTGCAATTATTTGACAAGTTAAGAAGACAGAATTAGGTAATTGTCCCGACTTCTGAGTTAGCCAAAAAGGGGACATAATAAATGGTATCAGAGCTAATGAACCTGCCAGCTAGTGGGGGAAAATCTTTCGGATAAATAAAGAATGAAAATATTGGAGAAAGAGCATGGAGAAATTAGTCTCTTGAATCAATTCATGGAAGTTCAAAGTACTCAAGAAAAATTAAGTCAATTGTTGAGCAGGATAACATTAGTATACAATAAGGGCGACAAAGGAGACAACAGAAATCAGCTCATTCAAATTCCATCTAAACGCACACCTACAGCAAATTCAAAATCAGTACCATGAACATTTGCGTCTAAATCTAAACGTCAAAGCAATGAACCCATATCGGTGAATCTACATGAGCAATTGAGACAAGATCGGTTAAAAGCAGGTCTTCAACAAATATGTCTTTAGAGAACTACATTGATCTACCAATGCAGTACTAGCCTAAGGAAAGAAGAAATCATCACTGGGACCTGAAAGGGGAATTAGAGAGCAGGAACAATTTAAAGGACAAAAGGGGAATGATTGCAATTCAAAAATTGCATCAAAAGTCTCAACCAGCCACTCCTCACAACAAAGGTTTTTGGAGGCATTGGACATGGTTACACCAAGAGAAGAAAGTGTGATTGCAAGACATGAACCCTTAGGAAAGGACAAAGTAACAAATGACCATCAAGCATCACAAGGAACTCATAATGTAGTCTCCAAATATTTTGAAGGGCCAAAAATACAAGGAAAGGAATAAGAGGCTATTGACACCTCATGTACCACAAATTTCAGTGCATGGATCCATGAGTATGATGAGGTTGACCTCACCTCATCACAAGGATAGTGCACAAGGGATGGAATAATAAAGGATGAAGGAAGGGATCATAATAAGGTTGTCAACTACGATTCTCTTTCATCCATGGTTGTGAATGAGATAAGTAATGTTTCTAGTAGTATATAATCTAATCATTTTAAGAAGGATAAACAAGGAATTATAACTTCAAAAGTATGGGGGGATGAGGTACAAAAATCAGTGGACAAGGATAGGAAAGTAGCTAGATATCATGAAACCCCAAATCAATACAAGCAAGAGTTAACAAATGATCATGCCAAGGGTTTTGAAGATAGAGGAAGAATTAATGTATTGAAAGAACTAGATGAGGAAACAAATGATGAAATTTAGACATAATCTTTTACTTATTCATAACACTTTGTTTGAAGTTGATGGAGACAAAACTTATGACAACCTACTATTTGAATTGATTGAAGAGGCTGTTTTGAGATCACACAAAGGCAAAGATGAAAACAAATTTTGGGGTCCTGGCAAAATCTTCAATCAAGGAAACATTGGAACCTATTTGGAATTGTTACCAAAGGGGGAGATTGTTGATTGAAATTGTTGCTGTTCAGGTTGATGACATTCGTGTTTTGTCATTCATGTCAACATATGTTTCAGTTCTATGTTGGTTGCATAAGACAGACTGTGTTTTAGGTTGCTTCAGGCAGTTGAACAGAGTTGTACAGACAGTGTACGGAAGTTTAGAGTATGCGGGCACAAATTTGTTATGTTGAGTGAGTATAGACCTTATGTCTAAGGTCGCGTGGCTTCATGTTATGATTTGTGTAAGTTACAGTTGATTTGGTGAAGACTGATTGCTAGACAGAGACAGGGAATTATGCCATAGCTGGTTGCTGAATTTTGTGTATAAGTTGGTTGCGAGCTAGAATCATGGTATGCAAGCTTAAGGCATGGAAGAAGACTCAGATTGAAGTACGTTGTGGGGATTTATGGCTTAATTGGTTCATGTTGCTGTTAGAGCTAGCGTGTAGAATTCACATTATTGTATTTGGGAGCCGACTAGGTGATGTAACATGTGTAACGTATTGGCAAACGTTGATTGTGGATCTTGGTGTGTAATTTGATATTTGTAAATGTTTTATATTTGTATTAGGTACCTTGTGTACCTTAGCATTGGTTAATGTAATACTTTATGCATTGGGGAAGCTCTAACAAGTTGACCTAATTGATTTTGTAACTTGTATAAAGGAAAGTAATTTCCTTGATGTAATGTAAGGAATGTAATGAAAGTGGATGCGAACATTGATGTTGAATGTGAGAGTAGAGCTGAAAAGTAGGTCAAATGCTTTGATAGAGGTATGAGTGGGATCTATGATCACTTCAATGGAACTGTAAAGGCAAGAGAGTTGTCATCAGTCAGTTCAATGGACAGTAAGTCCTCTTTTCTGTATTCGGACAGTGAGTCCTTTTGAAGGTGGATTTAACCTTCTCTATGAGTAGTGTGCTCCTGACAATGTGCCTTTTGTTCTCACCAACTCCTAATAGGGTTTAAGGACCTTTTAATTGGGGTTCCGTCCTTTAACAAGGATTGATGTGATAGATGTATTGTATCAACTCCTAATAGGGACATTATTATACTAGTGCATGATCTAGTGGGTATCATCCCCACCGAGGTTTTTCCCTTAGTAGGGTTTTCCTCGAGAAGAAAAATCTTGTGTGTTATGGTGTTGGCATTTATCTTGTTCATCGTTTTGCACTGTTATATTCTTTATTGGTGATTTGGTTAAAAAGCATAAAGTTCATAATTATAGCACACAACTGATTCACCGCCCCCCTTAGTTGTGTTGTGTGGATTGTTATTCCTAATAGGAATGATATGTCAAGCCCTAACAATGTCATCGCTAAACATTCTTCATTCAATGTACAAAAGGATTCAATTCAACAAAGGATTCCTTCTTTAGAATGTTTAAGTTTGGTTGAGGAAAGTGACGCTCTAACTATATCTCCTACACACAAAAGTTATTGTTGCCGACCTTTTTTAGTAGTACTAACATTAGTCAATGTCCAAGTGGTTGTTGAACCCTTTCCATCTTTAAGAAGGGTAATGATGAGAGATTCTCCAAGTGTGATCATAAGAATAGCCATGGGGTCTTCACTAATGGGGCGATACAAGACCACGTGTGTTCATATTGGGGGGTTTAAAACAGGGGATTAAGAGGGTTTATAGAGGAAAAGGGGTGTGGAGGGTATTGGAGGGGGTTGACAAAAAAAGAGTTTTGAGAAATATTTTTTGAAAATAGGTGTATTCTTTAGTATGCCATGAACACACGTGCTATGACCCAGGTTCACTAGGTGAAGCCCCCGTGGGAATAGAAATCCCTACCAATTGCTAAGTAATTCATAACTACACTAAATTGGGATTCTCGTTTAAGATTCTTGAGGAGCTGTTTCAAGATTCGGTTCTTATGGAGATTGACTATCAATAACATATGTTTCAATTGGAGGCATGTGCATTAGACTACTGAAACGAGAATGGCTCAATAGCAACATGAGGGTACACTCGTGAGGATGAATTAGAACTCAATTTTCAGTTGGAGCTCAAGGGTTGATAAATATCATGTGTTCAATAATGGATATAAGTCTAAGATTATCGAAAGACATTTTTCTAAAGAGACCATGTAACATTGGATGCCCTGCCTCATTGACAAACACTACAAGATTGTTAATTTGGATAATTAACCTATCTACAGTAAGTACCATTGGCACTCTAACCTTTGGGACCCAGAAGTCTACATGATGAGTGAATCGCATAATAAGTTCAACAGCATCAACATGAAACAATGGATGCTTTTTGAATCATTCTACATATCTACTTAGGATCCAAGAATCATGATTCTAAGAATGCTTGTGGGCGTGCATGTTTGAAGGAGGGGAGACTGTGATGTCCTCGTCTTTGCCTTAAAGTTACAATGACGAATTTTTACAAAGCAATTAAGAAGTTCTAGTATGTTGGTGGATAAAGATTGTAGCATTAAGAGTTTATTAAGGAAAGTTGTCTTATATGTAAGACTTTGTGATTTTCCTATCAAGCAAAACATAGAATAGCATAGAGTAGTTTGATATATCCTAATCAAGGAATGAAGGCTTTAAGAGCATATTGAAGTTATAGATGAGGTTCTCCTATGCAATGATTTGTACTCTGTTATATAGAGAAAAGACAAGGAAGATGTTAAGTGATATATCCCATCAAGACAACATGGAGGTAGTTGATTGCATGGTAACCACATTGGTCCTACATGGAGACACTTTTACTCTATAAGTTACAATATACTTGATTTACAATGAGGAATTCTTCCTAATGTTGGACAAATGTTTCCTCTAACAAGGAGATGGAAAAAGAGGATAAACTTATTGAGACAAGGAAGAAATTGATTAAGTGATTGCTCATCACTACAAAACAGTTAACAACAGATGATAACAATGAGGAACATAATATACAATGTTATCAGCACTGAGATATCATTACCAAAGGAAAGTGGAAGTTGGTGAAGGAAGTAAGATTGCCTCGTATCATTATGTCTTTATAATAGTTATTAGAGTAACCCTGTGGCACTGTGATGTGGGGAGTTTGATGTTATAAAAAAGTTGTAGTTGGTAACAGATTGCATACTAAGATTTGATGGATATATTCTCATGTGAGTAGAGTCTTTTGTAACAGGAAGTGTTCGAGCCAAGCATGGCAATGATACATGATACGATAGATGTTATTATCTGTAATTCAAGTAATACAACATGTAGAGGTGTTGGAATCCTATCTAAGGATTTAAATCAATATTTACCAATCATAGAGAAGTCAGCTGTCAATAACAATCAACAATTAAGTCATGCAAAGAGACTGGATGGTGGAAGGTCATGAACTAGAGCTGTGATTGATAACATAGAAGATTGAGCTTCACCTACTGATATCTAAGACTCAGACAAGATCAATAATTAATGGATGTTAAGTAATTAATTAGAATATCATTTAAGGGAGGAATAAATCCTTGAAGAGGCATGTGGATAAGATTGCAGTCATCTTGTTTGTAGTAACGATTAATTATAGGACATCAATCGATATTTATGAGGAAGATACAAAACAATCTGAATATCAGCAATTAGCATGCAAGAGTAATCAATACGAATTGAGATAATAAAGGGATGTGGTTAGTGAGTGTTAAGAAGGGGTGGGACTCTAAGGATGCTTGAGTCGTATTCAAGTATAAGATATAAGAAGTCATTTTTGTCACTCAATTGAATCATCATCGAATATTACTTCTTTGACTTATTCCAGTATTGGATCTACTCTATTTGATCGAATTGTGTCTTGGCATAATTGGTGGTGTTAATCTAAAGATTGTAATCAGATACAACCTGAACATTGCATATTTATAAGTTTAGATCAGACACAGCAATATCATTGCTATAAGCGATAATTGGAGACATTGCAGGCTTTTAAGGTGTAAATCAGAAATAACATCCATCATTGAAGTTTTAAGATTACAAATACAAATCAGAAATAACAACGTATTTCTGTTAAGTGATATCTATGCATTGCATAATTCAATCGACATATCAGACATAACAATGCATTTGCTAAAGGTAATGCATATCATCATTCCTTTATCACTACAAGTGATAAAGCAATAACATTCATAGCATATTCAATCATTGTAAATCAGACATTGCTATCCATTCAATATCAATTTTGCACATATTCATACATATATATATGACAAAGAGCAATTGATATCTTGTCTAACCTATTTGCTTGGATTTAATTGCAATTATTTGACAAAGCAAGATGGAATTAGGTAATTGTCTCGGCTTTCCGATTTAGCCAAAAAGGGGAGTTTACCTTGATACAAGGAAAAGAAGAAAGACCTTGAAGTGTCAGCAAATTATATGATACAATTTAACTCCTTTTTCTCCAACTATTTATTATATCTTTGTGATTTCCAAGTTTGGGGCTTTTAGTAATGGAACGAAAGAGAAGTAATACTGGGTCCATCGCATTAAAAAAAGTAATAGAACGGGATTTGGAACGAGATTATATTATAATAAATGTTAGAAGTAAATAGTGGCAATTAACCAAATGCGGATGAATCCTAAGAGGAAGGATTTTTTACTACCCACATATAATATTCTATAAATAGATTTGGTCATAAAGACATAAATCAGAGGATGTTTTAGAGTAAAAATCTCATACTTAACTTGGACATGAATGTTGGGAACATGTTAGTTGGGAGGACGTAATCACCAACGAGCACATGAACTAATTACATTACTTAAAACATCTTTTACTAATAGCATAATGGTATACAAATTATTTGATGATCAATATGGCTTTTAGTTATATAGTCGTCATGCGTGTAAGAACTAATTTAAAACATGGACATTATATTTATAAATATAAATTGTATCGAAATCATGAGACTTAGTGTCTAGCATTAGTCTTCCTTTCTAACTGTCTTGCTCAAGGGCTGTTTTTTAGCATTGAATTTCCACACCTTGAGAAGTGGTCATTAACCCTTAATTTGATATTGAGGCTAATATGTCATGAGTGGAGAGAAAAGTTGATGATGCTATTATACATTTGAAGTTAGATATTCGTAACCTATTATTTAATCTCTTGCTATAGCCCCATAAGAGGATAGGTTGGTGTTATGTAGTGAGAGGCAGAGTAAATCTTCACATGATAGGTGAGACCCAAGATGGGATAGGGATGGGGTTTTGAAGCCTTGAGGGAGCCTACTTGTAGATTGGTGTCAAGCGCCCTATGACAAGTATATCCCCATCCTCCTTAGGGTTGAGTTTAGGAGAGAAGTAAGGAAGTGGGCTTAAATATGTTAACCACCAAATGTATTATGAAATATTTATTGTTGCCTTAAATTAAATTGATTCGGATGTATAGTAATGTATGGTTGAACATTGAAAATTGACAGCCTCCTAGTTGGGGAAATTACAAAATATAAAAGAGGATTTGAGATCTCATTTGCTCATGCATGCTTATCTTTCTCTATCTTGGAGTTTGAAACTTCTTGTTGGAGCGAACTCTAGGATGAAAACCGTAAGGGGATCAATTTCGGTAGTGAGAGATCTACCCTAGTTAATTGCAGGTAGAATCACACAGGTTTTACGTAGGGATTCAATTGTTGAAGACTTGATAATTTGTGAAGTTTGCAGGCAAGACATATTTGCAGAAAGGCTTACAGGGAAGATGACGAATGCCATATTTAATGGCTATAGGGAAATGACAGGACCAATAATATGGGGCGATTGCTAGTGCTGTCTATTTCAAGTTAGATGCTAGGAAAGGGATGGTTGCATTGGCGGAAAAGTTGGTCTTGATTGGACATTGAACTTATCCATTGCCTGGTGTGGAGTTAGAGCAGGTTAAAGAGTCTATTATGGCTACCATTTTCAGACAAATTTGCCTTGTTTCTAAGTGACAAACTCATTTACTGTTGGTTGTTGAGACTGTAGTTTCTGGGTTATTCATTGTATGGTGCTAGGTGATTAAATATTTGAAAATAGGCGTTCCTTCTTGGGACTGACTTGGACGTCTCCACTAGATCATGCTGGCTGTTGGTATGTTAGGAGCATCCGGGAGGTTTGGAATAGAGCCAAGGCAAAGGTTAGGTTGGTCGTTAGGTGAGAAGTCCATTCCAAGAGTCATCGCAGCTGTAAAAAGGGCATTTGCAAGAAGATTTGTAATATCACTCATAGAGGCAATTACAAGGTTAAGCCATTGCAATAGAACTCAGAATTTTTTTCTCTTGATTTGGAAGGCTTGCCACTAGATTGATCAAATCTTTACTTCTAGATATTGTAAAAGTTGCATTATTGAGTTGTGTGCTTGTAGATAGGAAGCATTTAGGTTAAACCATTGCAATAGAACTCAGAATTTTTTTCTCTTGATTTGGAAGGCTTGCCACTAGATTGATCAAATCTTTACTTCTAGATATTGTAAAAGTTGCATTATTGAGTTGTGTGCTTGTAGATAGGAAGCATTTAGTTATAATATCATTCTAACCCTTTCATTGTATAGGTTTGTTTCTTTGGAAAGTACAAATAGAACCATTTTTTCTAGTGACTACAATGCACAATGTTGAAATGCTTATTTAATGAGTTCTGAATCATTAAAGTTTATCTATGGAACCTGATCCAAATTCTTTGTACAAGAAATCACCGTCTTTAATAATTTTTTTTTTTTCTGCTATTGCATACTATGCATATGGGGCTGACTTGACTTATAAGAGATGAATTTGGTAACTGAATGCTAAGAATCCTCTTTCTAGGACTAAGTACTAGGATTTGGAATCTTTCCCTGGCCTTATGATAGCAGCTATATAGATTTAATGAATTAATTTCACAATTACATCATATTTGTAATGGACCTGTCATACTTTGTATTCTATAGAATGACTATAATCATGAAAAATATTGGTGTGGAGATGCTGTCTTTTATATTATATAAAAAATACACTGTCACTCTTATTGTGGGAAAAAACATTCCTGGAGGGTGAAAGATAATTTAGATATTAACTGTCCATGTGTTCCTTTGAGGGTGGTAGTTCTTAATGAGGGTGTCCTCATGCTATATTTAAATTTTTTCTCACAGCAGGCTTTCTAGAGGAACCCAATGAACGCAAAGATAGTACTGCCTCAATACATAAGGAAAAAACTGAATGGAAGTAAATTGAATGACATTCAAGACGGATCAAGAAACAATGAAGATTAGTAATTAAAGAAGGTCCCTATCTAAGGGACAATTAGCTAGATTCATCTGGTACTAATTACTAATTAGTAATGAGGTGACTGAAGTTTTAAAAACCATGAAATTGTAAATTTAAATAGGTGTAGAAGTGATCATTTAGGATGTGTGACAATCTTACTTATTAACTATATTCAATAGGAAATCAAAACCCTTTTTCATAGTAGTTTCAGTTGTAGAATTTCCCAATGTTTTTTGATTTTAACAAATATTAGTGTTTCATCCTTTTGAGATTTATGTTATTGTTTATTCACTTTCAGAAGCATATACCTTATCATGAAATTTTATGGATTTTTTAGTTTCTACTTTGTTTCTTTATTTCTCTGAACATTACATTAGCTTACCATGCGGCTATCTTTGCACCAGAGAAAGAAGTTTCAAAGTGTTTTTTGCCATTGATTTGTCTCATTTTATTTTTTCTTACTTTATTACAATCTTCTGAGGACATGCTTGATCAAGATATAGTGATATCAGGTAGCTGCATCAACAAACAAAAAGATTGATGGTGACATACCCAACTATCCAAATCTGTCACCTGAACTAATTTGTCAGCTACACAATGTCACCATGCATGTGAGTGTGGTCTCTTCCTTTATGCCCTTGGACATATTTTAAGTGTTTACATTCTGATGCCTTAAAATTGTCAAAGATCAGGCAGATATTGAGACCGATGAAGTGTATGCTCAAATGACCTTACAGCCATTGAACCAGGTAAATTGTTTGTGAACTTAGCCATTCACCATGACTTTAGCATTTTTGTGCAAAATGTCTTTTCACCAATTTTTACATTTGTAGTAATCTGATTTTGAATGCTGTGCAGCAAGAGCAAAAGGAATCATATTTAGTTACTAATCCTGACACTCCAGGCCGACAGCCAACTAATTACTTCTGCAAGACACTTACTCCCAGTGATACCAGTACTCATGGTGGATTTTCAATTCCACGACGTGCAGCTGAGAAAGTGTTTCCTCCACTTGTGTGCACCCTGTCCCTGTTAACTGTTTTTCTCTCCTCTAAACATATACATCTATATATTAAGTAACATGGACAGCTGGTAACAAAAAAATTGTAGGGAATGTGCATTGGTTGAAAGGATAGGCAAGAGATTTTCTTTTTTTATTTGGCGAAAGTCTTGTAGGTAGGTATAGAGAGACATAAATGGTTTCCATCTCCATTTATGCAGGATTTCTCTCAGCAGCCACCTGCCCAAGAGTTAGTCGCTAGAGATCTCCATGATAATGAATGGAAATTTCGGCATATATATCGTGGTGAGTTTTAGTTTTGGGGTTTAATCTTTCAAACATTTGAATTTTTAATCAACTGGAAATTGACTTATATGATTGCTGCTATAAATTGCTATGGAAAGCAATGTACAAACAATGATTAAGAACTCACAATACATTACTATAATGCATGAAATCGATGGTATGAATGTTTGCAAAAGGTACTGCTTGATTCTGGCTGGTACAACTTTGTTTAAAGTCTCAATGGAGTTTGAATTTATTAATGCAAATAGTAATGTTTCTTATCACAATGATAGGGCACTGTAGTAGTAGCAGTAAAGTTGTGGGTACAGAATAGTAATACAGTGGTACTGTAGTTATATTGTAGCAATAGTGTAGTGGTCCTTTTATGGTAACACTGAAGCCATGTTGTAGCAAATTGAGAACTGGAAATAAGTTGTAATCTTCATCGATTCCTTGGTGTAAGTGCTTCAAAGAATGAAGGGTTTCATCTTCTACTCTTGCTTGGAAACTAAAACTGTTATTGTTCTTGAAATCTTCGTACTATTATTTTCATCCTTTGGAGAAATAGATGAACACAATCACTCAAACTACAAGATAAAAGGGGTTTTGATTTCATAAATAAGATGATCTGATTATGAATGAGTGCCTCTCTTTTATAGACTCCTTTTTTATAATATCCCATTTTTTGGACCTTAGAATTTAATTAAATAATTAAAGTTTAAGTTGTCAAACAATAATAAATTTTATGACAACTTAATTTAACTATTTATTAAAGTATTAAAGTCACTTAATTATTATTTCCCCTAATTTCAAATTAATTTAAAAGAAGGGAAACCAAAAGTCACAGGGAAGGAAAAATCAAGAGGAGAAGCAGAGGGAAAGCCAAGAGTCTCTGTAGTGGGCTATAAAGGAACAATGACAGGTTCATTCGGATTATGCTTGGTTTTGTCATTTTCTCTTGGAGAGTTGAGCATCTAGCTTTTAGTTCAGAAACCCGAGGACGGAAACCCTTGGGATTTCTCTGGAACATGAATAAAACACAGTTCCAGATGGAGGTATCATCTAGGTATCTCACATTGCATTTCAAAGTATTTCAAATTTGTGAAGTCTACATTGTAGACAAATTTGCAGACTTGAGAGCTTATTGCTTATTTGTGAAGATTGGGCGTCAATGTAAATTTAGAGATTTTTTATTTGATTGAAATAAAGTATTATTTTATTGGGCATCACTTTTTAAAGGTTGGGCAAAAACTTCAAATGCTTAAAAATGAATATTTTGGTTTAATAATGAGCACAACTTTATAAAAGTGTGATGACATTATTATATGCTTGCCGAACGAATATATTATTGGTGATATGAAGCCTTGGTTTTAATTAAAATCATTTGAGATTTAAGGTGCTTTGTTGGGCCTTCTATAATATTATGGAGACTAAAGGTTAAAATATTGTGAAAAGAAGAGTTTGGCTTTAGAATATTTTCTTGGTGCGGCTTTCTTGTTTGTACTAAATCCCATTTTTTTGAATGTGAATTCAATCCTGTTTATTTCGTGTTGGTATTCGTAGAAATCATCAGAGCTTGATGATAATGCTTTATAATGAGATGGAATGACTTCATCTCCTTGTGTAGACAAGATCCTACTTGGAGAAATCGTTAGTATTGCAGTTTGTGAGAAGATTCAGCAGTTTGTTGATATGTCTTTCTTCCTCTAACGATAGGTGGCTTTCTTGGGGCATTCAAGAAGGTTAATCTTCAGTTAATGCAATGGGTGTTTCTATTTTCTATGTTGCGGCATCCAATTTTGAGGGGGGGGGCTCCCTATATATAGCAATGGGTTGTCATTGTGTTTGCGTAAGGTTCCAATAAGAGTTTGGGAAGGTATTCAGAAGATTATTTGGGGAAGCTGTTTCACATACTTGGCTACTTGTAATCATTCCTTGGTCATATGCAAAGCTTTCTTGAAAAACGTGAACTAGTGGAGCTTCATTCTGGGATGTGTGAGAATTATATTGGTTTTGGCATATGCCATTTATATCCAGCATAAGGATCTGATGGTAGTAATGTCTCCTGGTGTTATCACGAGAAGCTAAGGAAAAATCGGACACACCAGAACTGTTTGGGAAGTGCTCCAATAGCACTGGAATCTTGTTTGCTACCAATAGAAAATGATACTTTGGCTTCTTTGTTGTTGCTGGAGAATAATACCAAGTTTGAGAGTAAATATATATGGGCTGATGGCAATCGAGGCTTATATAAGGGTGTTGTTTTAAGTCCATCTTATATTTAAGAGCTCACTATCCATTTCTGAAATTATCAGTCATTTCTGAAATTCTGAATATCACTTCCAGGTTGCCCTTAGTATTGAAAAAGACGGTTAAGTTTTTTTGGAGCTATTTATTTGGTTAGTGTGGATAAAGGAGTCAATATTAAACCTATGTGCGGAGAAAATCTGCATTCCAATTTACAACTTCAGATTTGAATATTTTATAGCTTCTGTTATCTCTGAATCAATTATGCTGTCTTATGTTAAAGCTGGGTAGTAACATTTATTGAAATACTTATTCTCACAACGAAGTCTACAGAATTCAGCAATTTTGCAAGTATCTAATTTGGCAATGTAGAAGTTTAGCAATCTGTATTTCTTTATTAGTTCTGCATATTTTGTCCTTCTAAGCGTTTACATCAGCATGTACTAAGACATTCTAGATCATTGCAAATGAAATAATCTGAGTCAGATTGCAGTTGATTTTAAAGAGATTCTAGTGGTTATAAGCTTTTTCAATATTTTAACTTGCAAAGCAAATTATATATTTCTATAATATTATCTTTGCAATTTTGAACTGAAAACACAAACTTGCAAGCAAACTGTTTGACATAATTCTTAAGCAAAAAAGTAGTAGATCAAGTGCAAAAAATTATAGCAAACAGGGCTGCTTACTACAGTGGTATAAGAGCTTGCGAACCTACCAACCTGTGTGTATTGTTTAGTTTGGGTGATGGCAAACTTGGGAAAGAGTCCTTTAAGAGAACAATTCAGGAAGTCATTCAGAATTATTAAGTCTAAGCTTCCATTGGAGGTTGCAAAAGTGAATGGCATGCTCTATGCTTTGGGAAAGCAACTTGAATTCTGACATCAGTCAAAACATGTTCTTCTTAGCAAGTTGGGAGAAATGGAGAAGTCTTTGACAAAATTAGATTAGTCAGATTTTGAAGGGTTGAAATGTGCTACGGAGGGGCCTTTGGTTGCTTTAGTCTAGTACCAAATGATGAGGCATTTAGATGAAGATGTGAGACTTGTAGTCAACATTTGTCTTAGTGACATTATGTGTACTCAATTCCTGAAGTACCTTACAAAGATGACATAATGAGGGATCCTCTACAACTTATTGTTGATAGTTTCATGGGCTAGGAGATACCATGAGCTCTTTTTGTGGTAGGAGGGTGAAGATTTTACAATTGTTGGCTAGTGTCAGAACTTGTTTTATCATGATTGATTTGGACTGTGATGATCTCATTCTTCAAAATTTTCAAATTTTCATAGCCACAATTAGTAAGGATCATGAAGAAAATTTATATTTTTGCATGCAAACCATTATGATCCTAATCATTGATGAATGTGATGTTATTTCCTATCCCCGTACGTCTATATTGTTGACTGTTACGAGGCAAGAACAAGATGTTTCTACAACTTCATATGAGTTGGTCAACAATGTTTACAAACAATGTGTGAAGCTGAAACCTTAATTAATGAGGAGGCTAATGCAACACATATTGATGGAATGATTACCATGGAGCATGAAGAACATTAGGATGATTCTTTGGTCGAGTGTATAACTATTAAGTACAAGGATGTGAATAATGAAATCGACAAAACAGCTTTTGGCACACATTTAGAACTATCAAATGAAGTTGATTGACATTAGTACAAATGTTGGAATGCTTGAGTATCTTCATACCAGAGAGGCACAAGTGATCAGGGACAGCTATGGAGTTACTACTGAAGGTATGACATAAGGTCTGATTTTGGAATTCGTTATAGCAGCAGTTCTTTTGATTTGCATGAATATGGTTGGAAGACTCAATTCAAAGTGTTCATTGATAACCCGGTGTTTGAGATGGGTGATGGGAAGACATATGACAATCCATTTTTTGAGTTGGATGATGGGACTACTCTTGGTTGTAGCTTTGCACCTAGTGGAAATAGTAAGGTATGGGATCTTGGACTTGAGTTGGAGTCTGATTTCCAGCTTGGTGTTGATCTTGGTTCACATTATGAGGTGGATGGATTCCCTACTAGAAGACTACCAGATAAGAAAATTGCAAATCAGGAGATAAATGAAGACTTCAATTGGAGTGATATGACACTAGGAGGCATCATCATACCTAACTGCATGAGGGTTGGAAAGTTTGGTCTTAAGTTTTGGACTTGGCCAATAGATGGGACATTCCATACATTATCCAAGTAGTGGAAAACAAAGATGGGGAAATTGTGGATCTTTGTATTCATTTGAGTATGTCTCATCATTCATTGCACAAATCAGAAAATGAGTCCTCTATAGGAACCACTTCTATGGTGCAGAATGACAATGCAAGAGGTATAGAAATTGAACAAGTTGATGAAAGAATTGAAGAGCTTCACAAGGAAATATCTTGTAGCCTTGTGACATCATTTGAAGAAGATTTATTTTAGACATTACCATCTTTTATCACTTGCGAAGGACATGAGACAAGTCAAGATTTGGTGGTGTTTGATGAGCCCAAAGAAAGTATAGAGGAGAAGCCCAAAATTCTGATTTGGGACAGCAGTAGTTTACCTTCTCATTCTCATGAGTTTGCAGCCTTTACACATAGAATAACTACTGAAGAGGATTCTACAAGTGTTGGTACTCAAAATGCAAGTGTTGGCCATAACATTTTTCAATGAAGAGGTGTTTGTAAAGGTTGAAGACATTACACAAAGGTATGACAACAATTCTGATTTTTACAACAATAGTCATATTTCTTTACATCATCACGAGGTAACAACTCTTTCACATGAGAATGATGCTACTATTGAGTCTTTCCATGTTGGCACTCAAGCTGTAGGTGATAAACATGAGGTATTTATTGTGGATCCAAACCCCAAAGGTTCTGATTTTGTTCATCATGCCATGGAAGATTTCAAAGGCAAGGACATCAAGGATGAAATCTGACCGAATTTTCTGATCATTGACAACAGTGATATATCTCTTCTTTCTCAAGATATTGCAGCCTATAGTCATGAAGAAACTAGTGATATATATTCTACCATTGGTGGTACACAAGGTGCAAGCATGGGACATGATAATTTTGATGATGCATCTTATTATAGGACTGTTTTTTTGCACTTTGGAACAGCTGACACAGATCAATCCCAAAAGTTGAATCAAGAATGGCTAGAAAGAGCTAGGAAAGCTAAGTTGATGGCTCAACAAGCCAAACTTCATCTTCAACAAATCCATGATGCTCACCATTCCATTCATGATGATAAGCAAAAGGTTTTCTAGTTCTGAAATTTCATTTCATGGTGATCATTTCATTGGTGGAGATGTTGATTTTATTGATAACACTTGTAGTGATACAACCACTCAAGAGTTGTTTTTGATGGGTGATGAAGACATCTACAATTCATCTTTAGATTTGTCACAAATTTTATATGATATGGTAGATGTTTGTTTATTATTTGGTGATTTAAATAGATTCTTTAGTGATTGGTGGCTGTCCTACCTGGGTTTCCATTGCACTTTTAGATTTGGCATGGTCTACAACAGCTATTAAGTTGCATGAGTGTGTAGAGACATGTCTACTAGTTGGATATTGCGTATGAGATGGATAACTTTCCTATACATGGGTATGTTGACACTGTTAGCCATAGTTTAGTCATTAAGAATAATACTTAATGTTTTGGTTAGTCATGGCAATGTAATTACAATTGGTTCTTGGGAAGTTGTAAGAAGTTGTAGGAATCGATGGTTGGTATGCTCAATCAACTGTCGTGTGCTTTATATATGTAAACTCGCATAAAAAATATGTTACTTTTTTTGTTCAATATGACATGGAATTAAAGTATATTGTTTTGCCAATACTATGTGCATTGTGTTTATTCTAAAGTAATATGTTATTCATGTTCTTGTTTGAATATACCTGTTTAGTCTATGTGTAAAACAATAAACCCCATAGGGAGTCAACATTTTGGCGCCCTTGTCGAGTTTGAACTTCGAGGTTTGAGAAAATGCAAATAGGCAAGATGGCAGAATAATGGGCCGTACATTTGCTCAACAAGTCCTCTTGACTGACAATGACATTGAGGATAATAAGGAAGAAACCCAAGAAGACCAGTTGACGAAGGATTTTGTTCAGGTGTGGGAAGTTTTGGTTGACTAGTACCTGCAGCGGGAGGCTTGGGAGAGAGCGGTCTCGACTAACACGATACATGATGAACTCACGATGAGCACTCCTGTTTATGATCTCTTGGGAAGCCTTCCATGATTGTTGGATTGTACCTCGATCGAATTCCAAGAACAGTGTGAGGCTAGAGTGGGAACGCCGCACACAACAGATACTACAATGGTACGAGGACATGAATCGAAGGAAAGAGTGTGACACAAGCGGGTGTCGTACCTCCAACAATTCCAATAATTAATGCCCCTTCTTCTAAACATGATAGATGTACTAGGAGAGAGATAGAAGAAGAGAGAGAAGAGGAAACCTCTGTGAGAAAATCTCTACGAATTGTCGAGGAATCTCTAAGTACCCCACGAAGGAGGAGATGAAGTGTTAACTGAAGTCGGAGTGGCGGGAGGTGCAGGCCTACTGGAAGGGAAGGCAGATTACAACCTACAAGGAAAGAGTGGGACAAAATTGTAGGAAACTTACCACTCCTTGACAAGGTAGGAGAAGACCTTGCCGACTAGGCGAGCAAATCCTTCAGTACGAGTGGTGATTGATGAGTAGAGTTTGGAGTCTACCTCCGTACAAAGCCTACTGTCTCTGCTCTCCATAAAGAGGAAGATGATGAGGAAAGAAACCTCCACAGGGAAGTAGCGAAACTATTTGAAAACACCCTCTTGGGCTTTAAGAACCTGGTCATATCAGTGGTACCAAGGATAGGGGGGCCAAAACCAAAAACTCTGGGGAGAAAGGAGCACTAATACTAGGGAGGTTACCAAGCTGTGAATGATGTTAGTGGAGGGTTTGGGAGCCTGTGTGTGGCTGAAGGAGCAAGTGAAGCATAGATACATGGAGAAAGAGCCAATCCACTCAAGTTTGACTCATAGGGTGCTGACCATATGAGAAAGATGGTAAACACCCTAGAGAAGCAGAAATTCCCTAAATTCATACCGGATGGATTAGAGGACCCTGTTTGCCATTGCAAAACATATGTGACCATGTATGAGGCTAATGGCAAGGACGACCATGACTATTGGTTGAAGGTATTCCTTGCTACCTTACAGGGAGTTCCCATCGATTGGTACACGGATCTACCAAGAAGGTACAAAGAAACATGAGATGACTTGAAGAGGGCGTTTGAGGAAGAATTCAATTTGCTATGAGATGATGATGAGGTAGTAGTAGAGATCTACAACATGAGACAAGGAAAGAATAAGACTGTACCGGCCTACAACTATAGGCTAAGAGAACTCCTCGGTAAATTGGAAACTAGCCAACTGATGGACTGAAAAAGAGGTGGTTCATTGAAGGACCGATTCCTTGCTTGCAGAAGAAAATAAAAGTGGTACCTCCCTCCTACACAAACACTTATAACAAGGCAATGGATATCGAGAGTGAGAAAATGACGTCCCAAGGGAAGAAAAAGGCCAGTAATGAAAACAGTACGAACGATAGCACTGACAGAGAATCTAAGATTGTATAGGCTCTTAGAAGGGATATGCTGCGAATGATGAAGGAAAGGAGAGCCGAGGAAGAAGCTACGAGGGATGGTAAGGAATTGTGGTGTATGTAATGTCCCCAAATTGATAGAGAATAAATTAATTAAATTAATTAATTAATTGGTCTCAATTTAAATGAAATATTATTGAGGACCTTTAATGGGGGGTCTATTTTTTATCTTATTGTCCGTAGGTATTAACCGGTCGCCGTTCTTTTGTAAACCCTCGGGAGTTTCTCCAAAGGAGTATTTATGTCCGACATGTAGGAAGTTGTAAGTATGCAACTTGGATTATTTTATTGTACTATGAATTCTAGTTGGAGTTTTGCTTTGTTTCGCCATTTCGAAAGTGAAAGATCTTCCCTATTTGGCTGACCCAGTTTCGGTGGGATTCATCCCCTCACCCTATTCTGCTTCGTAATTCCTTGACTTCGGATTTGGCAACTCCGAAGCATTATTATTGGAATTTGGGATTTCTGTTATCAGCATTACTTATGCGAATACTCTTCAGCGTAACACTTCAAACTCTCTTGTTTGGCATTAATTCATATTAAGTCCAGTGGTACCATATATTGCAATGCTATCATATCCCTTGGAGAATTTTCTCAAGAAACCACCATACGATCCCCCCTTCACCCTTCCGTACAACATCCAAGTCCAAGCCACGTCGTCCGTCACCAATGTGTGGCCATATCCCTTTCACCGTACGACAGTTGCCTTTATTGTAGGGTCACAACAACATTCTCACTGTACGACTGTTGTCTCTGCCACACAACGTTTCAATGCCTCACTGTACGGACTAACTATGCTCTACAACAACGTCCACCTCCAGTCATCGTACGCCGTATCCTTGAGACCGTACGCCTTGCCACTCAAACCACAGTTTGTCGTCAAAGATTGATTGAACGGGAACATAGACTTCCTGTCGGGTGGCGTTGAAGTTGGGAACATTATAGTGGTATCAGAGCTAGTGATCTTGCCAGCCTGTTGGGATGATTGAGAGCTTTTGGGATTTGGATCACACTATGAAGCTCAACAACGATGGACAATGGTTGTTGAAGGAACTACAAAAGATTGGCAAAGAGCTCAGTGATGGTATTGATCTTCCATTAATATGTAATGGAAGCCTGTTTGTGTAGGGTGGACCAGTCACCTTCAAGATTAGAGGATCTTTGCTCCAATTAAGATCGCCTAAAGTCAACCCAGGTTTATTGAGACACCGTGACAAAGACATCAAGGTAGCGGCTACAACATGTCTAAGTGAGATTTTGAGAATTTCGGCTCCTTGAGTACCATATGGTGATGACACCATGATAGAGATATTGCATTTGATCGTTGACAACCTTTAGAGCCTTGATGACATCAATGGTGATTCTTTTGGCAGGAGATTTACAATATTGGAGAATTGTGCAAATGTCAAAGTAAGTAACCTCCTCTTAGATCTAGAATTGCAAGACTTGATCCATGATATGTTTCATCACTTCTTGGTCACAATCAAGGAATGCCATGATACTAAGGTTTGGGTTGCGATGGAGAGCCTTATGATTTCGTGCATTGAAGAGATGGATGAAATATCCCAACCTATCATATCTATGCTATGGGCTATTCGCAATCTAGAATGTGTTCCTTCTATTGCAACATGTAAATTGGTCAATAATGTATTCAAGCATTGTGACGAGAAACTAATGTCTCATTTGCACAAGTGGGAGAAGGTAGGCGAAGGCAATAAGAATGATGCACTACATAAGGGGGATGAAGGTATAATCACAAGATTGTTCCAGTCACATGAGGATCTACTAGATTTTGTTACTGCACTGACACGGGGAGAACACCTAAGCCTATATGACAACCAGAAAGGTGAAGATGATGCCTACATGAAACCTGGCAAGTCAACATTGACCAATCAGGGAGACATAAGCTATGCCACTAATCCTTTTCATGGACCAAGCCTTTAGTTGGTTGTGTGTAGAGTCCTTCCTTTTGTGCAATATGTAGTGGAAGTGATCATCACTCTTCAGGGAGACTTGGCCTGAAGGAGATCTTGGCCTGAAGGGGATCTCGGCCCGAAGGAAGATTTAGTTGAAGGAGATCTCGACCTGAAGGAAGGCTCAGCCTGAAGGAGCTTCCGGTCCAAAAAGAGACTTGGCTCGAAGGAGAGCTCAACCCAAAGGAAGACTCGAAGCGAAAGAGATCTTGGCCCAAAGGAAGACTTGGCTTGAAGGAGATCTCGGCTTGAAGGAAGATTCAACCAAAGGAGATTTCGGTTCGAAGGAAGCCTAAACCCGAAGGAGATCATGACTCGAAGGAAGACTCAGCTCGAAGGAAGCCTCAGCCCGAAGGAGATTCCAGTCCGAAGGGAGACTTGGCCCAAAGGAGATCTCGGCCCGAAGGAAGACTTGACCTGAAGGAGATCACGACCTAAAGGAAGATTTAATTGAAGGAGATTAGGCTCGAAGGAAGACTTGGCCCGAAGGAGATCTTGACCTGAAGGAGATATCGACCAGAAGGAAGACTCATCCCGAAGGAGATTTTGGTCTGAAGAGAGACTTTTCCTGAAGGAAGACTCGACTTGAAGGAGATCTTGGCCCGAAGGAAGATTTAACCGAAGGAGATCTCGGTCGGAAGGAGATTTCGACTCGAAGGAAGACAGCCCGTAGCAAATCTTGGTCTACAAGGAGACTTGGCCCGTAGGAAGAATCGATCCAAAGATATCTCAGCCTGAAGGAAGACTCAACCTGTAGGAGATCTTGGTCCGATGGGAGACTTGGCTCAAAGGAAGACTTGGCCCGAAGGAATATTCGGTTCGAAAGAGATCTCGGCCCGAAGGGAGACTCTATCCGAAGGAGATTTCGGCCGGAAGGAGAGCTCAGTCCGAAGGCAACTCAATACCACTGTACGGTTTAGGTCCTGCACAAAAGGTATTGTCCAACCTGTTTTTGGTTATTGTATGGCATGCCCCCTTGGAACTATACGCATTCGGATGAGCAATGACCTTGGCGGCTTGAACAAGTGGCAAACTGTAGCGTCGTACGACAAGATCAGCATATTGTACGATCAAATTTGTACTATGGTACATCCCCTCATGGGAATGCGTTAGGTCAATTCTTTCACCCCATACAACGTATGGTCAGTTTTTCCTTTGTGCGATCTAACATTAACATTGCAAGGCAACATCCAGTCCTACGACTGGGCATATTGGTACGAACAAAAGGAGTATTTGGAAGGTGAAGCCATTGAGCAACTGCATTCAAGTGTTGAGGTGGAATTTCAGAGGTGGCAATATGCAAGCCGTGTTAGGGACAATCTACATGAGAGGATGGATAATGATCTGGATTCACATAGACAAAATCATGGTTCTTGAACATGTCCTCCAAGGGGTGGCAAAGAGACCAACTCTACAGATGGATGTTTGCAGTTGTTTGAATTTGGTGCTTTCCCTCTAGTTAGGCTTGAGACTAGCTTGACCACATTTTCTTTATATGAAGAACTTCCTTGTAAAAGCAATAGGATCGTACTAGTATCAGAGAGGATCGTACCAGTACTAGACAACATTTTACCGGTACTAGAGAGGTCTGTACCAGTGGTGGTCGAGTGGGGTTCCAAATGGTCTATAATACCCAAAATTTTGTTTACTCCGGCACAACTTCCACCCATGACACACTAGGCCCAATAGAGGGGGCATTTCAGGCACATCACACATACAAGGAGCTTGACTTGACGGCACATAGAGTGGGGCCCACCACCATTCACTTTGTGACCTTACGAGGCATTGAGTAGGCCACTCTGGTAGCATTGATGGTGGCACATGCACTTGCCATTAGAGATGTCATCTCGGCGACCACAGTCGCAGTTCCTATGATGGAGGGTGCGGGACCTACGGTTGAAGGCCCAGGTATGAGGACCGAAGGAGTAGATAGAGATAGAGGAGAGGACACCATCGTGGTACACAAGGATGCAGGAGATCCAGAAGGTGGAGACATGCCAGGGAGAGACATAGTACAGACGCTTGAGGGGATGGATGCAGAGGCTGAGATGGATAGTCTCTTGGAGAGGTTTGAGATGGGGGTCATTGACATCTCACCACCCTCACTAACATTGTTGATGGTGCAACAGACGGATGAGTAGAGACAAATGGAGGAGTACCACTGGTGGTACAGGGGGAGGTTATTGAGATAGAGGAAGGGAGTACTCAATAGGGGAACCTCCCTACAAGAGGCAAGGGTGATAGGAGACATTGCACCAAAGGCCACTTGGGAGGAAGCTTCCATTTGGGTGTTTAGACTTCACAAAGATGTACTTGCATCCATCCAATGATTCTTGATAGAGCTGGAGGGGATGGCTGCAATAGCATGTGGGGTGGCAAACCTCACTTGGCAGTTGGACATAGGCCCTATCACATTGGAGGCAAAGAGGCTTCTTAGGTTCATGCAAGGGGATTGTGAGTGAGAATTCATAGAGCACCTCACAACTCGAGGATGACCCCACATGGAGACCGCAAAGATTGTTGTCGGGTAAATTACATGTTAGTACTTGTTAGTTGAAAGGTAGGTAGTTGGGAATGGTCGTGACGGTTGGCGCTCACACCTCTTCAACCTTCATATATGTTATGTACTTGCATTCAGAAGATAGCATGGTTATTTTTGCATTGTGGTAATCATTGTCATAGTACTTTGGCGTCATTGCTGTGATACATTGTAAACATTGGAGACATTAATGAAGAAGTATTTGGGAGTTCTCTAGCATTACTATGTTCTATTATATTTCTTGTATATTTCCGTATGCATTAAACATCTACTTTAGTGGGCAAACATTTGGCGCCTTTGCCTATAAGAATTCGGGAGTGACGGTAGGGCATTACATAGCAAGGAGATAATGGGCCAACCAGTGGGTGAAGGCACGAGCAACGAGCACGAAGAAGGGTTTGAGGAATTGTTTGAAGGTGAATGGGCATTGACAATGAACTTTGTAGCCTTATTGCAAGCGTCCATCAAAACCCATATATGGAGGGAAGCCGCATGAGATGATGTTCAAGAAAGTGCTGTGTGGATGACACTCGGTGTGAGCCCAACAGTTGATGGGTTGATGTGCTGCTTGCCCAATTTGTTGGCACAAACATTCCTTGTTCTGCAGAACCGCCGAGAAGAGACCCACAAAGAAAATTGCTTACAACAAATTTTGCAGTAGTACCAAGAAAGTAGTTGAAGGGAAGAAGAGGAGCAAGATGAAAGAAGAAGGCGACAAAGTGTTCTCAACCCCTATGAGAGGAAAAATTAATGCCCAACCTCTTGAACAAGGACAAGAACAATACCTATAAAGGGCAAGAAGACGATTACGAGTCCATCCAGAGGACCCTGCGATTGGAAGAACAAGCCAAACGTAGAAAAAGGATACGTAGATTGGCTGAATGTGTCGAAGGGAACCTATGGGAAGGTGGTGCCAAAGGACACGAAGTGTACGGTGGTGACGTGGAGGGTATCCGTACTAAAGGAGCAGCAGAAGGCGACATGGTAGTTGACTTGATCGAAGAGACTCCAAACTGTCTAACACATCTCTCAATAATACCGCCAGGAAGTATAAGGTTTCGTGGAGCGGAACAAGAGGTTCGAAGGGAAGTAGGGGAGCCTGAGAGCAAAGACGAAGGGGGTATCAGTGCTGCTGAAGGTGTTGGGAGGACACAGGAGCACGGTGACCACAACAATCTGCTTGGTCCCACTATACCAAGTTTAGGAGTTAGCAATTTAGGAGTCCCAAGCGGTTTGGGAGTTTTCGGTGGATCAAGTGTCTCTAGAGGGTAGGCGGGCCTACGGGACCAAAGCCACAAAGGAATTTATCAATGGAAAACAAACAAAAATTGCCTAAGTTCACGGGGGACGGGAAGGACCCCGTACAACACTGTCGTACATGTGAAACAATTAGGTCGATCAACGGGGTGACCAACTAGGATGAATGGGTTGTAGTTACTCGCAACCCTACGTGGAGTAGCCATCGACTGGTTCTTTGACTTAGATAAGACAAAGGTGAGCAAATGGGATGACTTGAGGAAATTATTTTAGGAGTTTCAACTGCTTGTGATGACAATGAAATCTTGGCTGAAATCTACAACATGAAGCAGGGGACGAATGGGAGTGTAAGAGCATATAGCCGACGATTGAAGGAGTTGCTGAGGAAGATGGAGAACCAACCAATGGATGGCCTCAAGAAGCGTTGGTTCGTGGAAGGATTGAAATCCTCACTCATAAGAAAATTGATGATTGTGCCTGCCTCATCCTATGGGGATGCGTGCAACAAAGGAATGGACTTGGAGAGAGAAAAACGTCATGGAAGAAAAAGAATAAGTCAACAGATGAGGACGGTTCCTTCGAGGGAAGCAACAATGACAAAGAATCCAACAAAAAGGTGCAAGCACTTCAAAACGACATGCACCATATGCTCAAGGAGTTCAAAGCAATGAAGGAAGCACTAGCAAGAACAAAGACAAGTTATGGTGCAAAGATTGTAAGGAGGAAGGTCATACGAAAGGCACATGCCCAAAGAAAGCCTTCTGTGACATTTGCTAAGTGATAGGACATTCCGCCAAAGAATGTCCATACAATATGAAAACAAGGGGTCTGCAAGTACTCTTCACTCAGGAACAATCTTCGACGTTCGCAGCTGTGGGCACCTCTTAGACACAAACCAATACAAACGCATCATCAGGTGGATGCCATAACAACAGATGTAGGGGAAGAAGCAACAATAACAATAATAATAACAACAATAATGGTCGGAGTCGGATCCAATATGATGCGAAGGGTCGACCCATGATTTAGTGTCAAGCATGCAACTAGTGGGGGCACTTTGCTCACGATTGTTAGAAAGAAGAGCCCCCCTAGCATTTAAGTTGATGGTGTGGTCCGGGTGACCATGAGGATGCTAACTGCTTGAAGCCTGGAGTCAACCTATTGAACATTGAGAAGTCGGGCGAAGATGAAGGGGTTCTGGCAATCACTCGGGCACAGGCCAAAAAGGCGACGTACACTGACCCCCAAATAGAGAAAGAGATGGTATGGGAAGCAAAGGTAGATATTGAATGAGAGATGATGGTAGAAAGAAGAGAGACCCACGACATGACGAGTACTTCATCTCGTACACGTACAAAAGATGAATAGAACATTATAAGGCGCTGCAGATGGAGGTGCCAGTTAAAATTAAAGACATTTTGGAAACAATGTCAAAGTTGATGGCGGCCATACTAAGCACCGTACCAATACCAACTCGTACGACAGAGTGTATAGAGGGTCCAGTCAGCCCCTCGGCGGACCTAATGCTATTCGCCATGAACAGTGGCCGATAGTCCGCTGTGGTGGAGATGGGCATCCTCGGAACCATCCTCACTGACAGTATTGTCGATGGAGGATTGGGGGTAAATGTGTTACCAGAGGAAACGTGGAAGAAACTCGGGAAACCGACACTGTAGCCGTCTACCTTCAATTTAGTGGGGGCTGATCAACATGACATCAAGCCAATCGATACTCTGATGGCCCAAGAAGTAACAATTGGTACCTAGCCCTTCATTTTGGACTTTGTGATGATTCCCTAAAAAAGAAAGGGTATGATGCTATTTTGGGAAGAGGGGGGCTTGTCATAGCGAAGGTGAACCACAACTTGAAGTGAAACACCCCGTCAATGGGGAAAGGAGGAAGGAAATTTGTCATCGACCTTAGCACTCAGATGGTGAGTGAGGAACTTGCATCTTCTTCAGAGTCTAAGTAAAAAGAAGATTTAAGTGGAGGAGATGAAGGGAAGAGAGGGATGGAGCTGAGTGATGAAGGCGTCGTTGAACTTGAAGGATGCTCCGAATATGACCTAGATTCCATGAATGGACTCTTCCACTGGCAGATGGAGCATTACAAATTATTCCAATGCAACATGCTACAGATCGATGAGGAGTTAGAGAAGGACTTGTTTCCGCCAGAGTACGGGGAATATATGGAAGGGGAGGCCAAAGTCAATGAGGCCCCAACATAAAGGTTTGACATGGGGAAACCCATAAAGTACGAAGAGCCCTCGTTGAAGATCACAAACCTTAGAGATGAGGCAAACCCCAAAAATATATTGGTAGGGGACGACTGGAATTTGGTGTTGAAGGCTGTAGCATTCAAAATTTTCATGGAGTACAAGGATGTCTTCATGTGGATGTACAAGGACCTAAAGGGAGTGCATCTTGAGCTATGCGTACATTGCATTCCATTGGTACCTGGAGCCCAACCCGTGCGGAAGAGACCATTTCGGATGAATAAAAATAATGCTTCGAAGGTAAATGAAGAAATAGAGCGAATGCAGGAGGCCGACATTATTTTTTGGGTCCAGACTAACGAATGGGTATCCCCCATCGTCATATCACTGAAGGAGGCAAACTAGATTTGCATTTGTGTGGACTTCCGATGCATGAAGGTCATCACCACAAAAGACCCCTTTCCCATACCATTTATAGATAGCATTCTTGAGGAAGTTGCGGGACATGAAATGTATTCATTCATGGATGGGTTTTTGGGGTATAACCAAATCTCCATTGTTGAAGAAGATAAACTGAAGACCACATTTGCTGTGGAGGACGATGTTTATGTGTACAACCAGATGCCCTTTGAAGTTTGTAACACGCCAATGACTTTTCAAAGGATAATTCTACACATCTTTGACAAGATGTCAATAGGGAACTTCAAGACATTCCTTGACGACTGGTCCATCTACAGTGGATAGGACACGCACTTGGTAGCCATACAGGAGTGCAGGGAAAGGTGTCAGAAGGCAAGATTGTTGCTGAAACCAAAGAAGTGTCGATTCATGGTGCCATAGGGAAAGTTGTTGGGCCACATTGTTTGCAAGGTTGGATTAAAGACAGACCCTGGCAAGGTGAGGGCGATTGTGGAGATGGAGCCTCCCACAAATGTCACTGTAGTAAGGTCCTTCCTTGGCCATATCAGGTACTATAGGAGGTTCATCAAGAACTTCGTGCAAATTTTGTACCCTTTAGACAAACTAACACAGAATGGCTAGCCGTACACATGGGAGATGGCATAGGTTGAAGCATTTGAGTTGAAGACGAGGTTGGTGGGTGCGCCGATCTTGGCATACCCTAAGTGGGATAAGGAGTTCCACGTGTTAATCCTAACCGGTGACTGAGAGGGGGGGTGAATCAGTCAACTCAACTTAATTAACTTCTTATCCAATTAAGTTGAATACAACTACAATGTGATAATGAAAATCTAATGCATGTTAAAGTAACTTGAACAAAAATCACACACGTAAGCTAACACATGATTTATAGGTGGAACCCTTGGTTAGAGGGAGAAAACCATGGTGGGATAGAACCCACAATCTTCACTACTGCAGTAATAAAGTTGCCTTGTTAAAGGTTTACAAAAGCACTTGTTAGAGTGATACCCTGTGAAGGGATTTGGTATAGATTGGTTAAGATCTTGACCTTGTTAGGAGTCGCCTCGCTAGAGGATTTATGAACATCAATTAAGATGTCATCCGATTAAGGAATTTATACAATGGAACTTGTTAGGGTTCACCCTGATAAAGGGATTTTTACGAGCTCCACAAAATAAGAAAAATGATCCTCTGTAGACACTCAATCTGTCATTCAGATCATACCTATTCTGTTCCTTGCTCGGCTTGGCTGTTCAATCTCTGTCGTTCATGCTCGGTGATTGTATCTCTTCTTAGAAGACTCGGCTCTTGTGCTCTGCTTTCTCTCTGCGCACTTGATTTCTTCAACCACACTCTTCTTTTTGCCCAAATGACCCAATTATAAAATGATCTTCATATTACTTAATGGTATTGTGGTGCCAACCAATAAATCCTTCAAAAACGCTGCTAAACTAGAAAGCATTCCAAAAATCTTGCATGCAAAACTCTCGTTCGAGCGAAAACGCTCGCATATAGAACTCTAGATCATCCCAAAAAGCTCGCATACAGATTTCTAGTTCATCCCAAAATGCTCTGCAAAAATCGGATCAGACTCTCATTAAAGCTGGATAGGAAATCATATTAGCACAGACTGGTAGGTCTAATAATGATGCGTGGAAACCGGTGTGTTGTCGATTGAGTCATCTGCCTTCAGTGGTTTTCTGCTAGACCGGTTAGACAAGACCGGTGTTGTCGTGATTAGTGCAATTAGACTTGTTACTTAGCAAGTTTGATGATTGTCGACTGGGACAACTACCGGTTTGCCACTGCTGCTCTAACATAAAGACTGATGTGTATGATGTTTGCTAATGATGACAACTATGCATAAATGCCAACAATCTTCCCCTTTGGCATTGGTGGCAAAACATATCACAACTTGCAAAGGAGCTTATACATATGAGGCTCTCATCATAATGCTCATATAGATATGAAGCTCTCATCATCATACTTCCCCTGTCAGGTATCATCTTGTCAATTGGGATATACTTCCCATTACTTCTACTGTGTTTGTCTCTACTGACCAGTCTCTACCATATCAAAGGACATTGATCTTCCCCTTTTTGCCTCGAAGGGACAAAGGGTGTGAGAACTCATAATTGAAGCCGGTTAAAGATGTCCTTGTAGATTTTATTGGCTGAAACGAGGAATGGTTTCCATGTAGTTATGACGTGGTCAAGGTTATACTTCATTGCTTGTAGAGAAATAATGAGGTTCTCCATGTCCTCAATTGTTTTGAAATCTGGCTCACTGAGAAGTGTGTCAGCGTCTTTTGTTGCTTTTTGCATCATATCAGAAGTAGGAGCTATGTACAACTGAAATCCAATGAGATCATGGATTCTCTTGGTATGCTCCTCAGATTCTTTTTTCAATGTGAGTGCTAAACTGGTGAGCTCATGACTGTACTATGTTGTTGAAGAGGTCAGAGGATTGAAACATGTTGTCTTCTCTTTCAGCTCTTGCTTTTTTCAATGTGAGTGCTAAATTGGTGAGCTCATGACTGTACTATGTTGTTGAAGAGGTCAGAGGATTGAAACATGTTGTCCTCTCTTTCATCTCTTGTGTTGTTTGACTGGTTCTTTCTGTGATATCATTGACAAAATCTTCAAAATTTGATGTTTTTGTATTAATTTCCTTGCGTCTTTAACCTATTTCTTCAATTCCTCGACATTGGTGGATAGAGTTGCTTTGATGGCAATAATTTGGTCATGCAAGATATTGATCCATTTTGTTTCATAATGATCAATAGCTATGACTTCTAGATCTGTTATGTCGTCTCCGATTGTCTGTGCTAGAATTTATAGCTGATCAATTATCGGTTCTTCATCAATATCTGCATTTGGAGCAAAATTGTATAGAATATTCTTTACATTATTTAGAACCATTTCTTTGTTTCCTCTTTGTGAGCAACTTGAGTTGCCTTGTTGACATTTTACTGATGTCAATCAATGATTCCCCTGTTTGTGGAGTTCCCATCTTCCTTTTCTTGGATTCAGGTTCTTTTGTGAAGGATAGTTTCCTTTTCAGTGAAGAGGAGCTTGGTATATTTGCTGGCTGTTTCTGTTTAGTGCCTTTTCTCCTGATTTTTGCTCTTTTCCTGGTTGCTTCTATTCTTCCACCTTTTCTTCTTGTTGCTTCTCTTCCTCTACCTGTTTGCCCTCTTTGTCTTCTTGTTATTTCTGATCTTCTCTATTGACCTCTTCGCCAACCTGTTGGGTGACTTTGTCCTTCTGGGTGTTATTGGTTTCTTTTCGCTTCAACCGTCTTTGCTAATGATTCCCTTGTTTCTTGTTCTTTTGCTCTGATTGGTGTAGCTTGCTCACCAATTGGGGTCTGCTTGCCGGTTGTATCCTGCTCACTGGTTTTGTCTTTCTCATCAGTTGTGTCTTGCTCACCGGTTGTGACTTTTGTCTCATCACCTTTTTCCTTAAATACCTTAGTGTCCATTGATTTTTCTGGTAGGATTGTGTCCTCTGTCTGTTGAACTTGTGATTTATCATGTGGACCTATTGAATGAGGTGTCTTAGTAGATACCTGTTCCAATGTCAATTTTTCTTGCCTTTTTGCTGGAGTGGTGAAATCATGATTTTTCCATAATTTCACTGTTTCTTCATAAACTTCTTGTTCTTGGCCATTTATAATTTTGGCCACTCTATCTCGAGAGTCCAAGTTCAGTACTTCTGCTTAAATGAGAATCTTGATTTCTTCTTCATCTAGACCTAGTTCTACTTGTTCTAGAACTCCCCTTACGATTTTTGCATCTTTTGCTACTCCTCTCCATTTTGTTAGGTGCCTTTTATTAAGTTCAGCTGGGAAAATGGATCTGTAATCCTTGGGTCCCCGGTTGAACTCAAGAAAACTTTCTTATAGGGCTAATTCTATTTTAGCCTTATCATCAGCGTAGGCACTGAACCATTTTACAGCATTGGTAACCTTACCAAAATCTAATATTTCATCAACTATATCATCAACAGTTATTGTTTTAGCCTTACCTTTCATTGGAGATGCTAGAATAGTTGGAGTTAGATCACCACCGGTGTCTTCAATGATGTTTACGAAAACTGACTCTTTTGTTGGCTTTTGGTAGACCTGTGTTGCTATGCCCAGAATGCCTTTGCCTCTGCCGGTGTCCTTTTTTGGTTTGGACGAGGACTTCTGACATTCATCTTCAACCTTGTGTTGTTGCTCTAGTATGTTCCAGATGACAACTCCTTCGTCATGAACCGTTTCAACTTCTCCAATTAATACTTGACCAATCCTCCTTCCGATTTGAAAAGTTTGTTTGAGTATCTGCTTGATTGGTTACCTCTTCTAGGCTTAAGTGGCTTTGCACTTCCAATAGTGCCCTTATTCTGAGCTCTTTTTCTTTTGCTATTGAGGATTTCCACCTTCCTTCAATAAGCTCATGTAGTTCTTCAGGAATTGTCATGAATCTTGGTAGGGGTTCTGCTGAATTTGTACAAGTATATTACAGCATCTTCGATTTTTCTTCTGTCTTCATCATTAGACAAATTATATCTTCTGTTGACAGATGCCATCCCACCTATAATCTTTATGCCTTCAACCATTTCATCAATGGTTGGCCTTCTTGATTTTGGTTCCTCTTTCTTTACATGTTTACCATTCTTCTTTCTTCTTATATAAGTGGTGGTTTGCTCCTTCTCAGTTTCTTTTGAGTCTACTTCTTGAGATTGCTTGTTTGTGATCGATTGCGTCTTCTTCCTTTGAACTTTAGGTTATGGTACAACTACCTTTCTTTTCTTTGGTGTAGGAGACTATTTGGAAAGTTTAGTAGTTACGTTCTTTGCTGTCTTTGAAGGTTCACTCTTCTTCAAATTTGCACTTATCTCATCATAAGTGCCAAACCAGTTGGCTGATAGGTCTAGGTTGCTCTTCTGAAGTGCCTCAACATATGCTTTGGCAATCTTAGATGATATTTCGTAACCTAGCTCCGGTGCAAATTCTGTTCTTGGCTCAACAACTTGGATTATACAGTGATCAGTGCTTACAAGGAAACAAACATCATCCTTTTATTCATTTACAATTGAAGATGGGATCCTTTCCCTTTCATGCATTTTAGATTGAAAATCTTGGAAATAATCTAACATAACCTTATTAAAGCGATTTCCCAAGTTATTGATCATTTCTCCTATCTGGACCATGATCGGTCTATTTGTTACCCATATAACATTTCCCACCCCTGGAAAGAACTTTTGATAATAGAAGAAAAGACACCATTAGCGTTCCATACTTGAAGAATTTCTTCTTTACCATTCCGAGCTTTTTCATGTTTTCAAAGATTTGACTTCTCAACATTGTGCACATGTTGTATTTGGCATTGTTGTGCATGATTCTGTGAGTTGCATGAATAGCTCCTCCAGGTATGTTGTTGAGACAACTTGATTGATAGATTTTGTATTTGATCACTGCATCAACGAATTGAACACCTTCATCTTCAATACCCGTTACAGTCATCATGTGACTGTCATACCTAGACTTTGTGAGTTGGGTGACTTCACTGTTGGAAATTGTTCTCAGGGTAAGGGCTTCCCCTTTGGCACTGAATCCTATCACTCTCCTCAGGTCTTCCTTTGTAATAGGAGTAACAACACCCTTTGCCAACCACATACCTAGACCGTGTAGTCGACTGAGTATCAATCAAATTCAGTTAGGCTAAAACATGGTAGGTTATTTAACCCCATTGGTCAATCTAGCCGATTCTAGTCGAGCATAATTTACCTTTAGCTTCCTGTCCTTGTAGAGCCCTAGATATTCGCTTTGGATGTATGTTTTGCCCAACTCCTCTTGCTTGCAATGAAGGAAGGCAGTTACGTCTTCAGTCAAAAGCATGCCGTCTGGAATAGATGATAAGGCTCCAGCCATATCAATTGATTTGTTTTGAACTGGCATCATATCATATTCAGGTCGCACTTGTTGATTGATGTCGATAAGGGTTGCAACAGATGATGATGATGTCCTTTTGTTGTTAAGAGAATATACACAAAGCTCTGTTGAATTGGTGACATTTGAAAAGCAAAGATCGCGAATACAAACAGATAGATTATCAAGCCTAAAGAACATTTTACACAAAAAGTAAAGTAAAATGAAATGAGTAATACGCTTTGCCTTTTATATACTCGAGGTCCAACGGTAATTAGTAAATAGTAACATTTGTTAACGATTATCGTATTAATGAGCCTTACCAGTCTTAATCTAACTTTATCTTTGTCGAGCGGTTCATTAATAATCAATGCTTTACCTGTTTTACCGCAAACCCCTTGGTTGAAACTTCAACCTTGTAACATCAGCCTACCGCTGAAAAGAAAATTAACGAGACCACACAACATACACTTTTGATTGGTTCTTTGGTTTTGGATCGGTGAGGGCTTCTCAGTAACAACATCCACTTAGTGAGAATAAATCTCACTAGTTACTCCGGGGACAGTAGCATTTCTACCTGTTCCCCGTTAAGCCTTGATGGCTTAGTTTGATGAAGAGATATCATCGATAGATGATGACTTTGTCTCTGATTTTTTTCCTTCAAAGCTCTTTGTCCCCTTTTTGGACCATATCTTCACTTCTTTCTTGGTCTCTTCAGTTATGCTTCCTTTTTGATTGGGAGTCTCGTTCCTCTTGATTGGTTTTACTTGGCCTTTTCCTTTGTTTATTGACCGGTTCCTACCATCTCTGCTAGATGCCCAATCTTGTACAATTGTAACAAGTCATCCCGGTTCCTCACCATGGATTTACTCTTTTATCTTTTTCCATGGGTGAACGCCACTCAATAGCTCTATGCCCTGATTGTCCTCACGTAGCACACATAGACATGCCCCGGTTTGCATTCCTGTTATGGAATACCAGTCTCGGTGGAGATTTGAATGCCATTGTTGTAGACCAACACTATTCAGCGTGACCTACATTCAAAGGTCCTATGTCCATACTTATAATAGTTATTGCAGTAACTGTTGGAGGTGAAGGGTTTCGCTTGTGCATTCCTGCAATCATTACACTTATGACCTGGTTTGCCGCAATGTTTGCAAGAAGATTTGGAGAGTCTCTTACCTTTTTTTTCAGTTGGTTTCTTCTTGTCCTCCTTGATTCCTTTGAGATTTGAGGACTCACCGGTTTCTTTGGTGCCTTGGCCGTTGTAACTAAGTCCTATCGGATCCTTTGTGCCTTCTCTGAGCATTTAGTTGCTCTTCTAGCTTCTCAGAACTCTCATTGTATTTTTTGAGCTTTTCATTTCTCTCCTCAAGAGTTTTCAGCTACATTTTTAGATTTTCAGCTACAGCAGCCATTTCTCTACTTGCTTCATCTTTATCATGCAAGTGTTCATGCATGATGGCATTTTTCTCAGTTATGCCCTTCATATTTGCTTGTAGTTGCAATATGAGTGCATCGCTCTCTCTTAGAGCATCTTTAGCTAAGTTCCTTGCTGTCTCAACAGTCTGTAGTGCTTCTTTAGCACTATGTTTCTCATCCTTAGCTTTTTTGCTTGCTTTGATGAGTTCAGTCATTTTCAGTGCGTGACCTTCCTGTTCTCTTTTCAGATTAGAGATTTGATTGGTCAGGTTCTGGTTCTCTCCATGATATCAGAAACTGCTTACTTTGCCTCATCTGAACTACTCTGTTCAGATAGTTCATCTATAGTGTCTTGACTTTCACTCAGTTGCAAAGCCAGTTCTTTTCTCTTAGCAAGAGATCTTCTTAGTTTGTTTTCAAGAGAAGCAATCCTTTCATTTGCTTCCTCTAGCTGCTTCTGGTTACGGTAACCCTCCATGATCGATACTCAAGCGGTTAAGCTTCTTTACCTGAGAAGTTGGCTCTTATACCAATTGTTAATCCTAACCAGTGACTAAGAGGTGGGGGAGGTGAATCAGTCAACTCAATTTAATTAACTTTTTATCCAATTAAGCTGAATACAACTACTATGTGATAATGAAAATCTAATGCATGTTAAAGTAACTTGAACAAAATCACACACAAACTAACACAAGATTTATATGTGGAAACCCTCGGTTAGAGGGAGAAAACCATGGTGGGACAGAACCCACAATCTTCACTACTGCAGTAATATAGTTGCCCTGTTAAAGGCTTACAAAAGGACTTGTTAGAGTGCTACCTTGTGAAGGGATTTGGCATAGATTGGTTAAGATCTTGACCCTGTTAGGAGTTTCCTCGCCAAAGGACTTAAGAACATCAATCAAGATGTCACTCGGTTAAGGGATTTATACAATGGAACCTGTTAGGGTTCACCCTGATAAAGGGATTTTTATGAGCTTCACACAATAAGAAAAATGATCATCTGTAGACACTCAATCTGCTGTTCAGATCATACCTATTTTGTTCCTTCATCAACTTGGTTGTTCAATCTTTGTTGTTCACTCTCGGTGACTGTATCTCTTCTCAAAAGACTTGGCTCTTCTGCTCTGCTTTCTCTCTGTGCACTTGATTTCTTTAACCACACTCTTCTTTTTGCCGAAATGACCCAATTATATAATGATCTTCATATTACTTAATGGAATTGTGGCACCAACCAATAAATCATTCAAAAACGCCGTTGAATTGGAAAGCATTCCAAAAGTATTGCATGCAAAACTCTAGTTCGAGCCAAAACGCTCGCATATAGAACTCCAGTTCATCCCAAAAAGCTCGTATATAGAACTCCAGTTCATCTGAAAATGCTCCGCAAAAACTGGATCAGATTCCCATTAAAGCCGGATAGAAGCACAAACTTTACCTGATAACTTGGCATTGAGTAGGACCAAGTTTATTTACGAGCATATTATAACACAGTATGACATCCGCATCCAGCTCACAAGCGATCGGGGAGGACTCTTTGTCAATCATGTGATCAAGTTGTTAACGACGGAGTTCAAAAAATTTCACTCACTATCGAGCCCCTATTATCGGAGAGCCAATGGGTAGGCCGAGGTTACCAATAAGATTTTGGTGTCGGTAATTTAGAAGTTGTGTGGGGTTGAACAGGAAGATTGAGAGAAGTTGCTTTCGGTGCTATGGGCCTACCGCACGACCTACAAGGTAACGACTGGTCAACCACCATTCCAATTGATGTATGGCCAGGACACTATCATATCGGTGGAATTCATGGTACCAAGCCTTCAGATAGCCATTGAAAATAGACTTGGTGACGTGAAGAGTTTGAGGGAGCGACTGTACACCCTCAACAAGTTGGACAAACTACAGATGATGGCGCAGTGGGCGACGGAGGCAGCCCAACAACGAACGAAGTTGTGGCATGACAAGCACTTGAGACGTATGAGATTCACTCCTAGTGAACTGATTTTGAGGTATAACGGGCGGAATGAGATCAAGCCAATAAAATTTAAAGTAAGATTGCTAGGTCCTTATAAAGTTCGAGAAGTTGCAGAGAATGGAGTGATCAAGTTATGGACATTGGATGGGCATGAGGTACCGAATGTGGTGAATGGGTTGAAATTGAAATTGTACCATGAACGACGAAGGAGGGATGACCCAATTCAACTAGGAGCGCCCAATGAGAGGTAAAATTGTACCACTAAAAACAAGGACAAAGAACTTACCGTATGACGAGACATCGTATGGTGGTCACCGTATGGGAGACTACTGTGTGGTGGTCCCATGCGAAAAAAAAGCCGGAAGGCCTCATTGTACGACCCAGCATTAGAAGACCGTAGGAAGAAAGAAAAGGCTGTGCAACCCCGTCAACAAAGAGAGAAAAAATATATATAAGGCGGAAGGCCCGCACAACACTGTACGGTGTTATTAGAAGGTAAGAAATTAAAAATTCTTACGATGACGGGGAAAACAAATGTGCGTGAAACAAAATTTTGTATGATGATCTGGTGAAGAAAAGACGCCACAGAGAAGGAAGATGGCGAACGTGGGGATAACAATATGGAGCCTCCAGTAAGTTGAAATGCATACGGCGACGTGAATGTGCCTATGGTGGATCTAAAGAACGCATATTAGTTGGTGCCTACAGTTATAGCAAAAGACTACAATATAAATTAATATGCCTACCGGTTTGGTAGAACAACAACAATTGACATACAATGCGAGGGATATAGAGAGATGACGATGAAGACAAAGGAGAATTAAACAAAGCCTATGGTAATATCAGAGTGCCTCCAATCGAGGGAAGGAAGAAATTTGTATATACCTGTGCGACACAAGCCGTAGTCCCAAAAAATTGCAATTTTAGAAGCCATACAAATTATACACAGGGCGAAACACACATGCAGGGTGCCTAATCGTTTCTTTTCATAACATATTCACAAAATGAAAAAGAAGACAATTATTGATGGATACAGGAACGAGAACAAAGAAGAGTTGGAGAAAACAATTATAGGGGTCACACTCACCATCAAGGAGCAACAGTTCTGGCATTAATAAAGACAAGAGTGTTGCCATCTGGAGTTCGAGTTGCAAGAAGCATGGATAGCAACAAAAAGGTGGTCAGGCCAAAGGTGCAAATATAGGCTCTGTTGGGTGGATATTTTGCAACTGACAATTTTGGGAAAAAATCTAGTTACAAAATAATGATACCAGCCATAGTGTATGAGACAATGTCTCTCCTACCTTAAAGGGAACGCTCCCCCTTCTCACCGTTCCTTTGATCAACTCAAGGTAAGCAAAAAGTTAAGAGATTATCAAATAGGGTGTTACAAATATTCCTTCTTCTTATCTTGCAAGAAGGAATCCACTTACTTGAAGAACGAGTAATGGGCAAAGCTTTAATCTCTAAACTACACTTCTATCTAAAAGCTGGAAACAGTGATTCCGATAAACCAACACCAACTCACAGGCTGATTGAAAAGCGTACCAGCTTGGCTCTAAGACTTATTTATCTATTCTATAAGAAACACCTCTCCCATTGGGGCTCACAGACTTCCAGAAGTAGAGACTTTCTAATTATTCTAACAGTGCATGAAAATAAGATGGTAATATAACCTACAGTCACAACTTTTAGTTTTATATTACCACAATCGCTCCCAGTCACAGCTTCGGCTCCGATTGTTTCTAATTTTCAATTTGCTCTTAACAAAACACAAGACTCACATAAACAGAAAGACAATAAAACCAAATTGCAGTCATAGCTTCTAATTTGATTCACCACAATTGCACTCAGTCACAGCTTCAGGTCCAATTGTTTCTTTCTATTTATCTTTCTCCAAAATAGTACTACATAATCACAGTTATGCTTGCACAAGTTTGACAGAGCTCTCTTGCATAAAATAAAGATGGATTTTACAATGAGAGGCTCATTCCTTTTATAGGAAAAGAAATGAGAAAAAGAAGGAAAAAGTGGGAGCAACTCAACCACTTTGACTCGGTAAAACTAGGTGAGAAGAATTATTGGATTACATGTCATAAGGACATGTAATCGAATTTACATGTAATTTCATTGCATGCAATTTATCTTCTCCAATTTACAAAGTGTGAAAACTAAAACAGAAAGATAAAGGAGAATTAATCTTTGCAATTATCAAGGAAAGCCTTATATTTGGCAATACAATCATGAACCATAGGAAGATCTGGAATCTTCATTGTTTATGAAATGGCTTCAACCTTGATTGCATTCATATGTGCTGAGTTCATAGTTTTGTAATCATTTCCTCTTCAGTGAAGAGGTTATCATCTCTGGTAAGAACCTTGCATCCTATTTGCCTGAGATTGCTGGTGATGTCCACTTCTATTGTTTGACAACTCTCCAGATTCCCTTGTAGCTTTGCCAAAAGTTTTTCCATTCCCTGGACTTTGTCGAGCCTTTGCAAGAAATTGGTCGTGTCAACATACCCAATATCTGTATCCTGAGACTTGATCAAGAGTTGATGAAACAGTGAAGCTGTGATATCAACCAACACTTTGTCATATTAATATTCCATCTTTCCTTTCACTTTTGATGGTGCTGACATATCGTGTGCTGCAACATGGAAATTCCAAAGGGTAGATACGTCATCTGAGGAGATTAGATCCACGAGAGGGTTAGGCTTTGGTTTGCAATGATAGATCTATGAAGAACAAGGTGTTCGGAGTATTGATTAGATTCTCATAGAACACGTGTTGGCTGGAAGTGAAACAAACATGTATGTGGGCAAAAAGGGACAAAATAGGACTTATAAAGATGGATTGCAAGTGGGACTTTGTTTGTATGGTCAAGAATGCAAGTTGGAAGCATATGGACATATGTAAATGATAATTTTGGTATCTAAAAGAGTGACCTTTTACCAAAATCGGGTTCTTTAGAGGTAATTACATGTGAAAATAACATGTTTTTTATTTGTTTTTTTAAACATGTAATGGGCTTGGGAGATGGAATTACATATGTCGGAGAATGAAGGATGAATTGGCATGAATTGATGTCCTTGCATTCTTGAGGAAATGATTTCAACTTTCTTCAAACAACAAACAAGCAAACAAAACAAAACAAAGAACACAAAACGTCCCTCTTGCTATTGACTCAAACATGTCAAAGACTTGAAACTAATCTCCACATGCAAGAGTGCTTTTATGCATTGACATAATGAAGATTTTAACATATTTAAACACAAAAATGCATAATACATGTGCTGCAGTTGAACAAATGGAAACAAATGAGCTATAAAATGCAACATTGTAGGAAAAATAAGAGTAAAACCAAAACAAAATCAAATACATATACTTACTTGGAGCTCAATGAGCCAAAAATGGGAGAAAGAGAAGTTGAAATGTCTTTGTCTTCTCCAAAAACGAATTCTAGAGATGTATTTGCATCCAACAACTCAAAAATCTTTGACCATTTACAAGGTTCAATCTCGGTGGGCGTTTTTAATGGAAATGCATTCAAATGATGCCCTTGCACAAATCATTTTGGGCTGAGAATGTAAAAAATTTGCTTTTAGATGAAGAACACATGCATTTGGAAGCAAAACAGACTCTTGGGATGCAAATGCATGTGTATTTTTGCAAATGAATGTCTTGAAATGGATCCTTGAGAAAAAATGCAGCCTCTAGATGCATTTACATACAAAGTTTGCAAGTGTTTTGAGCATGAATGGAGACTTCCAGCCAAAACGGACTATACAAGTGCAATAACATATGTTATTTTGGCATGGAAATGACTTAAATAACCCTTCTAAGGAAAAACGGGTTCTAGACATGCAACTACATGTCACATTTTTGGCATGAAATGATGCCCTAGACCCAAAACACACTCTTAACATGCAATCACATATGTTATTTTGGCTTGCAAAGCAAAAATGGGTTCTACACATGCAAAGACATGTTTTATTTTGAATTTTTTTGTCTTGAAAGTTCATTCCCAGCAAAAACACATTCTTAGAGTGCATATGCATATGTTATATTACTTGTATTTGACTTCCTTAATACATTTCCAGCCAAAACACACTCTATACATGCATATGCATGTCACGTTTTTGGCATAAAAATGATTTCTCAAGCAAAAACGGGTTCTTGAGATGCATTTGCATGTTTTATTTTGAATGCATTTGGAAGAAAAAGTCTTTTACATGCAAAACACACTCTAGAAGTGCCATTACATGTGTTTCAAAACTTGCATTTACATGTTTTAAAACTCAACTTGTCTTTCACAAGCAAATCTCACTCTAGAGATGTAAATGCATGTTTTATTTTTTGACTTCAAACACTTAAAATCATCCCAAGTATAAAACACACTCTCTAGAGGCATTTGCATGTAAAGAGAAAGACATGTTGAAGACATTTACATGTAAAATGGACTCTTGGAGAGGCATTACATATATTCAAAAGCATATTTTAGACAAGTTTACCTTTTTTACGTGCAAACCTCACTCTCTAGATGCATATGCATGTTTTATTATTTACTTTACATGCAAAATGGACTCTCTAGATGCATTTACATGTAAAGTAGGAGATTGTTGATATGTTGTTGCTATACACAACTTAAGTGATTAGTTAAGCACATGTCTATTTAAAATGTTGAATGTAATATCACCTAAAGAGTCCAAAATAAATATTAACACAAAATATATAAATACATAATGTGCAAATACTATTTTATAAAGTGATATTAACTTATATGTTATTTAAAACATAAAGTAAAACTCAACATTTAAATAGAACAATAAAGTAATATAGTCACTTAAGTGAAAAATTAAAGAGCAACTCAATATACAAATATATCATAAAGTGCACTTTAATCACTTAAGTTATAAATTTAAGTGATAAAGTAACTTAAAAAATAACATAAAGTGATTTTATGTTATATTTTTCAAAAAGTGCAACTCAACTATAGAAAATAACATTTATTTATTTTAATATGCAGTTGAGTTTGGGGAGTCTCCTTTTTGAGCACTTAAATGACAATATCTTTTGATTGACAAGTCCGATTAAGCCCAACGATAGATTGAATTGAAGGGAAAACCGAAAGCAAGAGATTGGATGAAACAAAAAGACCAAAAGCAACTAAAAACACACCAAAGGACACCGAAGGATTCAAGAATCAAGTATAGGAAGACAAACTGAAAAAACAAAAAAGATTTGACGAAAACCTTTAGCATAAGTATTCACTAATCAAATTGAGATCAATTGATCGATCATTATCAGCTAATTAAATAATGAATCAACATAGAAAAACACGAAATTGAGTTCAAAACTTTCGTACTGTTACCTACATTTTGTGGTGACAAAATGCAGGACAACAGGCTCAGAAGGAAGAAGTCACACCACAGAATGTTGCATTTGAAGGTTTAAATGGCATCGAGTGCAGGATGTGGTGGCAGGAGACTCCAGATAATGATCTTATTAAAGAGAGCCTCAAACATGTGTAGGTGCATTGGGCAATACAGATTCCGGTCTTTTGTATCCGAGATCTTGAAGGGGCATTGCGGATGATGATAGATACTTATGACAGATATAGCTCCAAGAGCAATTTTGAGTATCTCAGACATGACATCACCATTACTTTCATAGTTGCCAAGTTTACTAGGGTGTTTTGCATTCCAAGGAGCATAGGGAAAAAGATTGACAAAATAGCAAAAAAGATGACTAAGGAAGAGTAAGAAAGACTGATAAAATTGGTTACCAGAAATTTGACACCCGTAGAAGTGGACTCCATAGCTAACACCTCCAAGAGTTGAGGGATAAAGAGGTCTTTTGTTGCAATTGGCCTGTGGCGATGTCTGAAAGATGTCATCAAGAGCCAACTCATAGGCTCCAACCGAGACTCAAACATTGCATTACCTCAGATTATGTTGATGAATGGCATCCGGAATGGCATTGTCTATGACTGGGCATCCCTACTTGCTGACAGAATGTATGAATTCATGACTTTGCAACACAAGCCTTTCTATATGCCACATTACGCCATCGAGTTCTTTCTCGAGGCCACCCGCACATAGATACCTCCCAACAAACTGGAGATAAAGCCCTAAGTTCGTGTGGAGCCTACTCACCAGCCTATCTTGTATTGGTGACATTTGGACATGGGTGGTGCATAGTCGGGACAGGAGAGGAAGCGTCAGGTTGTGATGTACGAATCTGAGTCTAACAAAGATGATGGTGATAGTGGTCGAGAGGAGTCGGATGACTCATCTAGACAAGCCGAGATATCCATCAGGCAGAGGGAGAGAGTGTGGACTCAGAGGTAGTAGCGAGAGTCGGAGGGACTCCCTATATATAGTGATGGGTTGTTATTGTGTTTGCATAAGTTTCCAATAAGAGTTTGGGAAGGTATTCAAAAGATTATTTCGGGAAGCCATTTCACATACTTGGCTACTTGTAATCATTCTTTGGTCATTCGTGAAACTTTCTTGCAAAATGTGAACTACAGGGGCTTCATTCTGGGTTGTGTGAGAATTATATTGGTTTTTGCATATGCCTATTTTATCCAGCGTTAAGGATTTGATGGAAGGTGTCAATTTGCTATGGGTCGAAAGTAATGTCTCCTGGTCTTAGAATGAGAAGCTAAGGAAGAAATGGGCATGTTGGTTCCCAAAACCACAGATTGGAAATCCAAAAGCCTGCCAATTCCCCAATAGGATTCCAAATCAGTTCTGGCCAACGAACAGGAATGATCCAAATTCCCTTGCACTTCAAGCTTCGCTACACCTGGGCGGGTAAACTTTCACTTCGAACCTGATCACCTTACTCAAAGATTTTATATAGCGAATTCAGACTTGGTGAGTTCTTCGGTTAGCAAAATCCTAAAAACCCGATCAATGCAAAGTTATGTGATTGCTTGAAATGATTAAATGTTTTATATAAAATTATCAATAATTGATTAGATGCTTGTAAGAAGGAAGATATGGATTTCTGACTTCAACTATAAATCCAATAACTATATTTCAATTATTTTAAAATACTAGTGCCTCTGCTTATCCGGGCAATAGAGTCAACCACAACAAGGATTATTACGTACAACTTTATGAGACAATATTTATTTAAATATCATCAATTACCCATGTGCTCTGCAAAAGACAAATCTTATTTGCAATTCTCTGTTAGTCCAAAAGGAATTTAACTTCTACGATTGGAAGTCTGATTAGATAGGGATAAGGAAACACATTTATATTTCACACTATTTTGATTGTCGAACAGAGAATGCAGGAAAAATCCAATGCATAAGCTTTATCGGAATAATTCAATAATCATCTTATTAATCACGAAGGACGAATCCAAACTATAATTGTAATCTCTTTGCATTTAAATAAACAAAAAACAAAAAGGCTTTTATTTCTCATTAAAATATAATGTGTAAATTAACATTAAAAAGCCATATATTCTACTCCTTATTCCTCCTTACGGATAGATATGATTGCCCCGTCTTTCCAATGATACATCTCTTTATTTATATTTTAATAACTAAGGAATGTGACCTTTAAGAGTGAAAGGTTATATCTTTTAGAGTTGAATAACACCTTTCCTTTTAGCTATAATCGTCCCTTTCAAATGACTTTGATTAAATAACTTAATCATTTGGACCATTTATTGAGATTGTGGGGGTCCTTGTATCTGTCTAACCATATTCGAGCACATTAATACAATCTTTTATTCATTGGTTATGATATTACAAAGGCAACGATATATCCTTATTCTAACGTTGTGTTATTCCTTCGTCGAGACTTTGACCCGGTGTCTGCGTATATCATCTTTGCCATCTATTAATCGTTTTTAAATCTGAAGCTTTTTACTTGAAAGCTTACTTCATAGTATGTGGCGTGGAAACACAGGCTGACTGGGCTGCTCGTACCCCATACTTGGCTGTTCAAGATTTTCTATCTGCTGACGAGCGTTACCTCCTATTTGTGTCGTTTCTTTGATGAAAGGTATTCTGACGTGGTTGTTTGCCATGTATGCGTTGCCTTCTTCACATTTTTCACTCCTTGGTCGCTCCTTGTATATCTTATTGCATCGTATCTCATCGTTTGTATCTGAGTTTGTTGTATGTTGTTCATTGGTATTAAATATTTATTTTTTGCCACTTCACTGTTTCATATCTTTGTTCGTTTTAATAAATAGACCGCGTTTATCACCGCAAATATGATAGTCTCCTCTTAATATGGACTCATCGTGATCTTGTATATGCGAACCATGCACTGTGTGATATGGAAAATAACTTATTCAAACTTGTCCTCTGTTTTGTTTGACTTAGTGTATTTACTACATCTTTTGAGACTCGACGTTAATACAAACATTTCTAATTACTATCGTTTATCATACAGGAAATTACAGTCATTTAGAGTTTGTCGTTTTATTAAAATATTATTATTGTCCCTATATTTCAGATGTTCATACTAACTTTCCATCTTTGCTCACTCTTCACAAATAAAAAATGGGTACTAAAATTAAGGCTCCATCAGTGGCTCTTGCTGGGGACATATGCCCCTTGCGGGCATAATGAGAATCCATCTATCTCTGGAGAAGCAGACCATGTAACTATGCTTAACCTGATGCAAAACGAGATTTGGTGGCCCCAGGACCCCCAAAAAGTGAACATCAATCCCTTCCCTTATCAAACACCCGATTTGGATCATGTAACACTTTGAACTTTGATGTACCAGCCTTATTGACAATACTTATTGATTTTACTTTATCAATGTAGTCTTTAGGATCTAATTTATGTTTTTCCTCTTAGAAGTCATTAGGTGCACTATTGTTTTTGCTGAATGGAAGATCCCTATGTTTCTCTCTCTCATGAAGTATTCTGTCAAGTATGACACTTGAAAAATTTTCAGAACTATTCTTCAACACATTCTCCCCATTGTGCTTGGTTGATTCAATCTTATTTTCACATGTTTGATACAACTTATGCTCATAGGATGAACTGATGCATGTCTCACTTTTTGAGCACACTTGCCCACTCATATTTTGAGTTTCATCATCTTCAAAATTATCATTAGACCTGCTATTTTCATCATGATGCTGATGGACTTGATTGCATAAAGATTCTTCTTCAAATAATGGATTCAAGAACATGGAGAGCTCCACATACCCTTTTTAGTGTCCTCTTCAAACAATGGATTAAGGAACATAGAGAATTCAAGCATACATTCATGAGAGCTTTCATTTGGATCATCATGTTTTTCATTGACATTATGTAATGTCCCCGTTTTTCAGACTCTTGGGATTAGCTTAGTTTGGCGACCCTCGTAAGCTAATCAGGTGATCATAGGGGGTCAGTTGGCAGAGCCAGTGGTTGGATTCCATTTTGGAGGTTCTGGTTGCCAGGTCTGCTCTTCGTTGGGTCATATTGGATGACTTACTATTTATAGTAAGTGGTATTTTGGCTATGGCTTGGTTTAGCAGGGTGCCTGCATAGTGTTATCAGATGTTTCAGGATCATTTATCAGGAATCTCCAGTTTGAGAGACTATTTATAGTAAGTCTATTTTGGTCAGATGACTATTTTTGGCAAGGCAGTATGAGCTCGGGGCTCTGTTGTTAGAAGTTCGTTTTATTCAGTCAGAAAGATTTAGTGGCTTCATATTTTAATTATGGTTATTAAATTGAGTTATTTTAATTTAATAACTTTATGACTTTATAACTTAAGTGTTATAAAATGATGTTGTGTTGAAGAAACTACTTTAGTGAAAAATGTGAAGTTGAAGCTTTTTCAAAAAGCTTATATATACAACATGAAAAAGCATTTTTCATACCATTGATCATTTGATAAAAAAATGTGTTTGAGAGAGAATTTGTATTTCTTGTGGAGGAAAAGGGTTTGAACTTGGTCTTCAAGTTGGAGAGAGTTCTATCAATTTTCACATGCTTGGACTTCAATTTGGAGAAAGCATTGAGTTTTTTCTTGGCTGGATTCAGTGAGTTGGAACGAGATTTATTTGCCAATTTATTGAATGTCGTTTATGAATTGAGAAGGAAATCGAAAATAGAAGAAGAGACGAGGGTTTGTTTTTTTGTTCTTGAAGAGCGATAATTCTCCTTGGAATGGAATCACTTTGCATTGGTTGGCATACCAATGAAATGTGAACTGTTGTGACCACTGCAAATGTATGGAAGCTGCCGTACAGGTCCGAAATATCCAGTGTATCATTCATTGCAGCTGCGTACCAATTTTCTGGGGTTGCGTGTGGTGTTGAGGGACATTTTCGGGTGTCATTATTTATTCCCTGAGCTGCGTTTCACATTTTCCAATGAACTGATTGTATTTTGGAATGCTGGCATCAATCTCAGCATGCGTATGGGCTGTCTACAAGTTGCAACCTTCATCTAGCAAGCTCGCCAATATGAGGTGTTTATTTTCAATAATTTCTTAAACTTAAATGTTGGGAATCAATGTGTTTATTTGACAGCGAATATTTTAATATGCAATTGTCTTGATGATCAATATTGAAAGGGTTATTTTAAAAAAATGAATGAATGCTTGGTATTATTATTGGTATCAAAATTGGCTGCTGATGAAATTATTCAAAGACTAGAAATACACTGGAAATTTATATGATCTTTGAGAAACACACAAAATTGCAATTAAATAGAAGAGAAAAACTAGTTTGTTTGAGAGAGCCAGTTGGGTTCTTCACAGTGGTATTAGAGCACTGATCTTGCCATCCTGAAGGGTATGAGAATAAAATAATAGAAGACAGATTTATACCGGGAGGGCACTATACCCGCAGGGGTTGAAATTCACCACTTCCCGAAGGTAATGAACAGAGCCCATAGAATGAACTGGAAGGAGACAGGAACAAGAATAATATCGGGAATGATATTGACAGGGAGGCCAGAGATGCCTTAAAAAATATTGCAGATGGACAGCATCATGTTGCAAATGTATTGCAACAACTTTCAGACACTCTTCAGTGCATCGCATTACCAGGTGATCGTGCTAGAGACAAAGGTGCACAGAGTGTTTTAGTCAGCTCACATAGGTCATGAGCTTATGAGAGGTGAGATTATAGAGCTGACCATATTGGTACTTATGATAGCCCTCTTCGTGCTACTTTCTTGAGGCAAGAGCTAGATGTAGTTAGTGTAGAGATAGAGCCGACACCATTTGTCGATGACATGGTGGAGCATTTTGCAGAGTGGGATGCTCTTCTAGAGGCACTAAAAAGAAATTTGAATTTTGATAGATATTTGACACAGAAGTGTAAGCATTCCAGAGGCAGGTCAGCTCCTGACACTAGGCAAAGACCTAGGCAGAATGATCTCAAGCAGGCAATCGGTAAGTTGACATTAGACCACTTCGATGGAAGTGGGAAGACTACAGCTAGAGCATGGGTCCACAAGCTGGATACGTACCTTTCACTTCGTCCTATGTCTGAGGAGGATGCTATATGATATGCCGTGGTTCATTTAGATGGGGTAGCTCATGATTGGTGGTATCATGGGTTAGTGTCTCTACATCATGATCATATTGTTGAGTATCAGAAGTTCGTAGATAGGCTAATAGAGCGGTTTGACAGGAAGGATCTTGAGACTTACTTTAGAGAGTTAGCTCAGTTGAGATAGACACGTGGCCTTGAGGCCTTTATCAGTGAGTTTCAACGCCTATCAGTTATGGTTTATGACATCTCCGAGAGGAGAGTCATGCTTTTCATAGAGGGTTTGTCTGAGGAGTATAGAGGGTGGGTTAATTCTCTGGATCCACCTACTTTGCAAGATGCTATGAAGAAGACAAGGAATCTTGAGCCTTCTGTTTCACGGGGCAAGTCTACTCCTCGTCCTATTATTCCTCCTGCAGAAGAGGTACCTCCACCAGTTGTTGACAGAAAGAAATTTGCAGGTTGACTTGATGATGCCACACGAGAGGATTTGAGGAGGCAGCTTTGCTATTGGTGCAAAGAGCCTTATGACAGGGAGCATTCTTGTACTATGAGGCCCAAGGGCAGGGCAAATTGCTCTGTGGGTTTATTTTGGTGAGAGTGAGGCTGATTCTTTTCATTAGGCTGCTGCTTTAGATATAGAGGAGCAGAGAGTTACTCTAGAGTTTTGTCCTGATGCCAAACTATCTCCGATTGTGTTGTCCACCTCTGTGCCACTTCCCTCTGCTTTCAGATTGAGGGGATTAGTGGAAGGACAACCCTATTTGCTATGTTGGACACTGGAGCCACGCACAACTTTATTCATGAGTTGTTAGTCAGTGAGAGCTTCAGGTAGAGGAGTTTGCAGGGTTTAGAGCCAGGGTAGCTGATGGCTACAACTTTACCTATACTAGGCGCATTCGTGATCTCTCTTTGTTTCTTGGTGATTACGAGATGATATCTGATTTGTTGTGTTTGATTTGGGGGAGATGGATGTAGTTTTAGGGATGCAATGGATACAGGAGATTAAGGAGTTTTGCCTTAGCGTGAGCCCGATGCAGATCATATTTGAGTACCAGGGCAGAGAGTATGTGTTGCCGGGTTTTGCTGAGGGGAGTCTACGCACTATGTCTTTTTGTGCTGTAGATAGTGAGGTTTTTCGGAGACATGAGTCCATGCAGATAGGGCAGATTACACATCATGTCTCTCATAGTTCGCAGATTTTCAGCTTAGATTAGCAGATGGGTGTTGTTCACTTTGTGAACAATCCTTTATTTGATGTGGATGTCATTATGACTTATGATAATCCGCTGTTTTAGCTCAGTGATGATCCCTTACAGGTGTCGTACGATCATGATGACGATGATGTTTGGGATCTGATTTGTACACCTTATTATCAGGCAAATTTCATAGGAGGCCAGTCAGGTCTAGCTGAGCAGTTTACACGGGTGTACACGGTGAGGAGTGCTTACGGTTTTACATTCGATCCTCACATTCAAGACATCTACCAGTCGTAGAGTTCTTCAGTGCATCCGTTTGATGACTGGTATGATGATTTGGTTAGCACAAAGACTGGGGACAAGTCGAGTCTGTTGGTTGAGTTACTTCCATGTGAGTTACTCTCGGTTGAGTTTCTCCCACGTGGTGATCCTATTGCAGCATCTTCAGTGTGGGTGTTCAGTGCAGTTTTCCAGTTGTTGATGTTGATATTTTTTCACAAGCGTATGGTGATGATGGGGACATTACCCATGACCATCGTTGGGATCTGGGTGGACAATGATGTGGCTTGTTTTTCTTGATTGCTTGAGGATAAGCAATCTTGGGAAGGGAGGATTGTAATGTCCCCACTTTTTAGACTCTTGGGATTATCTTAGTTTGGCGACCCTCGTAAGCTAATCAGGTGATCATAGGGGGTCAGTTGGCAGAGCCAGTGGTTGGATTCCATTTTGGAGGTTCTGGTTGCCAGGTCTGCTCTTCGTTGGGTTAGATTGGATGACTTACTATTTATAGTAAGTGGTATTTTTGGTATGAGGTGGTTTAGCAGGGTGCTTGCACAGTGTTATCAGATGTTTCAGGATCATTTATCAGGTATCTCCAGTTTGAGAGACTTACTATTTATAGTAAGTTTATTTTGGTCAGATGGCTATTTCTGGCAGGGAAGTATGAGCTCGGGGCTCTGTTGTTAGAAGTTCGTTTTATTCAGTCAGAAAGATTCAATGGCTTCATATTTTAATTATGGTTATTAAATTGAGTTATTTTAATTTAATAACTTTATGACTTTATAACTTAAGTGTTATAAAATGATGTTGTGTTGAAGAAGCTACTTTAGTGAAAAATGTGAAGTTGAAGCTTTTTCAAAAAGTTTATATATACAACATGAAAAAGCATTTTTCATACCATTGATCATTTGATAAAAAAATGTGTTTGAGAGAGAATTTGTATTTCTTGTGGAGGAAAAGGGTTTGAACTTGGTCTTCAAGTTGGAGAGAGTTCTATCAATTTTCTCATGCTTGGTCTTAAATTTGGAGAAAGCATTGAGTTTTTTCTTGGCTGGATTCATTGAGTTGGATCGAAATTTATTTGCCAATTTATTGCATGTTGTTTATGAATTGAGAAAGAAATGGAAAATAGAAGAAGAGAAGAGGGTTTGTTTTTTTTTTCTTGAAGAGCAATAATTCTCCTTGGAATGGAATCACTTTGCATTGGTTGGCATACCAATGAAATGTGAACTGTTGTGATCACTGCAAACATATGGAAGCTGCCATATAGGTCTGAAATATCCAGTGTATCATTCATTGCAGTTGCGTACCAATTTTCTGGGGTTGCGTGTGGTGTTAAGGGACATTTTTGGGTGTCATTATGTATTCCCTGAGCTGCGTTTCACATTTTCCAATGGACTGATTGTATTTTGGAATGCTGGCATCAATACTCAGCATGCGTATGGGCTGTCTACAAGTTGCAACCTTCATCTAGCAAGCTCGCCAATATGAGGTGTTTATTTTCAATAATTTCTTAAACTTAAATGTTGGGAATCAATGTGTTTATTTGACAACGAATATTTTAATATGCAATTGTTTTGACGATCAATATTGAAAGGGTTATTTTAAAAAAATGAATGAATGCTTGGTATTATTATTGGTATCAAAATTGGCTGCTGATGAAATTATTCAAAGACTAGAAATACATTGGAAATTTATATGATCTTTGAGAAACACACAAAAATTGCAATTTAACTGAAGGGAAAAACTAGTTTGTTTTAGAGAGCTAGCTGGGTTCTTCACACATTATCTCCTGAAACTTCCTCCTGTTCATACACCTTATGCAGTTCTATTTCATCTTCACTATTTGATTCTTGGAAATTATCATATCCTTCATCTAGTACCCCCTGAATATGTATTGATCCATTAATTTGTTTACTGTGGTGGATTGAGAAATTTTTTTGACCGTTTCTCTGAATATGTTTATGATATTCTATGTCTAATAAGGTTGAAATCTCTTCCACACTGAGATAATCCTCTTCCTCATTTTCACATTCACTGATATTTGCTGTCAAACAAGTGTTATCATGGGTGGTTTCTTCTCCAACTTAGTCCAAAATTTCTTCTATATTTGGATCTGAAACATCATTTGTATGTTTCACGTTTCATTCATTATATTCTTTTACTTTTTGAAAAAGGAGCTTCAAATCAGGGGCATCTAAAGGGACCCCCAAATCATAAAGGCTTGTTAGAAATTCCTTGCTTGAAGGTGTGATATTGATGGTATCTCCAAATAGAAACCCATCATCCTTATGAACAAACAGGCTGTGGACTCACCCTCTTGTGTTTCCAAATTGAGAAATTCATCTAGAGGGGATATATAAGATTCTTCCTTCATATAGCTTTCTTCTTGTTTGTAACATTTTATATCCATTTCCACTCAAGTCTCATCTTGGACGGAATCTTCTTCCATCTGATTCAGACTTTCTTCTTCATCAGAATCCAGGGCCTCATCTCTTGTATGTTTTCATGTTGTATTCATTATCGTTTGCCTTTATTTCATCATATATATACTTTAGAAAACTGCATGACCGAGAGTCATGAGCAATCCCTAATTCATATATTTTATTGCATATTTCATGAGATGAAGGTTTGACCTCTAAAGGTATCTCCTGATAAATATCGCACATCCTCATGAACAAATGTATTGTAGATTCACCTTCATTCCTTTCCAAATTGAAAAAGGCATCAAGTGGAGACATTCTAAGATCCTCCTCCGTGTTGTAGCTTTGGTCTTCATGTTGTTCATAACACATGTTATCTTCATCGCTTGCATCATGGAATTCATATAGGAACCATTGTTAAAATTCTTTCCAAGATGAAATACTTTGTGTAGGTAATGATTCATATGCTTGTCTTGCATTGTCTTTTAATGTCTTGACAAATAGCTTCATTATCTGATCCTCTGCACAAATTTCATAATCCTCTACAAATGTATAAAACTCATCCAAATGCCGAAGTGCTGATTCATCTCATTCTCCATGGAACTTTGGTACAAGTTTTGAAAGTTGTGGGGATAAGTTGCTAAGTTCATAATCAAAATTGCTAAAATCCAATGGCCTAATGCCATCTGGAATAAAAGGCTTTCTTTGAAATGATCGATACATTTGAAAAAACTATCTATGATTTCCTTTTGAGTCTTCTCCCTCAGTAGAGTTACCAACTGAAATCTTATTGAATAGTCTCCACCTTCTTCATAAGAAGGACAAAATCATAGAATTGATTCCGAGTTCTGTCTCCGGTAGAGTCTGACTCTCTGATCACCAGAAATTTTGAATAATGTTGTCACAACAACTCCCCGGTAGAGTCGCAAATCTGTTGATTCCCAAAACCACAGATTGGAAATCGAAGAGCCTGCCTATTCTCCAATAGGATTCGAAATCAATTTTGGCCAACGAACGAGAATGATCCAAATTCCCCTGCACATTAGGCTTCGCTACACCTAGGTGGGTAAACCTTCACTTCGAACCTTATCACATTGCTCAAAGCTTTTATACAGTGAATATAGACTTGGTGAGTTCTTCGGTTGGCAAAATCCTCAAAACTCGATCAATGCAAAGTTATGTGATTGCTTGAAATTATTAAATGTTTTATATAAGATTATCAATAATTGATTAGATGCTTGTAAGAAGGAAGATATAGATTTCTGACTTCAACTATAAATGCAATAACTATATTTCAATTTTTTTATATAAGATTATCAATAATTTGATTAGATGCTTGTAAGAAGGAAGATATAGATTTCTGACTTCAACTATAAATGCAATAACTATATTTCAATTTTTTTAAAAGACTAGTGCCTTTGCTTATCCAGGCAATAGAGTCAACCACAACAAGGATTATTACGTACAACTTTACGAGACAATATTTATTTAAATATCATCAATTACCCATGTGCTTTGCAAAAGACAAATCTTATATGCAATTCTCCATTAGTCCAAAAGGAATTTAACTTCTCCGGCTGGAAGTCCGATTAGACAGAAATAAGGAAACACATTTATATTTCACACTATTTTGATTGTCGAACAAAGAATGCAGGAAAAATCCAGTGCATAAGCTTTATCGGAATAATTCAATAATCATCTTATTAATCACAATGGACAAATCCAAACTATAATTGTAATCTCTTTGCATTTAAATAAACAAAAAGCAAAAAGGCTTTTATTTCTCATTAAAAATATAATGTATAAATTTACATTAAAAAGCCATATATTCTACTCCTTATTCCTCCTTATGGATAGATATGAATGCCCCGTCTTTTTAATGATACATCTCTTTATTTATATTTTAATAACAAAGGAAGTGGACCTTTAAGAGTGAAAGGTTATATCTTTTAAAGTTGAATAACACCTTTCCTTTTAGCTATAATTGCACCTTTCAAATGACTTTGTTTAAATAACTTAATCATTTTAACCATTTATTGAGATTATCGGGGTCCTTGTATCTGTCTAACCATATTCGAGCACATTAATACAATCTTTTATTCATCGGTTATGATATTACAAAGGCAATGATATATCCTTGTTCTAACGTTGTGTTATTCCTTGATCGAGACTTTGACCCGGTGTCTGCGAATATCATCTTTGCCATCTATTAATCGTTTTTAAATCTGAAGCTTTTTACTTGAAAGCTTACTTCATAGTATGTGGCGTGGAAACACAGGCTGACTGGGCTGCTCGTACCCCATACTCGGCTGTTCCAGATTTGCTATGTGCTGACAAATGTTCCCTCTTATTTCTGTTGTTTCTTTGATTAAAGGTATTCTGACGTGGATGTTTGCCATGTATGCTTTGCCTTCTTCACATTTTTCACTCCTTGGTCGCTCCTTGTATATCTTATTGCATCATATCTCATCATTTGCATCTGAGTTTGTCCTATGTTGTTCATTGGTATTAAACATTTGTTTATTGCCACTTCACTGTTTCATATCTTTGTTTGTTTTAATAAACAGACCGCTTTTATCACTGCAAATACGCGAGTCTCCTCTTAATATGGACTCATTGTGATCTTGTATATGCAAACCATGCACTGTGTGATATGGAAAATAACTTATTCAAACTTGTCCTCCTCTGAAGTCTCTTTGTGGTTTGTCCTTTGTTTGACTCTGTATTTACTACATCTTTTGAGACCCGGTGGTGATACAAACATTTCTAATTACTGTCGTTTATCATACAGGAAATTACAGTCATTTAGAGTTTGTCATTTTATTCCCCCAATATTATTATTGTCGCTATATTTCAGATGTTCATACTAACTTTCCATCTTTGCTCAGTCTTCACAAATAAAAAATGGGGACTAAAATTAAGGCTATATCAGGGCACACCAGAAGTGTTCCAATAGCACTGGAATCTTGTTTGCTACCAACAAAAATAATACTTGGGCTTCTTTGTTGTTCCCGGAGAATTATACCAAGTTTGAGAGTAAATATATATTAAGTGATGGCAGTCAAGGCTTATATAAGGACTCTGTTTTGAGTTCACCCTATATTTTACAGTTCACTATCCATTTCTGACATTATCAGCCCTTTGTGAAATTTGGAATATTGCTTCCAGGTTGCTCTCAGTATTGAAAAAGTCGGTTAAGTTTTTTTGCAGCAATTCATTGGGTTGGTGTGGATAAAGGAGTCAATATTAGACCTATGTGCGGAGAAAATCCACATTACAATTTTCAACTTTGGATTTGAATATTTTATAGCAGCTGTTATCTCCAAATCAATTATGCAGTCTTATGCTAAAGCTCGGTAGGAACATTTATTGAAATGCTTATAATCACAACGGAGTCAACAGAATTTAGAAAGTCTGGAAGTATTTATTCTGCTAATGCATAAGGTTAGCAATCTGTATTTCTTTATCAGCTGTGTGTATTTTGTTCTTCTAAGTGTTTGCATCAGCCTGTATTAAGACATTCCAGATCATTGGAAATGAAATAATCTGAGTCAGATTGCTGTTGATTTTAAAGAGATTCCAGTGGTTATAAGCTTTTTCAATATTCTTATTTGTAAAGCAAATTATATATTTCTATAATGTTATCTTTGCAATTCTTTACTGGAATACTAACTTGCAAGCAAACTGTTTGACAAATTACAATCAATAAAATATTGTTTGCTAATGAACTCTTGAATATCTTATTTGCAAGTTCTTGGTGGGTAGATTTGGGTTTGAAATACCCCAAATCTCCAAAGCTAGCCCTCTGAATTTTGTCTGACTTCTAGTTCTTCTTGTTGTTAGTGCAACTAGATTTTGTTGACACTGTTTACATGAAAAACCATAATAAGTAGACTCAACAATGCCATATTAACCTAGTTTTTGTATGATACAAACTTTGGCTTTTCACCAAAAAGGTGGAGGACAAATCAGAGCAGGTTATTGATTTGGATAAGATTCATCCTTGTAGTGATTGGATTATGTAGGATGCAGAGAGGTCCTTGTTTATAGGCACGAAGTTGTCGATTTGGAGACGCATACTAGAATATGTTTCTAATACTTAAACAATAGAGATGATAGTGTTTGGATTACATTTATATGGTAGAGAAGTCATTGGCATCTAATAGCAAGGTGGTGACATGAGGATGACCTTCTAGTCCGAGCAAGGAGCCACAGTTGTGTATGACGACTAGATCATCTCCTCTACCCCACCTCTCTGCCCTCCACCCCAATTTTTCACTAGAATGGGGAAAATAAAATTATAAAATCTTGTAATTCCTAACTTGTCTAGATATGCAATTTATAATTATTTTAAAGACGATAATGAATAATCATAAATTTATAATAGTTAGTAGTTAGATATTGTATTTGTGTGACAATGCAATTTTGTATTCTATTAGTATTCAAAACTAATAGCAAACACTTCAGAACCATGATTTTTATAGATTCACTTGATGCACTTTGTAATTAAATTTTGCAATAAGTTTATATTTTTAAAGAATTTTAGGTACTTTTTTAAGCTGCTGAGTTTTGTGGAGTCAATTTTTTTTGTTCTATTGTGTTTGAGTGTGGAAACTGTCTCATAGATTGCCAACAACAATAAATGTAATGCCTATATGTGCATGAGCAATCATGAATATGTTATACTTGGTCATCAGCCATAGATCCTTGTTCTAGGCAATGAACAAGAATTTGACAAGGCATATGAGGTGGTAAGGATGGTGTATAATGTCTATAGTGATGCATGCCGTTTATGCCATGATATAATTATTAATATCTTTATGTAGCAAAAATGATTGTTTGACGAGGTTGTTGTCTTGTAAATTGATGATCACACAGATACTTGGTGAAGTATTATATGCTGACCATTGTCACCCCCTCCTTATGAATGAATTTGTTTGGAAGCTTGATAGTGGTGTCACGCTAATGTGCATGTCTTACACATGATGTCCCTTTTTAGAGCATGTTGTTAGGACAATATCCATGGAATTGTGAGGGGTATGAAGTGGCAAAGATAATGTATAATGTATATGACATGTCGAATGATGCATGACACGACGAATGATGCATGACATGATGCGATATCATCATTTGGTATTGATGACTATTTGTTAGAGGATTGTCTCCAAAATTCATGACAATTGGGGAATCGTAATTTAGAAGACTTGCAGTAATATTGTATAGTCATTAAATCATAGGGTTTTTACAAATATTGAGTCATTATGTGCTTTTTCATGATATGCAATAAATAATATTACAAAGATGCTATTAGGAATAATCATTTAGATTTGGGTTTGAGCCAATGCCCTTTTGGATAGAGGCAAATTGGATGTGCAAAGGTAATAGAATTGGTATTTTGATCTTGACAGACAAGAAAGATTTTATCTAGTAATGGACCTTTCTCTCATTTGTAGTTGAAGAATTTCCAATGTCAGTGGTATTGTTTTCCTTTAGGGTGTAGTTGCTAAATGTAGGACATATTGGGAGTGGTAGTGATTTGCGGTGGCAGCTGAGAAACCCTGTTTGGTAGTCTAAGTTTGATCTTAAACATACTTAAGGTTTGAAAGCTTGTTTTCTGTTCTAAGTTCAATCTTAAACATACTTAAAAGCATGAGCACGCATTAGAGCCCCAAGTGTAAGCAGCTAAAAAAATCTCACTAATAATGACTACAGGGTGAAAGCATGTGCGGTAGTTGCAATAGTAATTGTTTGCTGTTCTAAGTTCAATCTTAAACATACTTAAAAGCATGAGCAAGTATTAGAGCCCCAAGTGTAAGAAGCTAAAAAATACGCATTGATAATTACTATAGGGTGAAAGCACGTGCGGTAGTTACAATAGTAATGGTTATTTTTCATGGCATGAGAGGAGGCAAACATTTTTCCAGCATGTTATTCCACTATTGATATGATTAATTATGTTTAGGAATAAAGAAATGTAGAGGTTTAATATGGTGGATGATTGTCAATGATAGATTTTTTTTAAATTTTGTACCTATCAATGTGATAAAATGGAATAGATGTGTGGTACAACCACTTTCTAATTAGAAGGGAAAGTTCCCTATAAATTAGAAACTAACCTAAAAGTTAACAATATGTATTTACAATTTACAATTTGTACAATGATTTTTGGGATGGTAGGTTTTTATGTTAATAAAATGTAAATACATATCTTTTGATTTTTCCTAAGATATAAGGCTAACATACTCTTTCAACACCAAGTCAAGGATTTTAGAAAATTTGAGTGAAAATAAATCCCAAGGCTAGATGCTTGCATTGTTTAGCTAAATGCAAGATTGAATAGATCAATGCATAAAAACATGAGGACTTGGTAAAGTAAATGAAGGACTTGATGCAAAGCCATGATATCCAACTTTGAAAAGACTTGCAATACAAAGGTTACAAATTTGGTAGAAGCCATTTAATGCACCTTAATACAAACAAAAATCTTAATAAATACTTAGAAACAAGATAAGCGTAATAAATCCAATTGAGTGAGTAATCACTAAATTTTGGATTAACAATCAAAAACGTGCGATGAACAATAATTTAAGCATAATTTAACAATGATAATTACGATTGATCAATGAAAGTAAATGCAAACAAAAACATACTTTTAACAAATTAATTGCATATGTATCTTGATCAAGACCGCTTTCATTGCATAATATGCAAGCTTTTTTATAAATTATTTTGTCAACTATTTCTAACAAGATCTTGACACAAATGACCATGGATTGTTTTTAACCAAGGTTACCTGGAGACAATACTTGGAGATTGGTATCGGTACTGCTAATTTTAAAAAAAGGAAATGAGTTGCTTGGAGACACCAATTTTTTTAATATAATTTAATAATTTCCTAAAAATATCATGATAGAGAACTATGAAAACAAGAACATTGGTAAAGTTTAATATTAAATTTAATGTTTAAATATGCAAATGTCAAATGTCATTGTGTCAAAGTTAAAGAGTTCAAAACTCACTACATATTTCACATTAGACTATCATTACATATTGGAAATCAAAATTATTGTTAATTTGATGTTGATACCAATGCCAAAGGATATGAGATGCCTAATTATGAGAAATTTATAATTGTTGGAGAAGGTTTGCATGGATGTGTTCCTATAAGATATTTGAGAAGGCTTGAGATACTTTGTGGCTTCCATTATTTCCAATAGTAAAATTGATGTTAGGCAAAGACCTCTTATTACCATTTTGGCGACCTTTTTAAAAGAACATTAGTCAGTAAATCATGACACAACAATAAAAATGAATAATTGTACATCATTGATGAGTCTTTCTAGAGAGGCAATTGAGCAGGTTGATTAGAAGACTATAGTGACTATCATTACTAATAAGTAATAATGATTTTGTAGGGGTGACGATAAAGGATAAGAATTAGAGCTTTTATAAAGTCTTATGCTCTAAGTTTTCTTGTGGGCGACATCAATTTCTGGTCAGAAGACTTCGGAGATGGCAGCTAGAAGAACCTTGTGCATTGGGATGTTTTCAGGGATGTCTCTGGTACTAGAGACGTGTCTCCATTTCCAAGACATGTCTCAGCGGGTAGGAGATGCATCTCTTGGTAACCATGTTTTAAACACAAGTTACAAATAAAATTTGTTGGAAGATAGTTTTAAGTGATTTTAGTGAAGCTTTCATGGTGGATCATCTATTTTTACTATTTTTGGAATTTTTTTTAATGAAGCTTTGAAATTATCATAAATTTATGCATCTTGGCAATTTGAATTTGACTCCTATTGATGCGAGTTTTATTCCCTTACAACATACATGATACAACACTTAATGTTTTAGGATGAAACACCAAATATCGAATCCTCTCTTGAATAAAGACACTTCTTATGCTAAGAGTGCAATGAAAGATCATAAGGTGACATCAAGGTTCCTTCCTAATGTGGATACTCACTCAGTGATATAATATGATATGTTGGTATCATAGGGGGACTTGCACTATTCTCTAAGACTTGTCAACTTAGTTCAATTGATTTGGCTTCTCAATGTGCAATGAAAATATACTTTTTACTTCCAACTTACGAAATGCAACTTGAACTTGTGAATTCTAATCTAATTCTACTTCTACCTAAGGATGTAAGAAAGAAGGAATACGCTTGGACTCTACTAGATGCAGTCTTGTCATCGACTCCACTCACCTAGTGTAAGTTTCTAAGGTGTGTTCAAATGATGTTCAAATCAGTACCATTTCCCTAATCCCATCTATGGATGCAAATTAAAGATCAAGTATGGATTGAAGTTAAGTGCATATAAATGCCATTCGACCATGGAAGGAAAACTTACAATCAATAAGCAGCAAGGATGCATTCACAATTACTCTTATCCAACTATACTACTCATAGAAAATTATAACTTAACAACTTGAAATCAAATCTATTCTAAGTGAGGAATGTATATCACCATGCAATACTCCAAAATAGATCACACTATTTCACCATGTAAGACACAACAATGAATAGTAGAGCAAACTTGGTAGCATATTAGAAGCAATTCTCCAACAATTCTCTCTTTACAAATGATGTAAGCAAGCTTTAAATAGGGGCTAAATTACAAATGAATGGCCAAGATTAAATTAGAATCAATGGCCCGGATTAATCCACATAAGCCCTAATTAAGGTTTTCACAAGCACCACTAAAAAATATTAAATGCCCACCCAATTGCAATTAGGAATGACCATGTGGGCCAATATAAAAATTACATTACTTTTCAAGGACCAGTGAGAAAATAGAATAGGCATAACCACTAGATAAGATGCACTAGCAAATGGACCAATGAGAAGAGAGATTGTAGAATTAGTCACCAACCAATAGACCAATAAGAAAATTCAACTGCTTCTAAGAGCCAATCAGAAAGAAGGCCATGTGGGCCCTATGCCACTTGGCGTGAAATGGGCCAATCTAACTAAAGCATTTATTTATTAACCATTGAGCAGATTTAGAGCCATGTGGGCCTACATCAAGTCATCATCTTGGGAATTGTGTCTCTCATCATCACTTTCACGTTCACATTCATTGAACCTGGACACAATCTTGTTGAGCTCCCCATGGGGATACTTGGCACTAATCCAAGCTTGTACTCATGATATCCCACATCACTTGCATAAGTAGCATGTGCTCTCATACAATTAGTTGCATTACAAATATCAATGAAGCCCACAAACTTTGAAGTTGCACCCAAATGTTCAAACATGAGTGGATTCCCTTCCACGAAGTAGACTTCTTTCACCTTTCCTTGCAATTCTTCAATACTTATCTTTTGATCATCATCTATCTCCAAGTGAAATATGGTTCTCACATAACCCAGTATGTCATTCTTTGCCTCCAAAATGGCATCCTTTGTAGCCAAACAATCGATTTCTACCTGTTTAAGTACATCACCCTTGTGAGAGATCGCTCGATGCCATGCTAGGAAATCAACCTTTGTCCCCTTTCCAATATTTGATTCTTTATTAGTGTATGCAATGGTATCTCCATAAGAACTTGTAAGTGAGAAAGAATTTCCTTTTGACTGGATACGAAATCCTCACACTGTTTCAAAATCTCTTGGCTTCATTCCTGAATGGAGAACACAGTATCATAAGTCTTAATGAACTTTACAATGATCATGTTTGCCTCTTCTAATATCGATGCCACCCATCTCCTTGCTTCTTTCTCTGTAAGTACCACACCTAGTTCATCCATAGATGTACTGGAACTAGGCATAGGAGGAATGAAAGTTGGATCCGCCTGTTGGATTGGGTTCATTATTTGCCCGAGAAATTCCTTCAAGCTCTTGGCCTTTGCCTTGTACTTTCTTTTCTTTTCTATTTCTTTTTGTATCCTTTCATCAAGAGCTTGAATGGGACCATGTGCTTCCTCAACTTCTTGTCTCTTGGTAGCCATACCCAACTCATACCTCAATGTTATAATCTCTTGGGAAAACCTCTCCCATCACCTTGTTTGCCCTTGGGAGTGCAAGTTGAGCCATGTGTGTACATGAAGCATTTTTTGTAACTTGATAGAACCTCTTGGTTGGCACTTTGTCCTTTTCAACTTTGTTTCTCTTCATTATCTCTTCTTGATTATCAATTAGTTGCAAAATTGCTACTTGTTTGTCCTTCATTCGATCCAGCAACCGTGCTAGTGTTGTGATCTCCCCTAGTTCATCTTCTATTTTCTCCTCTTCCTGATTTTGTTCTTGAACTTCCTTATTGATTTCATCATTTGCTTCCACCTCTCATGGTTGAATTGTGCCATCTTGATAGTGCCTCCAATTTTAAAGTCTCATTCTCTTCATCTTGATGTTTTTTTATTTTGTTGGAAGGAGAATCTACCTCTTGTTCGTTGTGATCCAAAGGGACATAGCTAGAGCTCTTATCAGCTCCTCATCCATTTGCAACTAGAATTGGCATTTCTTTCAACACTGTTTTTCTTGATGACATGCCTGTTGCTTGATGCCTTTGTTTCTTTTGTTGTGGCTCTTGATTAATTGTTTCCTTCCTTTTCTTATCCTTCACTTGGGAAGGTTGGTTGCCTGTTCTCTCACTGTGGTGACTTTCAAGTCCAAAGCTCCTCCCCTACAACTGCTCAGATGATTCTTTCTTAGGTTCAATTACATCCTTCATTAGTTCATGTAATGTCCCCATTTTAGCTCACCTTGGGTTGTAGTGAGGATTAGTCTAACAGTGACCCTCGTAGGCTAAGTTAGAGGGATAGAGGGTCTCAATTGGTAGAACCAGAGGCCAATTCCCACTCTAGGGGTCAGGGATGTTCAGGATTGCTCTTCGTTCGGATCAGTTTGGCACACTTACTATATATAGTGTCTATTTTTGGGAAAGTCAGGGTTTCTATCTTAAGCAGGGCACCTGAATAGATTGGTGGTAGTGTGGAGTTGTGGCAACATTGACAAAGCCTTCATTCAGAGACTTACTATTTATAGTAAGTCAATTATGCCAATGTTGCTATTTTTGACAATGCACTTGGACTAGGTGCTAGCAGAGTTCATCAGTTGATTGATTGGAATAAATTTATTGGCTCAGGATCAAGGAATTAATTATTAACAAAGTATACTTTATTAATAATTAATTGTAAAAAAAGCTATTATAAAGTTTATTTTAAAAGGGGGCCAAAGACATCATTAAATGGTATTAAATGCTCATTTAATTTATGGCACCTAAGACTTAGGAAATTGCTAAGTCAAAACAAGTGACAACAAAAGCAAATGTTAAATCATTAATGTGACTTCATGAAGAAGCTTTTTGGTTTGACCCATTTGTTACAAGTGTGGTTGCCATTGCACCGAAAGATTGACCTATCAATGCTCGATACAACCACTAGACTTATAGAATCCATAGGAGGCAGTTAGTCTCTTGTCAAAAGTCCTGAGGGCAGCACTGACCATTTTGCTAACAATCTCCCCTTCAGTGTTATCCGAGGGGATTCAAAACTGTGACCAAGCTGTGATACATCTTGTTACAAGTGTGGTTGTCGTTGCACCAAAAGATCGATCTATCAATGCCCGATACAAGCACTAGACTTATATAATTCACATGAGGTGCTTAGTCCTTTGTCACAAATCCCGAGGGGATCATTGACCATATTGCCAACACCATTATGAGGAAATCTAAAAGCAATTAGAAGAAAATTGAACCTCGAATGATGAATTTTGCTTGTTTATTTGATGAAGTTTGTGGAGAACATCCAAGGGTATCAGATAGGTTTGGGAATTGTGAATTCTATAGGCTTTCAACACTTTGAGTTGGTGAAAGAACCAATGAGATTGTGCAATCAATAATGGCTTCAGAAAGAGGTCATAATTGTGCCTAAATTTGTAGTTTTGGTTGATAGTTGATTCAGTTTGCAGAGAAGAACAGTTGCGATTTGAAAATTAGTGCCTAGCTATTGGAAATCATGGCACTTGGAGCATTATAGTATATAATATAGCATCAGTTGTACCATATTATAAGTCTGTCGTTGGTCATTTAAGCTCCCATGTGAATCCATAGGAGGTGGCGTTTGAATACGAGGGTTTCAACCAGCATTTGGGCTCCCCTCATATTTAGCATTGTACGTTGGAGATATTAGTGCAATTGTATTGGGCCATATTGATGATCCTCCATATGTGCTATGTGCCTGTACCGAACTCTATATGCTCTCTTAATTTGATGGTTGGGATCAAAGTGTGCTCTCCCATGATATAATCCCAAAGAGTAGAATTCAAATTCCCCCTCTGCTGCCTCTGCTCCTTGTGGAGATGAGCAAACTTCACTCCCGAGGCTGAGTGGAAATAGAACTCCTGGTCTATGCTTGTGTTTTTGAATCTTGCCATTTTCCATTAATTGCCTTGCCACCTCCATTAGTACTAGCTTGTTAGGTGGGAACCTAGGAAGCTTCTTAGGACATATTGTGCTCCCCAAAACTCAAATGTAAGTGAATTTAGGAAATTGGATATAACATGAACCATACTTCTTCACTAAATCCTTTGCTTCTTTTGACACCCTTCTTGGTAGGTTCCTTTGCAATAGTCTTACATTGTGCATGGCAAATACATCATTAGCAATTCTGAAATCACCATTGTTGTGGAGGTGCAACTGAGAGTAGCAATCATAAACCATGAACTCCTCTTTCTTGTTTCCTACTCGGCTTAGATATTTCAATCTGGGGTTTCTGTGCATCCAATCCATCATGTAGACCAAGTAGGAAATCGTGTAGAATGTCTTAGTCTATTATAGTCCTCAATCGCTCATCAATATTGTCATTGATCATGACTACCCAATCAAACATCTCATTCTCACTAAGTATCATCTCTATGTAGTAACACATGCATGACTTGAAAAGTGCTGCCTGTGGACTGCCCATTACCCTGTTTAGCATCAGAATGAGAACTCCCACATCCTTTCTAATATCTGTATTTGTTAACTTAGGAAGCTGGGAGCGATTTCTCTTAGGTCCTGCCAATCACTCCTTGTTGACAAGGCTGATGTAATGACTGGATTTGTTCTCATACTATTTCACAGATTCCTTCTTTGTCTTACGAATATCTACCTTGTGCTCTGGGATGTTGAAAGCAATCCTTATGTCATCCATTGTAAGTAGAACTGCAACACTTCCCTTTGGTGTGAGGACTTGCCTAGTGGTTGGATTGTAGTTTCTTTCCATCTCCAAGACCAACTCTGTCCATTGATGTGTAGGTGGGAAGACAATTGCTTGTACAATACCATTCTTAATCATCTTCTTGACTTCTTTGGATTGGTTGACTCCATACATTCTGTCCCTTGTTAGATTCATGTCAATGGGCTAAGATTGGTGTCACCAATGATCTCCCATGTGGAGGCGAAGCTGGATTCAAGAGTCGTATCTTGTGTATCAGATTTTAGTTGTGCCAACCTTCGTGCCTCAGCACTTTCAGCATTTTTGGCTCCTTTACCCTTCTCTGTTTGCTCATTTCCTTCCTTCTTCGCTGGTGGGTCTTTATTTTCCTTGGCGTTGGCTTTGGATTTTGGATTTTCACCACCCTTCTCCATGATTAGACCTGCAACATCGCCCTTTAATCAGATTTCCCTTTATTTTATCAAACTTAAATTAAACTCTAAAGTTAATAGTTGCTGGAGTACTAAAATCAGACTTTTTAAGTTTTACAGCAGACTTCAAAATTAGCAAATCTAAGACTTTAATGGCATGAAAAACTTAGAAATTTGATCACTTTTCAATCCTAGACCTTATACCACTTCTCTCAATTCAATTTTACTTCGCTGCTAACAAAAATCTGACTGAGATCTGAGAAATAGAGCTTGGTACAGAACTATATAGTTCTGAAAATGGTGGTAGATCTCTGTTCACAATAGCAACAACATTGTGAGAAGACCAAAACTTCAAGTCTGGGACTGATTTTGTTTGATTTCAGGCCTTGAATATGTCTGATATGACAGAATTAAATCCTGATAGGGCTTGAAATCATAGTTTAATTTGTTGATAAATGCTTGTAATCAGACCCTAATTCGCTGTAAATGCTTGAGATTTATCCAACTTTGGCATAAAATCTTGGAGGATAAATAGTGTAGGTTGGATTGCATCATCTGCTACAAGCAGCCCTACAAAAAAAAATGATAAAAAACCTTTGAATCTTTTTTTTGCTGGTTCGAATTTCTCAGATATCCCTGCAATCAGTTTGAAAAAACTTATTTTAAGCGTAAAAATGACCTTGTTTATATCAGAGTCCTAGAACTCGCCACAAGTCCGAGCGGGTAGTCTGGTTCAGTGAGCCAAGCTGGCTTGGGCGAGTTTATATGACCCGTCCCCATGACCTGCCGAGTCATGGGTCATGACCTGCAAATTCTGTGGTCTATGACCTGGTTGACGACAACAGTCAGCCGCACATGCAAAAAATAAAAATAATAATAAGTATTTGCCTCCCTTTTTTTACTTATCTTTTCTATTTTTCCCTAAAAGGTGTTCTATTTGCTTGTTATTAGAAGAAGAGAGGAAGTGGGAGAGAGGAAGAAAAACAATAGGCCATAGGTTTGCAACCAGCAAGGAAGAAGAGCATCAAGGAGTCCTCAAATCACATTGGGGAGGAGGCCATAGGTTTGTATTGAGAGCATCAAGGAGTCCATAGCAGCCGTTCCAAGACTTTTCAACTCATTTGAAAGAGGTAAGTGTTAAATTTTGTAGATTTTGTTGGTTTTTTTTTTGTATGTTTATGAATTTTTCATTTTTTTGTTAAATTTGTTTAGTTTAACTTTACAAATTTTGAATGTTTACTATTAAAATATAAATTGCATACTTCAATGAGAGAAGTAGAACAATAGAAAACCCTAGATCTTTTTAAGAAAAAAAATGTAAACATGTATTTACAATTTTTTCTAAAAAAATATAGGGTTGCTGATTTTTCTAAATTCTTTTTTTGAAATTGGAAAATTTTGAAGAAAAAAACACAATGCACAAATGTAGAGATTGTTGATTTTTTCTATTAGTTTATAGCTTTATAAAACACAATGCACAAATGGTAATTTGTTCGTAAAATTGTCTTATTGCAGCAGCCTTCACGTTTTGAAAACATTAATTTTTTCTAATGCCTCTAAAGGATGAAGCTTGGAAATATACTGAAGACTTTCCTGGTAGACAAAAAATTCAAACAAAATGTTTTTGTAAACAAATTAATCATGGTGGCATCAATAGATTTAAATACCATATTGCCGTCATACGTGGCAATGATGTTGAGTCATGTCTAAAAGCAACTGCCGAGGCAGTTTGTTTGTGTTATGTCTAGTTAGAAACATGTGTACAAGAAAATGAAACTAAGAAGAGGCAATTGGAAGAGTTAAATGCTATTGTCTCCCATTCATCTGCATTCGCAACCACATCCACATCTGCAGGCTGTGTTGGAGAGGGTTCTTCCATGCCTCCCTTTCGTTCTAGTGCTTCTACTAGTGCTAGTGCTTCTACTTCTGCGCTTCCTAGTGACATTGTTACCCTTGGCCCTAGAGTCCGGAGATCCAAGTTGGACAGTTATTTTGTGCTATGCAATAGTCCTGGCGCATAGCCTTCACTTGAGAGCATGGGTTGGAACAAGGAAGTCCATGATGTTGCAAGAAAACAAATTTGCAAGTTTTGGTACTTTTGCAACATTTCATTTATTGCAGCCAGGTAATTCTTTTTGATTTGATTGTTTTAAGTTTAAAATTAAATTTTAAAATTTATAGTTTGAAGTTGAACTTTGCTTTGTCTAATGATAATCTAATTGTGACAAGTCTCCTTACTGGCAAGGCATGGTAGATGTCGTAACCATTTGTGGGGCGGGATTTAAAGCCCCTATTGAATATTGAGTTAAGTGGCCCCCTCTTGTTAGAAATGGTTGAAGATATGAAAGTTGAGCTAGAGGACCACCGACAACCTTGGAGCCAAAAGCTTTGCACCATCATGGTAGATGGTTGGACGGATAAGAGGAATAGGACACTGTTAAATTTTCTTGTTTCCTGTGCAGGTGATTGTTCATTCTACTTCCCTAAATGCATTGAATAATTTAAATTTTGATTTATTGATTGATCAATGATCATTGATAATTATTTTGCTTTATTTTCAAGATCCACCATGCTCTTTAAATCCATTGATGCTTCCTCACATGTGAAAAATGCCACATACTTATGTGAGGCTATTGAGGAAGTCCTACGCGAGGTGGGGGAAGGAAATGTGGTGCACGTAGTGACGGATAATGCAACAAGTTATGTTGCTACAGGTAAACTTTTAAGTTTTAACTTTTGATGGAGAGGTATCCATGAATTTATTTTAAAATTTTCTTATCACATCTAAATTTCTAATTAATTTAAAATTTTTGTAGGTAAAGTTTTGATGGAGAGGCACCTGAAATTTTTTTTGGTCTCCATGTGCGGCCCATTGCCTTGACCTCATGCTTGAGGATGTTGGTAAGCTTCAATGGGTGAAAGCATGTGTTGAAAGGGCCAGAAATATCTGCAAATTTGTCTACAATCATGGTTTGGTCCTTAGCATTATGAGGCAATACATGAGGCAAAAGGAGTTGGCTCGTTTTGGTATCAAAAGATTTGCCTCAAATTTGTGCACACTAAAATCCTTGATGAAATCAAAGTTAGCTTTGAGGTGCATGTTTGTTGGTGAGGAATGGAGTTCCTCATCCTATGCTACGACCACTGCAAGGATGGATGTGGCAAATTGCATTTTTGATGAGGCATGTTTTTGGACCCCTTGTGCAGAGATCGTGTAGGTAAATATATTACAGACTGTTTAATATTTAGTATTTATTTTTATAATTTTATATGCATATTTTTGTTTTGTTTGCAATTTTGCTTATTTTAATGCACACTTGTGACTTAACTGTTTTTGTTTAACATTATTTACATGTCAGTGAGCCCCTAGTAGTTCTCCTACGAGTTGTTGATGGGGAGAAGTCCTCTATGGGCTACATATCTGAGGTCATGGATAGGGCCAAGGAGGCCATTAGATCCATATATGTAGGAGTTGAGGATAAGTATGGCCCCATTTGGGACATAATTGATAGGAGATGGCAAAACTAGCTTTATAGGCCAATCCATGCAACAAGTTATTTCCTCAATTCGACATTTTGTTTCCACAATAACTTTAAGGCAGATGAGGAGGTTCTTAGTGGCCTATATACAATGATACAAAAGATGTCTAGTGATGACACAACTACATTGCATGAGATGGATGCATATATTAATGCAGAAGGGGTGATTTTTGCAAGCAAGATGTGCAAACACGCTCGGACAAAATTGCAGCCAGGTGGAAATATGTGTTAAACTTAAGATTCTTAAGTTTACGGCTTATGCATTTTGGTTTTATAATATAGCCTTAAAGTTGGAAACTTTGAAATGAGACTGGTTTTTTTTTCTTTCCCTTATTTCAGATAGATGGTGGAAAATGTTTGGGCCTATAGCTCCAAACCTTCAAAAAATTGTCATCCGTATTTTGAGTCATCCATGCAACACTTCTAGATGTGAGTGCAATTGGTTCATGTTCGAGCACATCCACTCGAAGAGGCATAGCAAATTTCTTTTGGAGAGGCTAAATGATCTTGTTTTTGTTCATTACAACCTCTGTCTTAGGACCAGACAAATTTTGGACATTGACTCCTCTCCGATCACTCTAGCGGAGGTCGATCCAAAGTCTAAGTGGCTCATTGAGTCTACTGATCTTATCTTCACTGAGGAGGACCATGAGTGAGTTGACCAGGCAGACAGAAAGGTTGAGGTTGTGGCTATGGTAAAGGATGAGGATAGAGCACAATCAGGCGCAACTAATGTTGATTAGAGTGGCACTTAACAAGCAGAGACTATGGCTTGTCAGTCATTTAGGACCTACCTTAGACGCCTTTGTAGGAGGCAGACAGACTACTCTGAGGCTGAGGTTGAGCTAGAGCCTGAGCCATAGACTTGCTTTTGTTTACACATATGTTTGGGAACATTCAATGTCATGGATTTCATATTTGACAATATTTATAATTCTATATATGTATGTTTTCTATTTCCTTTAGCTACAATTTACGTTTGTACTTATGTGATGGATGAATGTTTATGTATGTCATCAAATTAGCTTCTATTTGATGATGTTATAGTGTCTTTAAGCTTTATTCAATAATGGGTGCATGAAACAAGTTTTAAATCGTTAAAAATCACCACATTTCAAGGGTTTTTTCATTGCCGAGTCATTGTCGAGTTGTAGCCGAGTCACGAGTCGGGTCGGCGTTGCCGAGTCCGAGCTGAGTTCAAGTCCTGGAACTTTGGTTTATATAGAGGATGCCTTGAACTTGCTTCTCCCATGCAATGTAATCAATTTTAAATTGCTACACTCAACCATTAAATGCCATTTTTGAAAATCAATCTTCCAATTCCATTGAATATGTGGCATTGCATTAAATTTTTAACCCCTTTTGCTCTTTCAAATTTCAAATTTAGGGCCCCCCATATTGGATCGAACTTCTCCAAATCCTTGTGGTTGCAAAGCATCATTAAATTTAAGGCCTCATTGGGTTAAGTTTGAGGCATGTTGAGGCTATGTTTGATGTTTATCTATAATTTCAAATGTCTTGTATTAAATATCAGAGCTTTACCTTGCTTTGGTGACAGCCTTGCATTGAGTTTTGGTCCTTTTATCTATTCAAGGCTTACAAACTTGGATCTGCATTTGAAATGAGGCCCTTTGCATTCAAATTTCCATCAAATTTAGAGCTTCTTCAGCATATACATTTCGTTTGGGACTCCATGTGTGGAGCTTAGAGCCCATACGTTTGGGCTTGAGATCACGTGTATTTGAACCAAGGCCCAATTAGGCCTAAATGTTCCAGTTGGAGACTTAAGTTTCATTGATTTTTGGCCTGATTAGGCCTACACGTTAGGCGATATAGTGTCTGATTTAATTGGTTTAAAGACAGATTTAAAATTTCAAGGCTGCATGTTAGATGTAGGGCCTATGTTCGCCTAGATTTGGGTCTTTGTTGAATTCAAGGCCCACATTTCAGATTAGGGCCTACACCTTGAAATTAGGCCATACATTGATTATTATGAACCCATACATCTGCTTGAGAATCCGATTTAGGGCCAGCTTATCGAACTTTGTGCCCAGATTTGGGGTCCAAGCCCACATGCCTGAGGAGTAGGGCTGTACACTTAGATCTTTGAGCCAGTGTCTCATTAATGAGGCCACACGCTTGACTTAAGGCCTGATTTAGGCCCTGCCCTATCTTAATTAAGTCCATATGCCAGCCCTTTGAGACCCACACGTTTTATTTAGGGCCAGATTTATTGTCTTTAAGTCAGATTTAGGCCTCATCTAATTCAAATTTAGGCCTGAATTGATTAATAAGGCCCATGTTTTATTTCCTTGGGACTGATTTTCTTACTTTATCCATTCAATTAGGGTCTGATCCTTTAGTTCAGGCCCACATGTTTCAGTTATGGGGCTGCTTTACATCGATTTTAAGCTCTAGCCTTGAGCTTTGAGCCATTTTTCAGCTTAGGGCCCATTTTAGGCTCTAGCCTTGAGCTTTGAGCCACGTTTGGTTTTTAAGGCCTAGCTGATCAGCTAAGGTAGTATACGCTCAGTATGAGGGCTGCAAGGTCGAAGTAGGACCCATGATTTTGCATTTGACGTGAAATTTTAGCCTCTCCAAGACTAATCGAACTTGGCGAAGGGGGCTTTTTGATTGGTTCAAACTTCTTACATTCCCCTTTTTGCATCATTTCTTCCTTAATTGAATTGACCAATTTGGATTACCTTCCTTGCCCAATGAACCTTAATTTCTCCCTTCGCCACATGGGGAGGTGGAATCCACTTCTCGATGTGGCAACCTTGCCACATGAGAAGGTGGAATCCAATCCTTGATGTGTCAATTGCTAGATGAAAAGGTGGAATCCACTCCTCGAAGTGGCAAGTTTCCCACTTGAGAAGGTGGAATCTACTTCTTCAAGCATCAACATTAAAAGGTTTAATCTTTTTATTTGTTTTCTCATTATTTATTTCCCTTTTATGACGATTTAAAGTCAAGCAATTTTTTAAGATTTATATTTTTCGCTCACTTTTAATTTTTTCTAATTCCTCAATTTTAACACTAAGCCAGATTTTGCCAATTTTCCTCAATCTTTTGGATAACTTGACTTTGGAAGGGGCCTGTAAAAATTTGAACTACTACCAGATTTGCTCCACCACCTAAATCTATCGAAGTCGAAAGAGGGGGTCCCCATTTGCAATGGGGTGATGGTGTGAAAACCTCACAACTCCCTTTGTAGAAGCTTTGAAATTGTTGATGACTTTCGATAAACCATTGAGATGTTTTTAAAATTTCATTTATTCATTGAGCACCTTGCTTGAATTTGAACATCGTCACATTTACTCTTCATTGAAATCATCTTCACCTTAGCTTGAATACTTAAATATTAAAATGGATGTTGAATCATTTGCACAACACGATTTCTGATTTTTTTGGTTGCTGGAGTCTGCAAAAATACGTAAGTGGGAACATTCTTTGTTGGATATATAAATCAAAGTTTGGAAATTGGATTGTTTAGCAAGAAATATGCACCCGATGATGCAAAATGGAAGATACCAATCAATGAAAAACTTTGACCACCACAGTTAGAATTAAAAACTCTTTGTTGTGATGCTTGAAATCAATCTTTGTGCTATGCCCTCTTGTCAATTTATTTTTCCTTTTTTTTAAGTGGGCCCGCCAACTTTATTTCTGAAAATCCACTTAAATATAATTTAAAAACAGAACCTTTGATGTAATTCAATGTATTTTTTAAATGCTTGGAGAGAAAAAGCAAAGTATAAAAAGTTGAAATAAAGAGGACCCGAGGTGAAGTTCCTATAAAAGAGATATCAAGACTCATTATTTATCATCTTTATTTTTGAGTCCAGGATTCAATTTTACATTTAAGGATGAAAACACTTGGTCGACAATTTTCAGAGGATAAAAGCCGTTTTGGAATCTCTCCAAATGAGAGGATTAAAAGTGGTATCTCCAATTGAACGGTTCTATACAAGAATTGCAATTGTACCTCAGCTAGAGAGATTCAAATTTGCTAACAAATTACTGCAACATCATGAGAGTTTGGATTAATTTATATTTTGTTAGTGTTTCAATATTATTCTTATGGTTTTGAATATTCATTTTTTTGTTTGTTTTTGTATTGAAGAGATTTGAACTCACCATCATCTAGATGCTTACAACGCGGCTATGCCATTACACCAAATGTCCTTTGACATGTTTCCAATATTCCAGGTCCTATAAGTAATGACTTAGGGACATGTTATGGTGAATGTAGACTCTTTTAGTGGGCCTTTTGTATTTTCTAAATGTACAGAAAACATAGAATATATGCTGGAAAATAGGCTTTTCAGATGTGAACTAACCGTTTATGTTATTGACTGTAGGTTTATTAGTAAGTGGCATTCAACATGTACAAAATATCACATTGTAACACTAATTTTTCTTTTTTCATTATTTTGTGTTTGTGATTCCTAAGGGGGTTTGACTCCAATATCTCTGTTTCATTGTATGACACGAATATATTCTTTGCCATGTATTATCAATTTACTTATTCTCGCAGAAGGATATTTCTTGGATTTTTTTTTATTTAAAGCATTCATTACTCTTATATTCCAAGAATGGATTGTGATTCATGAATGCTCGAGAGGGAGGTGTATAACGGACTGCCCAAAGATCAGATCACCTTCTGCGGCTTGATCAATTTTAAGCTCTAGAAGGATGACATAGTTGAAATTAGGCACTTTTCAATGTTATTTGCAGGGTCAATGGACCTTTTTTTGTTGAAGAGAACTAGATATGGTTAAGGGGTGGTTCCACTAATGTACAGAACAGGTTTGGGTCTGAGAATAATCATTTGCAAACTTTCAACTGTTGTCAGAGTGGGGAGGGCACAATGAAATGCTTTATCATAGCCATATCTGTTTCATATCTTGATAGCTTATTTTGGTTTTCTCCTCTGCACTTTCTTCTATGGTTTGCAGATAAAGGTTATGGTTTCAAGGAAAATTGTAGGTACATTTTAGGGCTCTAACAATGGAGTGCAACTTTCCTGGACCCAAGCTTCAGTTGATTCTTTTCTAAGTGCGTTGGGCAAGTTTTTTCTTGTCTTACATTGGTTTCTCTCACATCTCATATTGGGGCATCCTTATAAAGAGTTTATATATTTGTTAAATTAAACATGTTCTTTAACATGTGATGGATAGAAAGGAATATAGATAAATTTTTTATTGATATTCAATTATATATTTGCCTGAAGAAGGCTTCATTCAGAACTTTACATGTTGTTTTCTCAAATGACTCAAATTTGTAATATAATCTTGTATTACCTTTGGTTCTTGATAGAACCATATCTTTCTTTTGGTACATTTCCTTCTCAATTCAAATTTTATTAGTAAAAAATCAACTTCTTGAGCACATTTCTTTCTTCTTTCGGATACAAATAATGTTTTTGGGGTTAGTGTTTGATTTATATTTGATTTGTAGGTCAGCCCAAGAGACACCTGCTCACAACAGGCTGGAGCATGTTTGCCAGTGCAAAGAGACTTGTTGCTGGTGATTCTGTGCTTTTCTATAGGTGACGTTTCCATTGGTGGAGTTGCAGATTGTGTTTTCTCTAATTTTGATGTAATGATGGAGATAAACATGCAATAATGTTTCAAGTTTACCATTTAATTCAATTATAGAGCTACTTATCAGTATTAATGCTCTGTATTTGTTGATGATTTATGCAATAGAAATGAGAAAGGACAGCTGTTTTTAGGAATAAGAAGAGCTAAACGAGCTCAGACAATTATACCTTCATCAGTTTTATCCTCAGATAGCATGCACATAGGGATCCTTGCAGCTGCAGCTCATGCTTATTCCACAAATAGTCCATTCACTGTGTTTTACAATCCAAGGTAGTGTACTGCAATAGAATGCATTCAAACTGTCTATAAGTTGTTTGAATACCAAATAGATGACTACTTGTATAACAACATTATGTTAGTGCAGGGCATGTCCTTCTGAGTTTGTGATACCTCTGTCCAAATATGAGAAAGCAGTTTGTCATATGCATGTTTCAATTGGAATGCGTTTTCGGATGCTTTTTGAGACAGAAGATTCTAGCGTCCGAAGGTAAATCTTTCATTTTTCCACATCGTTATGAACTTCCTTTGATTAGAATATGGAAATTGCTGCAACATTGATGATGGTTATCTTGTGAAGAAGTGTACCAAACTTAACAAATGTTTTACTTAGTTGTGCCTATCTTTCATATACATTGGCAAATAGTACTTCTTTGAGCAACATCAATCATGTGAATTGTTATGCTAAGTTATCATGTTCACAATTTTTAAAACTCACATTTCTTTGTTTAGTTTGAGTGGATAAGTATTTGGTGGGTTTAAAATATTTCATTTAAACAAAATTGGGCCTATAACAAGCATTGTGTGTGTGAGAGAGAGCGAGTGATTCCTTCTTTAATATCAATGAGTAAGTATTTAACCAACAAATAACAGCATACAACTCTGATAACTAAATTAAAATAGAGACTGGGACTCATAAATGTTGGAAACGATTGGACATACTCAAAATAATTAAATAATACTGAACTTATATATAAATAGATCACTTATAAGATTAAAAGATAAGTCAAGCTATGAGTTTGGTTTATAGCCACTTATAAAAGATGTACGATAGCTAAAATGAACATATAATAATATTAAATAATTTCAGACTTCCTTTTGTATGAAATATGGGGCTCCTTCACATACTTCACAGCCTTCAAATATTACAGCTAGCCAAAATGATACTATGGCAACCAAGTAAAGAGTTTTCAAATATTAAGCTTCAAAATGAAATCATATGCCACCCCTATTATTGTCATTAGCATTCAGGATTTATAACAAGAGTTGTTATGTTGACAAAGGGAATTGGTACAGCTGTTGACAAGGAAAATTATTAATATGGCTGGTGTGGTTGCAATATATTTTTAAAAAGGTACATGGAAAACTTGTGAATCAAAATAATATATTAAAATTATTGCTATGAATGGTATGGTTGAAATATATTTCACTTGTTTTTGGGACATTTCCTAGAGGGTCATTTTTTGGGGATGACAGGGGACAATGTTATAAATTTTTTTAAATATAAATAGATTAATTTTTCAAAATATATTAATATATCATAGAGAGAGAGGGAAGAGTGGGAGATATGTTCATAGCTTGCGAACTCTTTGAGTTGCCAAGTACTTTCTAGGTTGTTTTGCTGGTTGAGATTTTACAAGTTTACCTCTCGAGTTTTTATAGATGTAGGAAAAACATGGATAAAAATGCCAACGCAGTTAAAGTGCTGTTCAAACACGTTTTTCACATGTTTTTGCTATAAAACCATACATTTTCTCTTTTCAGATGTCAATTTTTATTTTAATAGACATTTTGTAATCAAATTTTGCAAAACAAAAAGTTTCTTTAAGAGATTTTAATTTTTAGTACTTTCTAAGTTGCTGAGTTTTCCGAGCTTTTGTTGTGTCTTTGCCAAGTTGAAAATTTTGGGCTTGCTGAGTACTCTTGAGTCCAAGTTTGCGAAGTATAGATATGTCAATAACTGAAGTTGTATAACAACATGATAAATTTCAATAAAGCATTATACCAGCAGTCTACAACATCCACAAACCATGGCCTACTAATATCTAAGTCTCAAACATGTATCCAGAAGTCTCAAACATCAAAATGCAACAATCTATGAAACTGAGCTTCATTTGGGCTATCATTATCCAAAGACTCACAACCATTTGAATCACTATCACCCTCTGGCAGAAGTGGATCATCCAATTGTAGGCACTATAATCAGTGCCAAAAAGTAAACATTTTCAGAGCATATAAAATAGAATCATACAAAGAAGTAAAATAGTGCATTTTTAAAATTTTGAAACTCAAGAATGGAACTTCTCAAGCATAGTATTAAAACTCAGACTTGTCATGACTGAAAAAATTAAACAAGGTAACTTTTAATGTATATTTCATTCAATGCACAATTTTATTTGATTCTCATACATTTGAAATTAGATAGCTGTTTTGATTCTTATACATTTGAAATTTGAATATATTGTTTTGATTCTCATATAGAGGTATAGAAGTAAACAAAATTGAAAAAAAAAACACTATTCTTTTTCTTTTTAATGCCATGGGGCATTCCCAACCATATGGGACTTCTGGCTGCCTCGAAAATGTCCCCCAACTGTCTTCAAATGGGCAGGGACATTCTCGGCATTTTGAAGGGTTGGGTAGATATCAGGGATGGGAGGAGGGCGTCCCCTTGGCATCCCACCATCCCCGAAATGGCTAGGGGACAGGGATGCCAAGTTTTGGGGTAGGGGACGTGTCCTCGTGTTTGACAGGTTTTAATGTCTTTTTCACAAATAGATAGTTGTCATGTATATTTGTCGATCTTTATGTTGCATAAACCATGCATCCTTGTGCAACTTTGGAAGTATATCTTTAAAAACTAAGGCTTCTTTGATAGGCCGTTCCTCAAATACTTCCCCGAGCCCTCAAACACGATCTCCAGTTGTAGTGCCCTCAAACACGATCTCTAGGGATTTCCTAATGCCTAGTAGAAAAGAAAGAGGTTGTCAACATGATATTGCTTCTTCAAGTAGTTCCAACTCAGTAAGTGTTTGAAAAGAAGTGTTCAACCTCTCATGTGTCCTAGAAGAATGTTGCAGAGGAGAAAGATCAAAGATGTTGATGTTCCTCCTAAAGCAATCCAACTTAGAAGGTATGAAAAGGCAAGAAGTCCTCAAAGAAGAATTTTAAGTCCCTTCCTATTTTGCTGAATAGTGTTGTGCCTAGATAAAAAATTGTGTTTTCAGATTACATCAAGGATGAAACATATTTCAGTCCTTCCAATGTTAAATATTTAGTTGTGCATGTTTGGGAGACAATGAAACTTAACAAACATTATGTTGTTATAGGGTATATAGGTGTTGTGGAATTTTATGTACCAAAATACTTAAACCTATTAGATTGTATCTAGAGCTATCTAGAAAAATAGTTGATTATTCACTTGTTGGGAGCCATGTGAAATTGCTAAGTTACCATGTCAACTAAAATCAACTTCCGCTAAATCTCACTATGTCCAAATATATTGTCATGGTGACATTGAGGCCATACGTCTAGTGATTTTTTTAATCTATAATCTATATCTTTGTGTATGATGTGGTCAATACACACATTCTACAAAACAGTGATATGTTAGAGACCCACCTACAAAATCAATGGGGAATACACATTTTCAATGAATAAATAATTCTTATGTTAGAGATCTACCTATAAAATCAATGTGGCGTACACATTTCAATGAATAAATCATTCTGGATGGCAAATTGAGACTCGCCTTTTTATCAAATTCCTATAGGAGAGTCCAATCTACTGTTTTAGATAATAGCTCAGATAATCTTGATGTGGATCCAATTACTAAGAAACTGAACATTACAAGATTTTTGAGAATTGGTACAAAAGTTCGTTGAGCTTGTTCACTTAGGATGCGGATGCTATCATCATTCAAGTTAATGATGAACTAAGCTTTCCAAAGGTTGGTTGATCTACTAAGGAAATTGTGGAGTTGCACTCAATTCCGATAGAGAATAATGATGCATCTAGTTTCTATGGTGTTGACAAAAGTAGTGATTTTTTGTACGTATTGTTTTCTGTTTTGATTGGGATATTGATAATGAACAAGCTGAGACCACCAGGTAAGCAACCCAATACAAATTATTTGAGGCTATGGATATTGCATATTGTTAATAATACTTTTTCATTTGAGTTGTACATTGAAAACCCAGAAGGGAAGCTTACAAACTCTTCCCATTAAGCTAAAACCAGAAACGGTGGCTTAATGGAGACTTGTGATGAAAACTCAAGAGAGTGTCACTAAGTTTTGCATCTCTATACGCAAGCTCATGTAGTTCTCTTTCTAGGGACCTTTGTAACAACTCTTTCCTCTCATCTTATAGAGGAACATCACTATTAAGATTGAATTCTTTCAGCATAGTACTTGGAGAAACATTGAGATTCAATTCTTGATCATGCTACTTGGGGATTGCTCACATTGTCCATTGAGGATTTTTCATTGCAGCATTGCAATTACAACATATTGCCACTTATTACTACATCTCAGCAAGTAATGTTCAATACAACACTAGAACACTTAAGTTTGCACACTTGCTTTTGATGACTATGTATGCAAATAATCATATTCCTTCGTTTCAAAGTGTTTTTCTTGCCATGGGACAGTGTGTTGACATGTTTCTTTATTTGAAAGCATTGGGGATGGGAAGTGTTTCACATTTTTAATATGAAAAAAAGTTAGGTTATTCAGTGTGTGGCTCAGCACACTTTTAGATTACTCATTGGCACAATCAGCTTGGGTTATCTAGTTTTCAAGTTACATGGTGTAGCGAGCACACTTTTAGAGTACTCATGGGCATAACTAGCCTGATTTTTACAGTTTTCACTTGTAGAAGTGACAAAGATGGAAGTTGAGTGATGAGCTTTTATAAAATTTATCACTCAAAACAGAAAATGGTGGTGAAAATTTTCATAGCAAGTGGGTGGAGTATTCTTTCAAAATGGGATATAGCATTGTAGAAAGTTGATTGAAGATTCAACTTGAGAAAACAAAGTAATTTATATATTCTCTTGTGAAGCTCAAGTTCATATACGCTGCATGAGACAAGAGAAGATGATATAATGCTTGGCTTAATGCTTCGACAACTATAAAATGATTCAAATTTATAATTACACCAATGAGTATTGGCTTTTAAGAAGGGAATCTTTTCAATATTATGGGCAATTGAAAATGATTTTGTAATATGATATAGGTCAGTCTAGAGAAATATAGATGTTTTGTCATAGCTATGTGTATCATCATAGTGTATATGCTTTTGTCAGAAAGCTGGAGATACCTTCTGATTTAAATGATTGCTATTTTAGTTGAAGGATTAATATTTGTGTTTTTGGATATTGAAATAAATATAAGATATATTAGATATCTATCATGATTCATGACCTTCAAGTTTGACAAATTGATGTCCATTTAGTTCATTTTATTTGTTATATTTATGTTTCTTTAGCTTAGCATGTACATAATATGAGGTATTCTAAATATATTTGATAACTATCACGACCTTCAACTTTGACAAATTGATGTCCAATTAGTGTATTGTATTTGTTATATTTAAGGTACTTTTGTTTAGCATGTACATAATTTGATATTCTAAATTTAATTCCTGTTTTTGAGCTATAATTATGATTTTTATGTGTTTTTTGTATGGATGTACCCGTCCCTTTTTTTTGGTCACACTGGCATATTATACCCGAGTACCTATATCGGACCTTTTTTTTGTCACACTAGCCTACTGTACCCAAGTACCTGTACCCTTCACTATGACCTATTCTTATTTGGCAACTTAGCTTTTGACATTTAAATTTAAGAGCTGATCCAATTTTTTCTAGATACTGAAGTTTGACAACATAATCACAAAATCCTTGTTTAATTGACATACCTCATCTGAGTTTTCTGTTTGAGTAAGGTATATTAATCATCTAACTGATTTCTTTCAAAACAAATAACAAGCCACTGACTGATGTTGGGGTTATAAATTTAGAATGGAAATCCATAGGTTGAGTTTCTGCTCGATACATGATCAAGCCGCAAAATATTTTAACTATTAAGTATTAATGATATTTGTTGGATTTTGTATCAAAACATTTTTATGTTTCCTTTTGTAGTTAGAAATCTAATTTATCTTTAATCATAAAAAATATATATTATCTAAATGACTCCACATTAATGTTTGGTTATTTTTCCACCATATGCGTACCTTTTTCCTTTGTTTGAATTTTTGCTAGCTCAAATAAATGGTTTTGAGATTAAATTGTGTTTTCTGAAGGTACATGGGTACTATAACCGGCATAGGTGACATGGACCCTGTTCGATGGCCAAATTCACAGTGGCGTTCCATTAAGGTATTGATTACGCATAGTATCTAAACTGTTGTCAAAAATCTTGTTCCTTAATCATTACTTTATAGCAGCAATATCACTCATTTTGCATCATTTTATATGAAGATTATTTGTCTGATTCAACTTGTGTCACTACTTCACTTGATTAGGCCCTGCTCCATAGAATTGGCATTGAAAAGCCTAGATGCAGCTAGAGATACTCTAATTTCTAAATCTCGATCAGTTTCTCTAGTTTGAAAGCCATTAATCATGGCATAGAAATTTTAGGTTCAGTTTAAATTAGTATAAGATTGAATAGTGATCTAAGAGGTAGTCTGAAATAGAATCCCCTTATGACGGTTATCTCCCCTTAAGACACGTACGTTGTTAGTGTTTTAGTTTCTTTGCTGTCAGTTGAAATTCAAGATTATAATACTAGCTTAAATTGAATGCTAAGATGTTCCCGTTCTAAAACAACATCAATTTGTAGAGGGAAATCAATCTTTTGCAAATGGTAATTCCTCTACTTAAGAAATTCAAATCATTGTGATTGCATTGTGTCATATAACATAGGAGAAGAGAACCCGGCAGATGTAAGATAACTTCATTATATGATCTTATAAATTAAAGTATGTCATAGACATCTCTGTTGCATTGGATAACATAGGATGATATGGCATTATTTTGATATGAGCAATATCTGTATATACTCGTAAGGATGATTCTGGAGTGGGTGGAATGATCAGGTTGACCAACCATGCACCCAAATCGCCAAAATCATTCCTTAAACAACATTATATTACTCATACAGCTCATTATACTAGCAAATTTTTTTACAATAATTAATATGTCAGCAATAAGTATGACTTTTGGGGTCTACATCTATACCCTCAAAAAAGACAATGTTGTCATCCTTGACAACTCTTCCCTGTCTTGGGTGGTTTACAATCAATGTCTAAGCGGGATTGGTGGCTTAATTCCTTGATATTTTAAGATGAGGAGTCTGTACTTTTTAGTTCTCCTCCCACAGAGCTTCTGTAACTTTCACTTTAGCTTGAATATTTTATGTGTTCCTACACAATTATTTCTATATTTTTTTGAAATTGTTATCATTTTTGCAGAGTTAACTAGGTAATGTAAATAGCTAATGTTTTGTTGGAGTTATAAGCTCGAAGGATCTTTATCATGGATTGTATTCAATATGTGACAAACTCATTTCCTAGGATTTTGCTACCAGCTAAATAAAAAATTATAACCAACCAGTTAATAGAATGTATATGTTTTGAGATATAGGTTGGTTGGGATGAGTCTGCTGTGGGCGAAAGAAAAATGCAAGTATCGCGATGGGAAGTCGAACCATTAGCCACATTCTTGATGTACCCATCAGCCTATCCATTAGGATTGAAATGTCATTGGTCGCAGATGCAGGGTATACCTTTTCTCCAAGGTTAGTTATTTATATGTGAGATTTACCGTCCATTTTCATTGTTTATTTCTTTTCTCCCTTTATTGCAATTTATGAAGTATTATTTTACCACTATTGATGTCTATTCGTCGTGATTCTCTTTGGTAGAATCCCTGATGGAGATTATTTTTGATGGGAATTCCTGGAACTCAAAAACTGAGAATTTTGATTTCCATTTGAATGTAACTATAATCTACAGACTTATTGGAGGCGAAAATTCCTATTTTTGAATTAGAATGGATATTAAAAGATAAATACAGGACCAATCTGCACTTACAAGATTAAATTGAAACCTAGTGTGCACTTGAGGTAAGAATCTGTAGAATGTATTACAATAGGCTATCATAGGCTAAGTACATCAATAACACTGTATATGCACTCCTTATTCTTATCTCAGAAGTTTAGTTGAGGAGTAATTGTATCGCTGGTAGAAGATGTGTCTTCTACTACATGCTTTGTGCTGTTAGGATTATTAGTTGTCTCTTGTTTAATATCATGAATTGCCATATGTATCCTTATGAATGAGAATTCTGAACCAGCCCCTGTGAAATGATAATCAATTGATATTCATTGTTAAACAAAGGAGAGGAATACTGCATAAATAAGCAATTACAACAAGATAGAATAGAAAGTTACTCCATAAGCAATTACTCCATAAATAAGCAATTACAACAAGATATTTCCATAATGGAAATGATTGAGAAGTAAAGATAGAATAGAAAGTTACTTAACTAACTATACAACTTAAAGAAAATAAAGTTACTAAAAACTAACTGACTAACTTAAAAGAAAGTTATTTATGTGACCATTATACTAAATATTTCAATATTTCTTTCATACCCTCCCTTAATGGTCATCCTTCTAACTAACCTATAGAAGGCTTGACATTATCTACAAGTCATTTGGCCATGAGTCCATAGAAGGCTGCCCTCTTCTCTTCAGATTGCTTTGTGACACGAATTTGCTGTTGAAACCTTCTTGGTGCTGTACAACTTCTAGATATGACCAAGTTTACCATAATCCTTCCAATGTGATGTTGGGTACCAAGCTATCCCTCCCTTTATCTAGAGACACTGAGATCAACTTCAAAAAACTTCACAGTTCTGAAAACAACGAACATTGAAATTAGCTTCAAAAAACCACACAATTCTGAAAACAATGATTTTGTAAAGAAATTGTCAATTTTTTTTGTAGAACACCATTTTCTGTAGAAACCCAAGGTGCAACCCAAAAGAAGCTGCAAAAAACCATGATTTTATCCAAAAATTGTCAAAAAAAATTGCTGTAGGACAGCACCACAATATTTTGGAAAATTTGCCAAACCCTCGATGTGATGTTGAAATCACACAATTCTGTGAAAAAATGGGTAAAAATCTCTGTTTTGTGGAAAAACAGGAAAACTTCATGAACTCAGAAATATGAAAAAAAAACCCACCATTACTATCTTTGGAAAAATCATGCAAAACCCTTTTAGGATTTTTTGTTGAAAAAATATTAGAAATCCCTCAAACAAAGAAAGAAGCCATGATATTTGATGAAAAAATCGCAAATAACCCTTGCAGATCTAAAAGGAAATTTGCAAAAGCTAAGATTTTTTTCTTAAAAAGTCACTAGAAAACAAGAAATCACGATTTTTAGGGAAAAATAATGAAAAAAACCCAGTACAAATTTGTTTTTCCAGGGAACATGTGCAAAAACCCACAAAAAACCATGATTTTTTGGAAAATCATGCAAAACCTATAAAACAATCACAAACCAAAAGCTTCGATTCTCAAAAAACATTCACTCATGATCCGTAACTCGATTTGAAAAACGCAAACTCGGAAAACCCTAGATCTGCTTTGAAAACTTCAATTTTTTTTTAAAAATTGGTATTTATCTTCTAAATATTTCAACGAAATATCTAGGTGAACCTCGTGATTTTTCATAAAAAATCGTTAAAAAACTTTTGGAAATGAATTCCAAGTATTAAAAGTACGAATTTGAAAAGTTTGCTAAAAAACTAACCTATGGGCTCTCATACCATGAAATGATAATAGATTGTTATTCAATGTTAAACAAATAAAGGAGAGGAATACTCCTTAAATAAGCAATTACAAGATCTTTTCATAATAGGGATGACTGAGAACTAAAGATAGAATAGAAAGTTACTAAACTAATTAAACAACTTAAAGAACGGAAATTCACTAAAAGCTAATTGGCTAGCTTAAAAGAAAGTTACTTACATGACTATTATACTAAATACTACCCTGAAGATTATTTCTTGCTATAACTTGTTCAGTTTTGGTTTCTTCCATTAGATGTGTTGGTTTTTATGTGGATGTTGTGAAGATATTTTATCTTTGACACTGAGAAGTTACTAAAGAAGATGATCATTGCATCACACTCAGGCACTTGATTGAGAAAGTTTGGACTACCCAAGGGAGAGAGGTTTTTTGCTGCTTTGTAGACTTCAAGAAAACTTTTGACACAGTTCCAAGAAGCAAACTTTGGAATAGAATGGAAGAGTTGAAAATTCCGTAACATTATAGGGCTGCTGTCCATAGGTTATATGACCAAGTCTGAGGCAAAATCAGAACCAAACAGGGCTTATCAGAATGCTTTGGAAGTGATATTGGAGTCAAGCAGGGCTGCCCTTTATCCCCTACTCTATTCGGGATGTATGGCTAGGCAAGTTTGGTGGTGGTGGGGTTCATTTGACCAGCTATGTAATAAAGCTGCTTCTATACGGGGATGATCTCATTCTTATGGCAAAAACGACACAAGATTTGAAGGAACACTTGAAAGCTCTAGAGCTATTTTGTCACAAGGTTTGAATGCAGGTGAACACCACCAAAACCAAGATCATGATCTTTACCTTGAAGAGAAAGAAGGTTTATAGAGAATACATCTTTGAAGGCAGCCCTTTGCAAGTGGTCAATAAATATAAATACTTGGGTCCTGGTTTCCACAATAAATTTAGTTGGGAAACTTGCAAAGAAAAAAGGCTACAAGGGGGATGGAAAGCACTACACTCACTGCATAATAGATGTAGAAGTGCTGAGTTATGGGATTGGAAAACTAGGAAAACTCTTTTTGGGCTTCTAGTTGTGCCAATTGTGCTATATGGCTGCGAGGTATGGGGTAGTAACACTTCAGCAAGTAAATGGAGACAAAAAGACTGCAAAAACACTTAACCACGTGTAGCCTTAAAATTAAATCATCTATTCCCTATGAGATTGTCTTGGTAGAGGTAAGGGCTTTTCCTATTGAAGCGGCAGCTATGTGCAAATTTTAAAGGAGATTAGAAAACATGGAGAAACACCGCTGCCCAATAATAGTAGCAGAAGAGAAATTAGAAAGATGAAAGAGCACATGGATGAAACAAAACAACAAATGGATGGATAAGTGGGGTATTAAAATAAGTCAGTGCCCAAGCATCAACAAGGAAATAAAAAAGTATGTTCAAGGCAAATTCAAGGAAAGTATGTGGATAGGGCAACCTGGGAGGAATGAGTACAACATCAAACATTTTAACCCCACACATGACCATACTCAAAAGAATTACATAGGAATGGAAATAAAATGGAAAGCAAAAATGTTAATTGCCCGAATAAGAACTAGTTCACACTAACTTAGGTATGAAACCAGAAGATGGGCGATACCTCAAGAAGAGGGCAGATAGAAGATGTTATTGCACTCTGTTTTCTGCCTACGGCAAACTAAGTTTTACACATGATGGAATTGCTGATAAATAACAAATACAACAAGATTCAGAGAACTGCCATATGCTTTATTAATATAACCCAATACATCCAGTGTGAACATAACACCATAAAATCTGTGTTGTGTCTGTACTCCAAGAGGATACATAAAATACCCGAAGGGGTACAACCGAAACGTTGTGACATAACCGTTTATCTCTTGGTCACTAACGACCGAGGCTAACAATTTTATTAACATAACAACCCGTACATACAAGTTTCTCGACAACATCATCCCCCCCCCCCCCCCCAAAAAAAAAAAAAAAACCAAGTCGTCGGAAAGTCGTCTCCGACGATGTACAAAATGGGAATGATAACAAAAATGATTATACAACAGAAAACACTACTCATAAAGCAGGAGGGGGCGTAGGAAGCATCCCTGAAGAAGATGGTGTTGACGGTGGTGCTTGGGAAGCTATCCGGGCCCGCAACTCGTACACGTTATCGGTCTTCACCCGTAGATCGCGCTCTGCTACCATCTTCGTCTCTAAAGCAGTCTTTACCGTCCCTGCCGCTTCTAGGATCACCTTCTCCTTTGCATCGATGCTCTCCATAGAACTAACAAGATGAGTCTCTAACAAAGCCTTCTTGGTGCCCGAAGTGCCTCCAACTTCGTCGCCATACCACTCCTCTCGGCTGCCCATGACTCTTTCTCTCTAACAAACGTCTCCTCTACTGCTATAAGTCGGGTGGCCATCTCTCGAGCTGCTACTGTTGCCACCATCGTAGCCTCATGTCCTGAAGAGATGTGCTTAGAGCGCCGAAGGGTAAAGCATCCCTCACGGAATGCTTGCTCCACCTCTCGCAGTAAGGCATGAATCCTACTCTCCCCCGCCATCTCCCGGAGAGCCCAATCCTCTAACATAGCTAGAGACTTTGTGGCAGGCCATCCTCTTGACTCAAAGAAGTCAGCAAATGCAATAGGACAACCCACCCGTATGAAAGTCAAGAGGCGTTCCAACTCCTGTGCAACCTCCTCTTGGGCCTATAACTCCGCTGAGGCTATCACTCGTTCGGCTCCTACGGCTACATTCGCCAAGTATTGCTCCAACACACTCCTCCGAGATCCTCTCACCGGCTTCTCACTAGGCTCCCCAACTGGCTCTGGTATCTCCTCATCACTAATCTCGTGTTGCGGTTCATGTGTCAGGGCTTGCCTTTTAGGTACATCCTCTATCTCCAACTCCTGTCTAGCCGGTGAAATCACAAAGTCGAGATCCACTATCTCTGGAGGGACAACCAACTCTCGCTGTGTTGAAAGAAGGCTAGCCATTGTTGGCGCTATCAGTGCCATCTTGAAGTGACTGAGCCAAGTCATCATTGAGGCCTCTGCTGATAGACCACTACTCTCCACCGGTAACGCATCCCTCGACAGCTCCTCCAGCACCCCTGGGCCTACCCTCACAATGGCCTCTGTCCCAATTACCTCAAGAGTGACCTGAGGCTCACTCTCCGTCTGTGCTAGCAACTCCAACTCCTCTCTCCAAGGTACTGCTCCGGCCTCAACAATCCCCTCCATGGATTGGTCCTCGGCCAACCCGGCTGGTACCATGACTGCCTCCCCACTCGATGGTGTCATATCTACTAGAGCCCTCAACTCGCCAAACTTGGGTACTAGAACCAAGTCCAAAATGGTACTAGATGGTGCCGATGGTAGCAAGGAGGCTGTAATTGAAGTGACTGGCAGAGTGAACAAAACCTGATTTGAAGCAGCTTCAAACAACGGAGTGGGTATCTCCATACCTGCCATGTTTGAGTCTCCCATGGCTCCTCTCACTATTGCACTCTCTCTAGCTTTCGAGTCCTCACTAGTATCCTCTCGGCCGCTATCCGCATTATCTCCCTTAGATTCCGAGAGCACCTGGCACTTCCTTTTTGAACTTGCCTGTATCCCTCCTGTATCCAAATGACACCAATGAAAGATAGGGGGCTCTGCCGTGGCGAGGTTGCCTAGTTTTGTCCTCAGCCTGTCATGTGGAATCTGCTCTTGGGTAGCGTTGAGGAACAAGCTGATTGCGTAATGAGGCATGTAGAAGGTCCTGTGCTGGAGCATCATGAACTCATACATCCTCTCGGCCATAATGGATGTTGAGTCATAAACAGTGACATTTTTGAGTCCATTCATGAAAACAAGGTGTGCGAGGGCAATGTCTGAAGCCGTACTAGAGCCAGTGAGCTTACTTTTGATAATATCCATGATACAACACCATTCTCCAGGAGCCACAAATGACTTCCTGATTCTGTGATTCTTTGAGGACGCTCCTACTACAGACTCAAACTTGCTCGGAGTTAGGTTCCAAGAAACCAACTTGATAAATTTTTCCTTTTCCTCTCGAGACATTTTTCAAGGCTTCATGTCTATCTTCTAACCTTGCTTGGTAGGTATACCGAAAACCCTTGTAATTTCAGCTGCTGTAAATGTAATATGAATATCTGTCCTGAAATATTTGATGGTGCTGGTCCAAAATGGTACTGGATGGTGCCGATGGTAGCAAGGAGGCTGTAATTGAAGTGACTGGTGGAGTGAACAAAACCTGATCTGAAGTAGCTTCAATCGACGGAGTGGGTATCTCCATACCTGCCATGTTTGAGTCTCCCGTGGCTCCTCTCACTATTGCACTCTCGCTAGCTTTCGAGTCCTCACTAGTATCCTCTCGGCTGCTATCCGCATTATCTCCCTCAGATTTCGAGAGCACCTGGCGCTTCCTTTTCAAACTTGCCTATATCCCTCCTGTATCCAAATGACACCAATGAAAGATAGGGGGCTCTGCCGTGGCTAGGTTGCCCAGTTTTGACCTCAGCCTGTCATGTGGAATCTTCTCTTGGGTAGCATTGAGGAACAAGCCGATTACGTAATGAGGCATGTAGAAGGTCCTGTGCTGGAGCATCATGAACTCATACATCCTCTCGGCCATAATGGTTGTCCAGTCATAAATAGTGACATTTTTGAGTCCATTCATGAAAACAAGGTGTGCGAGGGCAATGTCTGAAGCCCTAGTAGAGCCCGTGAGCTTACTTTTGATAATATCCATGATACAACACCATTCTCCAAGAGCCACAAATGACTTCTTGATTCCGCGATTCTTTGAGGACGCTCCTACTACAGACTCAAACTCACTTGGAGTTAGGTTCCAGGAAACCAACTTGATAAATTTTTCCTTTTCCTCTCGAGACATTTTGCAAGGCCTCATGTCTATCTTCTAACCTTGCTTGGTAGGTATACCAAAAACCCTTGTAATTTCAGCTGCTGTAACTGTAATTTGAATATCTGTCCTGAAATATTTGATGGTGCTGGTACGGTTGAATCTGTCGAATGTGTCTATCATTCCACATAGAGGTCCCTCAAATTCTTTAGTGGGGAAGACAGGCATTTGGACTGCCCAATGCATTTGTACAAATGCAATTCAAATGATCGTATGGACTGTTTGTTTTCCTTGCATTTTGCCTCACGGTTTTTTTTTTGGTGCCGTACGAACTTTTTAACCGAATGAAATTTGTTGGGAGGGCCGTACGGTCTTTCACGTGCGGGATTTTTGCTTTTCTCATGCGGTTTATGCTGTACGACATCTTGATCGTATGACCTTTTCTCTTTTTTGTGTCATATAGTGTTCTTTGTTTTTCTTTTTTAAAATTTTCGCCTAAATGAATCTCTCTCTGAGTTTCCTCACCATTCATCACTTTCACAGTAGAATTTTAGTTTCGAGCCGTTGATGGAATTTGCTATCACCTTTTCGTCCAGCGTCCATAGTTTAATCTCTCCATTGTTACCAACTTCAAGTACCTTGTATGGCCCCAACCATTTTACTTTAAAATTTTCGGGCTTAATTTCATTGCGTCCGTTATACTTCAAAACTAGTTGCCCTTGCATGAATCTTGTTCTCTTTAGGTACTTGTCATGCCATACCTTTTGTTGCTGTTGTGCTATCTCGGTCGCCCATTGTGCCGTGAGACGTTCATCCAATTTGTTGAGATTATAGTCTCTCCCTTAGACTCTCCATATCTCTCAACTTATTCTCAATAGCAATCCTCAGACTCAGTACCATGAATTCGGCTGGTACGAGAACCTTCTATCCATACATCAGCTGAAAGGGTGTGTGTCCTATGGTGACCTTGTAAGTGGTGCAATAAGCCCACATCATGAATGCTTGCCGTTCCTCCCAATCCTTCTTTTCGATCCCACATTACTTTTATATTACCGACACTAGTATCTTGTTGGTGGCTTCAGCGTGGCCATTAGCTCTCAGATAGTAGGGGCTTGAGCGAGAATGGAAAATCTTGAATTCTGTGGTGAGCAACTTTATCACATGGTTGACAAAATGGCCTCCTCGATCACTCGTAATTTGGATGGGTATACCATAGTGTGTGATTATTTGTTCATATATAAATTTCGTCATGCTCAAGGCTGAGTTATCCGAGAGGGCGCGCCTCAACCCACTTTGTCAGGTATTCCGTTGCTACGACAATGTACCTACACCGTCGTGCTTTGCTTTCCTTAAGTGGCCCAACGAAACCGAGTCCCCATCATTCGAATAATTCTTGTACATTGGAGGGTTTAGAGGCATGAAGTCTCTCTTGAGAGGCTTCCTTGCTCTTTGATAGGTATCACAACTCACCACCCATTCCCTTGCGTCATTGTAAACTCTTGGCCACCATAATCCTGCGAGTAATATTTTGCGTGTCGTCGTATCTGGTCCCATGTGTCCTCCTGCAAGACCTTCATGTGCTTCTCATAGTACACTCGAGACTTACTCCTTCATAATGCACCGGTGAAGGACTTGGTCAGGTCCCATTTTGTATAATAGTTCATTAATGAGTTGGAACGTTTCTTAATACCAACTTCCTTCTCACACTCGGTTGCATCTCCTATGGGAACTGCCCTCTTGAGAGGTACTCTCCGATACTAGTATACCATGCTGGTAGCACTGCAATTTTGAATAAATGTGCATCTGGAAAGTCATCCTTGACGGCTTCGGGAGGTTCACCGGACTTGATTCTTGAGAGGTGATCTGCACAGACATGGCTCTTTCCGGGCCGCACTATAATGTTAAATGTGAACCCTTGCAATAGGAGTAACCATCTACTCACCTGCCCTTGAATGATTGGCTTGTTGACTAGGTACATCAGAGCCTAGTGGTCAACATAAAAGACAAATGGAGTTGCTAATAGATAATGCCGGAACTTCTGCACGACATAGACCATCCCGAGTGCTTCCCTCTCCGTAGTGCTATAGTTCTCCGCTTTTGACAGGAGTCTGCTCGCAAAATAAATAGTTAGATCCAGCCCGTGGTCTCCTGTTTGTGCTAGGGTTGCTCCAATGGCAAAATTCGATGAGTCCACATGGACATGGAATTCTTTGTCCCAGTTAGGGTATGCAAGGATCATTTCTCCTACCAACCTTAACTTTAGCTCCTCAATTGCCTTCCCCTGCGCTTCTGCTCACATGTAGGGTTCTCCTTTCCTAGTTAGGCCGTCTAGTGGGTACGACACCTAGGCAAAATTCTTAATGAATCGCCTGTAGTACCCAATGTGCCCCAAGAACGATTTTACCCTGGTTACATCCATTGGGGGTTCCATTTCCAGAATTACCCGTACCTTGTCTTGATCTGTCTTTAATCCGGCTTTACATACGATGTGTCCTAGTAGTTTCCCTGGGGCACCATAAATCTACATTTTTTGGGATTGAGTGCCAATCTAGCCCGTCAACACCTCTCCATACATTCTCCGAGGGCTACCATGTGCGTGTTTTTGGCACAAGAATGGACCAATCATCAAGGAAGGCTTTGAAGTTCCCGATAGATATCTTGTCGAAAATGTGTAAGATGGTCCTTTGGAATGTCGCCGAGGCGTTGCAAAGTTCGAAGGGCATTCAGTTGTATGCATACACTCTGTCTTCCACTATGAAAGTTGTCTTTAGTTTATCTTCTTCCGTAATGGATATCTAGTTGTACCCAGAAAATCCATCCATGAATGAGTAAATCTCATGTCCTGCAACTTCCTCTAAAATACTGTGCATGAAAGGAAGTGGAAACGGATCCTTGATTGTGACTGCATCTAAAAGCTTGAAGTCCACACATATTCTAATTTGGCTGGTGTACTTTTTCAACTAAATCATAGTTGGGGACACCCATTCGCTCGTCTGCACCCGAAATACGATGCCTGCACGAAGCATCCTCTCAATTTCTTCATTGACGTGGGCTGCGTAATTTTTATTAATTCTGTACGGATGCTTCTGTACAGGTACAACTCTTTCTACCAGTGGAATCAGTGCACACATAGTTCTGGCGGTACCGCCTTTAAGTCCTTATAGGTCTAGGCGAATACATCTTTGTATTCCGCAAAGATTTTAAATGCAGCTGCCTTTAGGACAGGGTTCTAGTCATCCCCTACAAAAATATCTTTGGGTTGGTTTCGTCTCCCAAGTTCATAGTCTTCACTGAAGGCTCTTCATATTTTATCGTTTTCTCCTTGTCAAATTGATATGCAGGGGTTTCCAGTATGCGAAGCTTTCCCTCTTTATACTCTCCGTACTGTGACAGGAAGGTAGGATTTTCCTCTCCATCAATCTGTAGCATGTTGTAGTGGAACAGTTCATAATCTTCCATTTGCAAATGGAAGAGTCCATTCAGTGAGTCCATATCATCGTCAGAACATGCCTCTATTTCCAAGATTCCTTCCTTGTTTGGTTCCATCCGTTGCTTCCCTTCGTCCATTTCTTCCTTAGCTTCGGACTCGGATGATGACGCAATGTGTAATGTCCCCATTTTGAGCGAGCATTGGAGTTAGTGGATTTAGCCTATCATTGGGTCCTTGTAGGCTAATTCTGGTGATTAGAGGACCCTGTTGTGGGTTTTGGCCTTTTTTTGAGGGAGTTACTATTTATAGTAAGTTAACATATGGTTCTACTGAGCTCAGATGATTTAGAGGAGTTATATGATGCTCTTAGATTTTATTTCTGGCTTTCGGTTTGGGCTCCAAGAATCTTGGAGGGAGCGTCTATTTTTAGTAAGTCACCTCATTAGGGTCATTCATCATCTTTCTTCATCAGGATCACGCCTGTGCTGTCAGATTTCAATTCTGATGCTTCTTTAGTTATTTTCGCAAGATGGGTGAATTATGATTATTATTTAATTAAATTAGCTAAGGTTGCTATTTTTATTGGGATTGCATATTGGACACCTTGGTGTTATAGCTTGTTGGAACCGGGTTAACAAGTTTTAAATCTTGAGCACATAAAATAGGGACCCTATGTGTCAGAATAGCATTATATTAATGAAAATGTCATTTTTGGAGCAATAGGGGAGTTTAAATTAATAAAGTGACTTTATTATATGTCATCTTTAAATTATATCATAAAGTTGCTTTATGAGAAATGAAATTAAAAGTAAATTAAAGGAGATGAAGACAAATGAAAATTGAATATTATAAAAGGGGATTCAGATTTCATTTCATTCATTCTTGACTTGTACATTTTTTATGAAGTTTTGGAAGTGGAGAAGTTTGACTAGGGTTTGAGGACTGATTCCTCTCTGCAGCAATTTGAATCATCATTTGTTGGTGGTGAATTTTGCTATTGAATTCTAGAAATTCAACTCTAATTTTGTGGATGCAAATTTGCTGTTGTTGTATACCAGATTTGTTAAGTATTGAGCATCTATAATTTATACTGTGTTATCCATCTGCTGGTTTGATTTTATTCTTGTGACTATCAGTTATACAGAAGACTGTTGTATCTTTCTAGTTACAAAATACATCTGGAGGCCACGAACTTTCACCTGGAGTCTGCAAATTTATTTAGAGAAGCTGTGTTTTTTCTATGGCAGCCTGCGACTTCTTCCTGGAAGGCTGGGTTTGAAATTGAGAGACTGTTGGGGCTGCGTTTGGAGGACTTTGTTGATTGTTATTTGCTGAAGCCAAATCCCATAGGCTGCGTTTCCTTCTACAACAGTCTTGTTTAGAATATATGGTGTTGTTTCCTTATTTTCATACAATAATTTAAAATGTTGGTTAAGCATGTAATGGATTTGATTCATGAATAATTGAACCACAAGTATTTGCTGTTTTTTAATTGAAAAAATCTGAAAAGAATCATTGAATTTCATATTTGTTGTTCATAAACTTCTATATATTTTGAAAACAATTTAAAAGTGCAATTTAATTTGAGAAAAGAGCTAGTTTGTAAATGAGAGCCAACTGGGCTCATTACAGTGGTATCAGAGCTTTGATCTTGCCAGCCTGGACGTTATGAGGGTTTAGCTATGGTAGACAGGTTTGTGCCTGGCATGCATTATGTTCGTAGGGGTAGAGCTTCACCCCCGTCATAAGGAAATGAACAGGGCCCATAGGTTGATCGTGCAGGCAATAGGCACAAATATAATATTGGCAATGATGTTGATAGGGAAGCTAGAGATGTTTTTAGAAATTTAGCAGAAGGTCAGCATCATGTTGCAAATGTATTGCAACAACTTTCAGACACAACAACTTTCAGACACTCTTCAGCATATCGCATTATCAGGTGATCGTGCTAGAGACAGAGGTGCACGAAGTGTTTTAGTTAGATCACACAGGTCACGAGTAGATAACAGACGTGATTATAGAGTTGACCATACAGGTATTTATGATAGGCCTCTTTGTCCTAATTTCTTGAGGCCTGAGATGGATGTAGTTAGTGTAGAGACAGAGCCGACACCATTCGTTGATGACATGGTGACACACTTTGCAGAGTGGGATGCTCTTCCAAAAGCAATTATTGACTCATATGATGAGAGTGTTAGTTTTTAGGATTGCATGCTAAATGTGAGTTCTTCTAATTCTGATTTCTATGACAGCAGCGAGTCACGTTGGCAGCGGCATGAGATATCAGAGGTTTTACAGGTTGGTGATATTGGCATTGATGTTGTGGACGCTACTGATGTTATCTATGAGAATGATTCATGTTGCAACAAGTCTGGTATATCATATCAGATATTGGATGATGACTCATAGTGGTTATTGGATGATGATAGGTCCCAAGATCATAGTTTACAGGGACTTATTGCAGATAGTGAGGATTCTCAGAGACATGAGTCCATTCAGGTAGAGCATATTACACATCATGTCTCTCGCAGTTCGCAAATTTTCAGCTCAGATCAGTAGATGGGAGTAGTTCACTTTGTGAACAATCCCTTATTTGATGTGGATGTCGCTATGTCTTATGACAATCCATTGTTTGAGTTTAGTGATGATCCCTTTCAGGTGATGAGTGAGGATGATGATGATGATTGGGATCTTTTTAGTACACCGGATGATCATACAGATTTTACAGGTTGCCAGTCAGATTTTGTTGGGCAGTTTACAGAGGTGTACACAGTGAGGAGTGCATACAACTTTACTTTTGATCCTCATGTTCAGGATATCTACTAGTTACAGAGTCCATCAGTGCATCCATTTGATGACTGGTATGATTGTTTAGTTGGGACACGGACTGGGGGCAAGTCCAGTTTGTCGGTTAAGTTGCTTCTGTTTAAGTTACTCACGGTTGAGTTACTCCCATGTGATGTTCTTGTCTCAACATCATCAGTTCGAGTGTTGAGTTTAGTTTCCTTGACGATGCAGCTGGTATTGTTGATGTTGGAATTATTTTTGCTGGTGTGTGGTGATGATAGGGACATTACTCCATTCTATCCTTCGGATTTAGGTGGACTTCTGTGTTTTGTTTTCTGAGATTGCTTGGGGACAAGCAATTTCAAGGAGGGAGGACTGTAATGTCCCCATTTTGAGCGAGCATTGGAGTTAGTGGATTTAACCTATCATTGGGTCCTTGTAGGCTATTTCTAGTGATTAGAGGACCCTGTTGTGGGTTTTGGCCTTTTTTTGAGGGATTTACTATTTATAGTAAGTCAACATATGGTTTTACTGAGTTCAGATGATTTAGAGGAGTTATATGATGCTCTCAGATTTTATTTCTGGCTTCCGGTTTGGGCTCCAAGAATCTTGGAGGGAGCGTCTATTTTTAGTAAGTCACCTCATCAGGTTCATTCATCATCTTTCTTCATTAGGATCACGCTTGTGCTGTTTGATTTTCGATTCTGATGCTTCTTCAGTCATTTTCACAAGATGGGTGAATTATGATTATTATTTAATTAAACTGGCTAAGATTGCTATTGTTATTGGGATTGCATATTGGACACCTTGGTGTTATAGCTCGTTGGAACTGGGTTGACAAGTTTTAAATCTTGAGCACATAAAACAGGGACCCTATGTGTCAGAATATCATTATATTAATGAAAATGTCATTTTTGGAGCAATGGAGGAGTTTAAATTAATAAAGTGACTTTATTATATGTCATCTTTAAATTATAACATAAAGTTGCTTTATGAGAAATGAAATTAAAAGTAAATTAAAGGAGATGAAGATAAATGAAAATTGAATATTATAAAAGGGGATTCAGATTTCATTTCATTCATTCTTGACTTGTACATTTTTTATGAAGTTTTGGAAGTGGAGAAGTTTGGCCAGGGTTTGAGGACTGATTCCTCTCTGTTGCAATTTGAATCATCATTTTTGGTGGTGAATTTTGCTATTGAATTCTGGAAATTCAATTCTGATTCTGTGGATGCAAATTTGGTGCTGTTGTATACCAGATTTGTTTAGTATTGAGCATCTATAATTTATACTGTGTTATCCATCTGCTGGTTCGATTTTATTCTTGTGACTATCAGTTATACGGAAGACTGTTGTATCTTTCTAGCTACAAAATACATCTGGAGGCCACAAACTTTCACTTGGAGGCTGCAAATTTATTTAGAGAAGCTGCATTTTTTCTTTGGTAGCCTGCGACTTCTTCCTAGAAGGCTGCGTTTGAAAGTGAGAGACTGTTGGGGCTGTGTTTGGAGGACTTTGTTGATTGTTATTTGCTGGAGCCAAATCCCATAGGCTGCATTTCCTTCTACAATAGTCCTGTTTAGAATATAAGGTGTTGTTTCCTTATTTTCATACAATAATTTAAAATGCTGGTTAAGCATGTAATGGATTTGATTCATGAATAATTGAACCACAAGTATTTGCTGTTGTTGTTTAATTGAAAAAATCTGAAAAGAATCATTGAATTTCATATTTGTTGTTCATAAACTTCTATATATTCTGAAAGCAATTTAAAAGTGCAATTTAATTTGAGAAAAGAGCTAGTTTGTAAATGAGAGCTAGTTGGGCTCATTACACAATGTCCTCACTCCCCATTTGTGTACGTAGGTCGATTATAAATTTTTGACCACCTTTTTCCATTGAAAGAGTGTTCCTCTTCCAGTTGTGGTTCACCTTTGCCTGTATCAACCAACTTCTCCCTAGGATAGCGTCGTACCCTTTTCTTTTTAATGGTATCACCACAAAATCCAAAACAAAGGGTTGTGTCCCAATCATAACCCGCTGTGCCATCAGAGTCCCGATGGGTTTGATATTGTGCTGATCGACGCCCACGAGTTGGAACGTTGGTGGCCACAACGTAGGTTGTCCCAATCGACGCCATGTTTCCTTCGAAAACACGTTGACACCAGACCCTTCGTCCACAATGGTATCTATGAAAATAGTTCCCAAAATGCCCATTTCTAGCACCGTTGTGTGTCTTCCAGTGCTCATTGCAAGTAACATGGGATCTTCTGCTATTCCGAGAGGATTCTCCTTCCTGAGAGGGTTTTCTCCTTCATCGTGGGTTCCCTTCACCTCTGGTCCACTTGATGCCTTTGGAGATGATGTCACATTTAATAGAGTTGTTCTCAATTGTAGCATAGCAACAAGAAGGTCTTTCAACTTGATGGGAATTTCTGCTTGCAACACCCGCCGTACGATGTTTTGTTCTCCCTGACCCCTTAGAGAGGTGTTGGCGGTGTCGTTTGTCTCCTTTCTTTCGGTCATCATTTCCTTTTCAATGTTTGCCTTCGCTTCTTGCATTCTCCTTTTCTCAACAACAGGGTTCGGGTAGGTAGCCTTTTTTGCCTGCACCTGAGTGACGGCCAGGATCTCCTCCCAGTTGCCTTCAATGTTCAAAAGATTCACTCCCGGCTTTGGACACTTCGTGTCGCCCTGGTCTCCCGGACCACACCACCTGCATAGAAACCGTGACGCTTCTCCCCTTGTGTAGTATCTTGCAAAGTGCCCCCGTTGGATGTAGGTACGACACTGTATCATTGGCCGTCCATTTGCATCATATTGGATATGGCTACGACCCCCATTATTATTATTGTTGTTCCCATTATTTCCACCTCTTCCCTCGTGTTGGTTATTCCTAAAACTGTCAGATGATGCTGTATTGGCATTTGTGTTTGTGGCCCCCACAGTTGAGGTAGATGCTTCCTGTGTCATTAGTATCTGTTGAGGCGCTCTGGTTTTTATGTTGTACAAACATTCCTTAGTGGAATGCCCGACAATTTGGTAGATATCGCAAAATTGTTTTTTCGGATAGGAGGCGTTTATGTGACCTTCCTTGCAGTTCGTACACAAGTCCCCTTCACTTCGGATGGGCTTGCATGGTCTTGAACTCTTTCATCATCTAGAGCATGTCTTTTTGGAGGGCTTCTATTTTCTTGCCCGATTCTTCACTGCTACTCTCTCCGTTAGAGTCGTCGTCGTCGTCTGATGATTTATTCTTCTTTTTCTTTTTCTTTGTTAGAGGCATTATCTTTATTTTTCTCCTCAGGGAAGGCTTCGAGCCCTCGATGAACCACCTTTTCTTCAGTCCGTCCGCTGGTGGGATCTCTATTTTTCTCACCAGTTCTTTGAGTGGCCGTCCGTTTTCCACGGACTATTTCCTCCTTTGCTTGTTTTGTATTGTAGATCTCCGCTACTATTTCATTGTCATCTCTGAGTAGTCAGGATTCTACTTGAAACTCTTTCGTTAGATCTGCCCATACGACCACCTTTTTTTTATCAACATCAGAATACCAATCAATGGCTACGCCCCTCAGGGTCGTTGGGAATTGCCTTATCCAATCATCTTGATCTGTGACCCTGTTGGTTGTCCAGATTGTCTCATAGGTTTTGTAGTGTCATATGGGATCTTCTTTCCCGTCACCTGTGAATTTGGGTAGCTTTTGCTTTTGCCTTGCCATGATGGCTTGCGTAAGTGTTGGTTGTGTTGGTGGTATGGTTGGTTGTTTTGGTACTGTGGGGTGTGTTGACACCGCAGGTTGTGTCGGTACCATTGATGGTATCCCATTACTCGAAGTGTTCTGTACTCCTTCACTTGGTGTCTTTGAACCACTGGGAGTGTCTATGCCTGACAGGTTGCCTTGATCCCTGTGCCCCTCGGTCACTTCAATACTCATGGCGGCACTGGTATCCTATGCTTCTCTACCCTCGGCTTCTTCTCTCTCCCTCCTTCGGGTCTCCCTTGCCTTCGTACGTGGAGTTAAGGTTAGGTTTCCAAGCGAACTTCTAGTTTCTTCGACGGAATCCTCCCAATTCCCTTCTCCGACGGCCTCACTGTCAACCTCCTTTGATCGTCCTTCTGCGATCTTCCAAAATCTTTGCCTTCTCTCGGCCTGTCACTGCAACAACACGTTTCTCCTAATAGCCTCCCACCCTTCTACTTCCTTTTTCATATTCCTATTCTTATTCAATTGATTTGACATAAATATTTTACTTATTTATCCACAAAGAAGTAACAACACATGATAGAAATCAAAGAACACTTTTTATTTATTTAGACTTTTTCCATACTACATGTCTTTACGACATAGTGATAACAACGTGTTCTCTTTATTCAGTCTCCCCTCCGAGGTTTATTTCATGTTTCCCTTTCGACGGGATTCATCTCGTTCTTCCTCCTCTCTCCGGTGGTAATAATCACTCGAAATTTGGTCGTCTGGTCTCACAGTGCAACTCCTCACGTCGGCTTTGAAGGGCTCGGAAGGTTTGGGCCAATAACCCAGGAAGATAAGACAACAAGTGGTTTACTGCATAATTCACGCGAAGGGCATCCCACACTGTACCCTCTGGTACGTCCTCTCGTTCGGCTTCCCTTTGGACGTGCATCTCGATGGATGCCTGTAGTAGTGCGGTGAAGTCATTGGTTAATGCATGTTCTCCTTCAAAGAGTTCCTCATTTTGTTTCTCCTCTTCTTGGTTGCTTTCTATTGGCTGACCCATTGTTTTCATTCCGCCATTCACACTTCGTTACTATTGCCCAGAATCCTTTAAAGGCAATGATGCCAAATGTTTGCTGCCTACGGCAAACTAAGTTTTACACATGATACTGAAAGAATTGCTAATAAATAACAAATACAACAAGATTCAGAGAATTGCCATATGCTTTATTAATATAACCCAATACATCCAGTGTGAACATAGCACCATAAAATCTGTGTCGTGTCTGTCCTCCGAGAGGATACATAAACTACCTGAAGGGGTGCGACCCAAACATCGTGACATAACCGTTTACCTCTTGGTCATTAACGACCGAGGCTAACAACTTTATTAACACAACAACCGAGGCTAATGACCAAATGGCATTACATCATAGAGTGCTTAGCCTACAAAGATATTCGGATTCGTGATTATACAAATATAACTTATACTTAATCGTTATATTAGAGTGCTTAACTGAAGCTGTAGCCAAATTTCAGGATTCAGCAAGCCTTCAGTAGGGTTACCTCCCACAATCCATCATGGCTTTCTAAGGTCAAACTGAAGCTGGCAAAAGGATTCCCAAAGGGTTTTAACTCGTTTTATCACAAATCACTTGGTTTCGACCCCATCTCTACGACAGACTTAGCTTAGCTCTCGCCCAAATCCCAGACAGACATGACTTCACAACAGGCCAAAATCACTCAAACCTCATTTGTCGGACCTAGGGACTTGAAAACAGCTACCAACAAAGACTACCTAAGACCTAGTTATGAAGACTTTGACGTTTGGCATTGATCAATGATCAAGCATCATAGATTCATACTAGTTTTGTAGAAACTGTTTACTATTTTGCTTCCAGTCATCAACATTCCACATGAGAATGCGATTTTGTACCCACTTTGCATTTATATATATCTAAACATAGCTTGTTTCTTTTGTTTTCTCATTAATTAACTCATTGGATGCATCTTCTCATAGAATTTTGCAAAAAAAATGTATTTTTAATTAAATTTTATGCTATTTTAAAGTTCCTGAGTTTTTTGCCGAGTTTTTCCAAAAACTGGCCGAGTTTTCCCGAGTAATCTTTTTCAGGGCTTGGTGAGTTTTGGGCGAGTGAGAGTTTGCCATCCTTGAATGGGAGTGAAGGGGAGCACTTAAGTTATCACTTAAATGACCCTACATAATATTTTAGTATTCAAATTTTAGCCCTTTTTCTACGTCTTTTTATAATATTTTCCTCTGGAATCAGCAATCTCATTGCACCATGATCTGCTCATCCAGAACAAAATCTAACTAATATTATCACTCTTTCTATAAAGAATCCCTATAGATACCATACCCCTTGAGATAAACTTGACCCCTAAAAACTATGTCTTCGATCACATCCACAAATCCAAATTTGTACAAAGTAATACAACAATTTACTAATGAAAACTGTATTGCCCTAACATTCAGTGTCCCTACTTGCCTTACCAAATCTGCTGTAGTTGTAGGATACAGTTTTTGGAAATTGGAATCTTATGAATGATAATAACAGAGTGATCATGTTTTAAATTTTCATACACTATCAAAAGTTAAAATAACTTCCAAAAAAATATATTCCCTTTAAAGGGGTCAAGGAACAATTTATTATTTCACTGTCTGCAGTGTGAAATTTTCAAAATGTACACTGAGGAAAACGTCAACCTCCTTGAGTCCATTAGAAATAAAATCTTGGTCACAGATGAGTTACAATTAGAAGACAAAACAAGTTTTATGCCATGATGAAAATTCAGGTTGATTCTTCATATCATCTATGCTTACCGGTCACTATTCAATTCATCTCCTTGTCCATTCTTCAGTAGAGACTGATATGCCACAGACTTACAACAATTGCAACAAATTTAAAGAAAATGAAATCAATTGATCATTTATTAGAAATGATAATTATTCATGACATTAAATGAGCAGCTTTTTCTCAGCATAGGTTTGTTTTCAATACAACCTTATTGTAGGCAAAATTTCTAGTTATGCATGTCCAATGCAAAAAAAATAGTTGAAAAAAACTCGGGTAATTTAGGAAGTGGCCTCTTTATTGAGTGGCATCAATGCATAGTCTTGTTGATCCACAAGAGCGAGTGGATTATATTTTTATATGGGATCCCTAAATTCTGTCTCTATACTTTGTGACCAATATTCACGCCTCTTAAACCTTGAGGCATTTAATTTTGACATCTTCAGTTCTTGTTCATAAATTTGCAGTTTTCATAATACTAATAGATATGCACACACAAGTGCATATGCACAATGTACATGTACCTTACTATTGTGCATATGAGTGTGCATGTGCATGTAGGTGGTGTTGTGCGTGCGCATTTGTATGCATGTGTGTGGACTCTGGAGACACTTGCACATGTGTTCACATACACGTCCCACATGATCTTGTTAAATATTTATTGAACTCTCAAGGATAATGATGCTTAGATATTTTTCCTCTTTATCTGCGGAAAATAAAACTGATTATGATGTGATCAAGAGTTCCTTCTTGTGGATGACAGGAGTTAATGGTGATCGAAATTTTCAGTCCCCAATGAATATGGATCCATGGATGCAGATCAAACCAAGTTCTGATTCTTTTCTACAAGGATTTCAACCAGACATGTACCAAGAAACAAAGACAGTAGCCTCACATGATATGAGTTTTGCGCCCTCTAAACAACTGTTACAGTTTCCACAGTTGCAGCTTATGAGATCTCAAGAATTTCAAAATGGATTGAAGCCACAGGTGCAGAAGAATGCCATTCAGCAGTCACTGAATCTTCACGAGCACCTTCTTCATCAGCAAGTTAAAAGTTTACAGCATCAACTGCCACAGGAACACTTTGTGCAACAACTGCACCATCCATCACTACAGCACTCTATGAAAGAACAGAAACCATTATTTGAGCAACAACTCTATCAGCAACAAATGTTCCATGTTCCGAATGTTACCAGTACTTTGCCACAGCTCCCATTGTCTCCACATCAGTCCACCCCAAGTTTGAAATCATCTATAAACTCAAAAGCAGTCTTAGCAAATTCCTGTACAAATCTTGATTCAACTATAGATTCTTCATCACCTCATCAACGAATTTTGGGGTCTTTAGGTTCAGAAGAAAGTACCTATAGCATGATGCTTCCCAAGACATGTCAGACAGTCTTGCAGCAACCCTCTGGCATTCTTCCAGGGTCTGGTGTTTTTGAGGATAGACAAAAGTCCCCTGCATCGTGGTCCTCCCCTAAGAGGTTATCTAATAATCAACCAGTTCAGTATGTTTCTACAGGACAAGTATCCCCATATTCAGGTCACCCATCACAACCTGTATTACAATCCAATATTTCACCACATTCAGTGCTACTGCCCCAATTCACATTTGAGGTTTGTTCTTCTGGACAGGAGAGAAATCAGCCTGACTCACAAAGTTCACTTCTCTCTTGTTTCAATGTTGATACACCATCCTCAGTTATATCTAACACAGAATTAAAAAATGCTGGCAATAGTCCTGATCCATGCAACATATTATCGGCTACTAACCTACTCAGCACTTGTCCCCCTAGCTCCAATTTCCTATCACACTCAAGCACAGTTTCCTCGAGGGGCTTAGAAGAAGGTGATTTTTCGGAATGTGCAACAAATCTTGCGCAGGTGAATCCGGGCACAAGAACTTTTACGAAGGTCGGTGTCTTTTTATATTATGTCCTTAATGTTTTGTAGTTATACTTTTCCACCTGAATAAATTTGGGTGCATTTCCAGGTTTACAAGCTAGGTTCAGTTGGGAGATCATTAGATGTTATGCGCTTCAGGAGTTATCCAGCTTTGCGGAGTGAACTTGCCCGCATGTTTGGCTTGGAAGGTGTGCTTGAGGATTCCAGATCAGGCTGGCAGCTTGTATTTGTTGACAAGGAAAATGATGTCCTCCTCCTTGGAGATGACCCTTGGGAGTATGCTGTCTCGTCTCTTTTTTAATTGTTTTTAGCATCCAGAGAAAACAGCTTCTTTTTTCTTTTCTTAATTTAATCTAGTCTCATGATACAGTTCTTAATATCTCGGGTTGAATACTGTGCTTTCAGGGAATTTATAAATAATGTTCGGTTCATTAAAGTACTGTCTCCTCCAGAAGTCCTACAGATGAGCAAAGAAGGCATGGTGCTCTTGAGCTCTAATCCAGCCAAACGACTAACAAGTAGCAGTCCAGAGGAGTCTATCACTAGGCATGAACCTTACACCATGGGATCCCTGGAATATTAAGGCATTACTATCCGTTGTAAGACCACTATTGAATATAGCCAAGGGAATGCTAAACCATTTCTTATCTGAACAAGGCATTATGTATGTTTGAGCTGGGTTTGCCACCATTTGCAAGTGTTTTCTCTATTATCTTTTCTTTAAATAAAAAGGGACAACATTAATCACATTCCTTGCTAGTTTTGTTTGGCAAAGTGACCAATCTTTTGTCCTCAAATAAATGATTTTAAGTGCATTTCTTAATATCTTATCAGCACTTGCATTGAGGAGCCTTCTATTTCGGTTAAAAAGTTGACACCTACTTGTGTAATAATCTAAACAACATAACCCTACTTAAGTAATTAGCTTATTCCTTTATAAAGTCCTAATTTTTAATTTCGATCCTTATTTAAATACATCATATCAGCATTATCTCCAGGTATTCTAGAGCACTATTTATATTTCTAAATGTATTTACACTTGTCTTTTCATAATAGGAGTGCATTTTACTGCTATTAGTTATCTCATCCTGAAGGCCACTTTTGAATACACTGTAGCTAGTCTCAAGCAGAGTCTCACCTGTACGTAAATGTTGGTAACTACACATTACTTACCTTCATACGATTTGCAAGGTTGAGGAATTATACCTGCATAAACATATGGAGGAGACAGATAGTCTCCTCATAATTTATTAGCATCTGTGTGTAAGTTTTTGTTCCTCTGGACTACAAGAAAGATAGACAAGACATGGCTAGAGAGGAACACTTTTGGCCCAAAATCCTGGGCTAGACGTAAATTGAATTCAGAAAATTATAAAAAATTGAAATCACCCAATTACAATGCCTTAAGAGAATAGAAGCCCCAACCAACTCAATTTATTTGATCCAATATATTAATTGTGAGAAGTTAGAAATTGGCTTGTGAATCTTCAATGAAGTGCAATTGCAGCAAAACACCTAGAATGAATGACATACAATAAAATTAAAATCTAATAAAAAATTTTAAATGCTAGCACTTGCACCAACAAGGTGCAATGGTTACGATGATAGCAAGATATTTTGTGTAATATATTAGAGGGTAGGAAAAAGTCAGAAGAAATAAACACTACCATTGTTAGGAATAATTACTTTGAAGACTGCTGAGTGGTATAATTTTGAGATCATCTTGGCTCCATGGTGGCCTGCTATAATGGTCGATCCTTGCGACAACATAGATCAAAACATCGGGTGGTTTGGAACTAGGGCTATAAACAATGTCAATTACCTCACCGAGAGCTCCATTTATAAGCCTTGCTTGTGTCAATATGTTCATCGTGAGCATGAAGCATTGACCATTGCAAAGTAGTACTTATTTTTCAAGTTGTTCATCACCACTTGCATTTTGTACTATGCTCTTGGTGCTTGTCGTCGTGCTTATGTTAAGAATAATTACTTTGAAGACCATTGGGTGGTATAATTTTGAGATCATCTTGGTTCCATGGTGGCCTGCTGTAATTGTCGATCCTTGCAACAACATAGATCGAAACATCGGGTGGTTTGGAACTAGGGATATAAACAATGTCAATTACCTCACCAATAGCTCCATTTATAAGCCCTGCTTGTGTCAATATGTTCATCGTGAGCATGAAGCATTGACCTTTGCAAAGTAGTACTTATTTTTGAAGTTGTTCATCACCAGCTGCATTTTGTACTATGCTCTTGGTGTTTGTCGTCGTGCTTATCGCAATTGGACAATTCAACAATTTCAGCATTCTTCTATTGTGTAGTTTGACTAAATCATTGGTAGCAAATAGGTGCATTGAGTTGTGAAATTATTCCTTACGGTTTTTACTTGTAAAATATTATCAAACAAACTAATGATGCATGGAAATAATACAATATATTATATTGATAACACTTATTAAAAGATTTGGTAATGGCATGATGTGACGGTTGTGGTTTCACGATTCTTGCCACCAAGGTTCAAACTCCTATTGAAGTGTTGTTTATTGTTCATGTTGGGGATGAGGTCCTCCATTGTGACTTCATTGGTTCATAGCTGTGAGAAATTGTTGTTGAAGCTAGTGGGAAGGTTCTCAAATGGTATTTATTAGAGTCAACAATAGTTGCAATTGTCTAATGTTAGCATGTACGACATTTTACAATAAATATTTCAATGCCACCTTTTAGACAACCCTAAGGAAAGTGTATTTGATTTGTTCATATGACTTGAGGGTCCCATAATCTCCAATGGAAGGGGATGCATGTAATTCATATAACAACAAACCCTAAAACAATAGAATTTGTAGAAAGAAAAATGTGATCTTTGAAAAACAAGTAGCTAACATCCCAAATGTGCTAGGCTTAGTTGTGCAATCATTTTTTATTTGTTGAAGATTTTAATATTTACACAACCTTTTGCCATTGTTATTGGACCATTTGTAACTAATTTGGTGGTGGTAGTGATAAAGAACATAAGGTTTTGTGATCCTCAAATTTATGGGAAAGAGCATTGGCTGCCACATTCTATTTCCCTCAATTTTAGTTTCATAATCATAGCTTAATAGTTTGGTGAGCCACTATTGTTGTTTTGGATAGGAGACACGTGATAAGAACTTGAGGTTGTGATGATATGTTTTGATATGAAAGTGGTGTCCCACTAGATATGACCCCCCTTTATTGAGACTGATAAATTTAGAACGTCTCATAGGTTGATTTATGAAGATTTCACTCAATGACTGTCATCCTACTAAAAGTTAATGGTTAACCATCTTGCTATAAGATATCTCTCATGCTACTACCTAAAGCATCACTTTCAAAGGTCAAGGGGATGGAAAGTTTGTAGTGCAAGTACTAATGCTGTGCACATAACATGTTATTGGAAATATTATAGTTGTCATTGATGTCATGATGATTTGATTATAGTTGAAAGAAAAGTTTTTTGTAATGTTGGAAGATACGGAGTTGGTTGAAGGCATCATTATTGACAAAGATCCAAGTCAACCACAAAGGCCTAAAAGAATTGAGGTTGCAAATATAGAAAAGGTGGAAGTTTATTTAAATACAATAAATATAGTAGTATAGACAATGTAGTTGATAACACTAAATGATATAAGGGTAATATGCATGATTATTGGAGTAGTGATGAAGATGATGAGTATAGCACCAAAGATGGTGACATGTTAATGTATGATGAAACTAAATTTGTTGAAAATGTTGTCATGAGAAATGAAGTCAAGTTCACGTTACGGTAGCACTCTAATTATTGTTGATCTCATTTATGATATGACCGCAATGAATTTGGCTTGAATTTATGTTTACTAAAGGTGGCTGATCCTTGTAAAGGTGGCTAACTATCATAAGAAATCATCCAAGTTAAATATAATATAAAGTGCCAATGTTTGTTTAAGATAAAAGAGAATTAAAATAAGTTGACTTAGGTCGACTCTTTTCATGCTAACACTTTGTTTTATGAAGAACATGTATATGTTGGTTGACCTGCAAGGTAATGAAAATCAAACTAAAATAAACAAGTTTAGATATTATGGCCTCCTTGTAGAGGAATTGCCACTCTTAGAAGATTCAAAATAAAATCAAATATTTGTTGGAAAGGTCAACCTCTCTTGAATAGTCACTACATGTGATGTCTCCCCATCTTTGCACTAATGATAAGTAGCAATAAAACACTTATGTGGTCAAGGAGTGGTAGACCTTGAACACCTACACATAGTTAGAAGTAAGTTGTACAAAGCAAGTAGGTGGTTTGAGTAATAAAGTATCCAAACAATCATGAAGTCTTATTAATAAGATGATTTTTCTTAGTGACATTAAGAGATATAAGGATGAGCTAGAATCCAAGATGAATGGTATCTACATCAATACCATTATCGACACCTTTATTATAAACTTAGTAATCATCATGATCATCAAGAAGATGATATGAATACCATCATGAGCATCCATTAGGTATTATCGCTACAATATAAGAATAGCTGAGAGCCTAATCAAGAAACATATAATCATCATCATGGAGTAACTATGCATACAAGATAGAAGATGATTGCAAGCATCATCATAACAAGGTATATAAATGTTACATTGTTATAAGAAAACTAGTTATAGACATTTGATGGAGAGAACATGAAGTCTACCATCACTATCATCATGTTGGAGAAGAATGACCATCTAGCATTAAATAATTAATGATCATGAACATCGATGGTAAGCATCCAACTAATCAATCCATTGTAGATATGATAGTATTGTTTGATCCTTCAAGTAAGATGTACACTTGTAATAATTAGAGGAAGGTATTTAATAAACTATCAAATATGATTACAAACATGTCATATAAGGCATGTGATTGGACAATATTTAAGATTGATAATCATCAGTAATAAACAACATTTGGGTATGCTTTGGATAAAGCATTGATCAATGCTAAGTATCAATTCAAGGGAGAAGATAACTAATCAAATGATTAGTCATGCATGCCAATAATGATGACAAATTGATTAATAATCATTAAGATAAGTGGCAGTGGTTACAGGCAATACCATTGATCAATTTCCATGCCTTGGATGACAATGATTTTAAATAGTTAGACAATGATTATGATTGGAGACTAATCGATGTTCATTGTATAACAAAACTGATTGGCTTTGGAAAATGAGAATGGGTGGGAGCTGTGTTCCATCGAATGTGAAGAGGTGTAATCCATTCTATTTGTAAGGTATAAGAGGAAGCTCTAGCATATTCCATCAAAAATAATTGAAAACTTTATCTCTTTATCCATTCTTCGATCTTCTTGTTGAACAATTGTCTTATTGGCTTTAACTAGTTGCGTAGTTTGAAGTAAGATCAAAGACATCAACATTGTTGCTAGGATAAACCGATCATATAAAAAACAACATCAATTATTGTTGCAATGATATAACTACCTATCTAAAACAACATATTGCTATAAGCATTTTTTTGGTTGCATATATTGAAGGATTGTATTAGAAATAATGGTGCATCTGTAATATCCCCATTTTTGCGCCTTCGTAAGCATCATTTATTTTCAGAGGGTAGCCTATTAACAGTGGTCCCCATAGGCTAATTTGGTGATTAGAGGGGCCTTTGAAAGTGATTGAACGTTACTCAATGGACCCTTTGGATGCCTATTTCAGTACTCTCCATCTCAGTGCATCAGTGTATTTGTGGTTAGTCTTCTAGAGGTCTTTTAGGCTCGATTTATACACACTATTTTTAGTAAATTACTTGGACGTTTGGGTCCATACTATTTATGATGTCATTTGGATGGTTAGAGAGCACCATGATTATATTTGAAAAGTTGTTGGGATCAATTGTTCATTTGATATTTGGCATTTAATGGAGCTCAATGATTTAATTAAATTAATTAAAGTCTAATCTAGCATTGACTTTAATATGATTAATTAAATTAAATATCTCCATGATTAAAGGGGATATAAGGGGTCAAGTGTGCATTTAATATATTAAAAGTATTTAATTATGATGTCAAATGAGGCCCCAACATATGGAGGTATAAGGATGTTAAAGTGACTAAAAAATAATGATGAAATTATATGACATGTCAATTTATTATTATTTCTCATATGCAAGTTAAATATTAAAATATTATTAGTGAGAAATATAAATAGGGTTTCTACAAACTTTGCAAGAGGATTGTAAAAGAAAATTTTAGGAAGTCATTCGATATACTTGGCTTGTTTATTTTCTCTCTAAGAAGCTTGAGAGCTTTGACTTTTATTTACAAGGAATTTGAGGACACAAATCCTTGGAAATCAATGAATTGGATGAAAACCCAACTCCACATTGAGAGGTGAATCATCAAAAGGCTCATCATTGAACATATTTGTAGGTTTGCATCATTTAGAACTTCAACCATCTAGGGTTTGAAAGAAGAAAAATCATATCAGCTAGGGTTTGGAGTTTATTTGCAAGTAGAAGATATATTTCTCTAGATTTGGAGGTTTATTTGCCATATTTTTCATAATATCATGGAGGGCTAAGGTTTGGCATGAATTTTGTGAAAGATTTTGAAGATTTCTTGAATGTTGAAGGCTTGCTATAGTGGCATGAATAGTGAGACTACAATGACGTGAATAGTGCTTGCAACTGAATAATATTTGTTTGAACAAGGACTTGATAGTATTTCATTACTAAGTTGTGCATATGGTTTGAGCACTTACTTTCGAGATCTAGTACTAACCTTTGGATTTGGAGGTGATTTAAGGAGCTATTTTAGACAACCTCATTCTTGCTTTAGTTCTACCATAAAATTAGATTTATATTCAGTTCATAATCAAATTGTAACAAGCATACATACCTTGTTGATTTTTATTTTATGTATCATAACATTGAAGGCTAAATCGGGTATGTCATTATATTCAAACTCATTGAATTTAATAAGAAAACCTTGCTATTCATATTTATAGCACACTTATGATTTTAATTATAGTCCATATATTTGTTGTTATTTCATATGTTAAATGTTTTTGTAATTGCTTCATATCATGGCAAAAACATCTATGCAATGAAAACTCACAAAATGCATACACTACAACTTAGAAAATTGCATAGAAAATCATATTACATACCAGGCTTGGGAATTACAGAAGGAAATATTGCTATATGTCTGGCCAAACAGTCACCTCCCAAGTTTGGTTGGTATAAGATGAATTGTGATGGAGCTTCTAGAGTTAATCTAGGTTCCTCTAGAGATGGATGGATAGTAAGAGTGTTTGATGGTGAAGTTGTTGGCAAATTAACATTTCCCCATGAAGAAAACACTAACAACATTGTGCAATTTAATGTCCTCACATTGGGCCTTCTATTTTTCTAAGGACTTAGAAATATAGAAAGTTGAGATTAGAGGAGATTCAAGCTTAGTAGCCAATACAATAAGATAGGAGAACCCTCCCAATTGGAAACTCAGTGCACTACTTGAAAGGGTATTAAATATTCTAAATTTTTTGAAGAACTTTCACTATTAACCACATCTACATAAAGACAAACAAAGAGATGGGTAACTTGGATAAAAAGGTGACTAGTGGGAATTTATTTGGAGCTATAGAACCTCCATAAATTCATGATTAAGGAAATGTGAGTGACAATCGAGATAATGACCATGGGATATTCTATCTCTTAGCTAGCAGGACAATTTTTGATTCACACAGGACATCGATGACATCCCACGAGGCTAACATGCTCACATGATTCTATTATATAGATCAGGTTGGAAAAATACTTGTAAAATATAAATGGAAGTTGCTAATTAAGTGTAAGGCCCTTGACACTAATAATAAGAAAATATCAACAAACAAAGGAATACAAATTTGTATTGATTGGCTATAGTTGGATGACATGAAATAATTAATTTTCTTTTCACTCATGGTCCCTTGATGATGTGTCCTAATGATAAATCAAAGATGTATCCCTTAACACTTTAAGGTGATAAATTGAAGGCAACTCTCTCTCTGTGGCTAATTTTTCTAATGATTATACTTGATAATGACAGGTAGTTCTAAAAAATCCTTCACACATGCCAATGGGCAGTTGTCATACAACCATATGAATGATAGACAATATCTTTATGGTAGATATGAACCTGATCTCCAAGGACTTAAATATGTACAACATTACTTTGGCAATAATGACATCCCGCTCCAATTAGGTAGGAATGATTAAACATAAATTTTATAAATCCTATAAGTGGCCAACATATTTGCATTGCTCTCTTGAGCTTCCATCAGCTCCGAATTCCTCCTCTACATTTCTATCACACCCATGGATTCCCCAATCTGTCTAGTCTTCGAAACAATACAACTATCTTTTTTAGGAAATTCAAGACAAATAGCTCAAAGAGGTCATGAGAAACGCCCATTCCCTTATTATCTATACGGTAAAGAAAATATTAGCAAAATACCCCATTATGGAAGACCATAGATATAGATTGAATACATATATACTTTTCATATTCATGGCCACTATACTCATAGTTGGGGAAGATAAAGTGTCTTCAGGAGTTGATGTTAATTTTAGTCACACTTCGACTAGATTATCAAGGTAAAGTATCTTAATTTTAATTTGCATATATAATTGGTCTTGTTTGTACTAATATAACTCACAGGTCCAATGTTTAATTGTTTCAAAAAAGGGCACTGACATATTTTTCACATCTATATCATTCTCATTTAAAATTCATATCTTGGAATAACTCGTTACACATTAAAATCATTCTAATTCACAACAATTTGCTAAAAAAAAAATCAAAAGATTCAAGGTTCTTAGAAACTAATCTATATAACTTCTAAATTTATCAACTCTATTCAAACATATTCTAATGAAGTAAGAGCAAGGAATTGCAAGTATATATCTAACCAAAAATTAACAACTTGATATAAACCTATGAAATCTTTAAAGAAACACAAATTCAACACTTAAAGAAGGAAAATAACACCAAAATTCCTATGCAATAATCTTCTATTCTTCAAAATGATAAAAATGTACAACATTCATAACATTCTTCCATACATTCCATTCTATAATTCCTATTCTTACTATCATGCAAATAAAAATGCATACAAATAGTCTGAATAAAAAAGAAATAAAAAAATTGAACTCGACAACATAATCTGAAGCTCAACACTAGCTCTCCAACTTTTAATATGCTAAAAAATGAATGTACTGGCCTTATATAGATAGAAAGGCCATTTCAATATCTAAAAAGGAAAACATAACACAAGTAGAAACAAGAGAAAATCTTGCCAATTGTAGATCTTTGACTAGATCAATTCTTGTTGCTTCTTTAGGTCTACTAGATATATTTCCTCACAAGACCCTGATAAATTACTTCCGGCACTAGAGCCTCATTACTCTTTTCCTAGTCTTCTCTCAAGCATAAAATCTATCTCTTCTCTATATTTGTCAAAGGCTAAGAGTATCATGCTCATTTATTCTTTATCATATAGTTTGCCAATGCCATGGTAATCACTTGGGCTTCATGTTGCTTAGAAATATCACAATTTTTTCATCTTTCTTGAGAGCGCTTTGTAATGTCCCCTTTTTAGCATGACCATGCCTATGGATGGATTAGCCTATCATGTGACCCTCATAGGCTAATGAGGATGGACAAAGGGTCTCGTTCAGTAGGCATCTACTTCAGGATTCAATATGTTTTGGTTTGGCTTTCATTTGGACTTCATTCGTTACACTTTTGCCACATTTACTATTTATAGTAAGCTTGATGTTGTTCGAGAAGGAACCTTTCTTTTTTTGGAAAGTGCATTTGGTCACGTGTGGAAATAATACGTGTGACTCATGTTTTAGAGGACATATTTAAAAGATAATTTTTTTGGGAGTTATTGTTATTTTAGTGGCCGAATTATTATTAAATCTTTAAATGGCTTATTATAAAGTTATAATTTAACTTTATAATTTCACTAAAGTTGAGGGTTGAGTCATCATTGGAAGGGGCCATTTATTCAATTAATTCATGGAAGCTTAAGCCAAGGTATTAATTAAAGAGTTGGAGTGAATGAATTATTAAAAGGAAAAAAGTATATCTATTTATGCCACATTGGCTGTAAAAGTGTGTGAGTTCTCCCACAAAAGTTATAAAAGACTCACATGAGTTATTTTTCATTATGTTGAATATGCTTTTTTGAAATTGGTGAAGTTTATGATAAGAAACCAGGGTTTCGACTTCAACCATTGGAAAAAGGAGTTCTTCAAGTTTTTTTTTGCAATTAGAGGTGGTGGAAGATCCACTGATTCTTGTTGCTAGCTATGGCTTCATACAAAGGCCATGATTGTGCCAAATGGTGATGAAATTGGGGGTTTTTAATCGTATTTTGCATTTAGATTATTTATTGAGAATAGAGGGACAAAGAGGAATCATATTGTAGCCTCTAGACTTGCATTTTTAAGTGAATTAATGGCACCCGCACTCTGTTTGTGAACAATGCAAGATTTGGGAAAGTAACACCAAGTATCTGGTTGGCACGTGGGGTTTGAACAACAATTCTGTCACTAACCTAGCAGCCTATCTGGATTCCTTTCTTCATGGCAGTTGCAAATCAATTTTGGAATAATATTTCAAGGCTGCATTAAATATCAGGTTCAATCATTATTAATAATTTCAACTCTTTAGTGTCAATGATTGCAATTGTATACCAATTGTTTGACAAAATGTTTTTGAATAGTCTAGAGCATTTTTAGATTGATATATTTGCCAAGTGTTTGTCTAAATGTTTGTTATATGCATGTATGAAGTTCATATATTTAAAGTTGATTTAAGAAAGCCAAGTATTTGACAAAATGTCATGTTGAATATTAAGCAATTTGAATGATATTAATGATTGTTTGCAAGTCTTTATCATTGAAAAATCAAATTATTCGTGAAACCAACTTATCAGAGCTTGCAAGAAAAGTGTTTGACAAAATGTCAAACATCCAAAATTGAAACAACTTAGTGTTTGTCAAAGTTAGAACTTGTAGGGGTTCTTATAGTGGTATCAGAGCAATTTCCTACCATCCTATAGGGTTGGAGATTTTGAGTTTCCATGCTTGATTTGTGAGTGATCAGCACTCTCACGGGTTATTTTAGTCATGGATAAATATAGGAAATCCAGTTAATATGGAAACTAGTTGAGCAACGTGTCTAAGTTTAGGAAGCAAACAGTTGCCTTGGAAAATGAAATGGAGAAACTAAGGCAAACTCGGGAAAGACTAAATGCAAGGATTTCTGATTTGGCAACTGTGTACAGGGAAAATAGATGTATTGTCTCCTTCAAAAAGTCTTCATCACAGAGAATGTAGGAAGATAAATTAGAGATTTTCATAGGTGAGACATTGAGGAGTCTTAACAATGAGTTTTCAGCAGCTAATGCGCATGGTGAAGATGATCATATGCTTAGTGGGGAAACCTCTAGTCTTATCTCCTATTATGATAATGGAGATTCTACACAGGGACATGTGGATGTGTTTGTTTCCAGCATCTTGATGAAACTAAATTTACTGAACAATAAAATAATGATGACGTGTTGACTACTCTTGATGGCAACCTCACACTAGTTAGTGGTACTAAAAATGTTGATGACAAAAGGTCTGATTTTCAAGACAAAAAATCTTTATTTGATCATGTTGATGGTGTTGTTGATGCCACTATGGGTTCTGACTCATTAGATGATGAGGTTTTATTTTAAGAATACGAGGAGGATATGAGCACTGACAATTTTGGTTTTTATGGCAACAATCAGAGTGTTGGGTTAGTGTAGGGGACAATAGTCTTCTCATGTGTAGAAGACGAGGGCATGGAATCACTTGGTGGTAACACTCACAATTTGAGTGTTGAGGAGTTACACGATGTAGATTCATGCCATAGTGCTATTGATCTACATGTTGACATTGAGTCATGTATGCATCAACATGAGATAGAAAATGAGTCTCAATTAGATGATGTGGATACTAGTGTTATGGGCACCTATGATGATGTGTATGACAATGTTTCATGTTGCAGTAAGTCTGTTCAATCATGTCAAACATTGAGTAATGACTCAAAGTTGTCATGGGATGATGATAGTTCCCATGATCATGGTTTACAGGGACTTACAGTGGAGGGGGAAGCAACGACATGTGAGGAGTTTGATATAGCTATGGCTTCTACTTCTTCAATTAATATATTTGCAGAGGTATCCATTAGTAGGACCTCGTTGATGGACATGTGTGAGGTTGTTAGCGCACATGATGTTAGTGATCATGTGTTGAGGAGTGAGGATATAGCTTCCTATCATAGTGTAGTTAGTGAGTCAGGGAGCGTACATGGGAGCCAGGGCATGTAGAGACATTGTGTGACCAGTCAGTTGAAGGCGAGTGATAGTGATATATCTTCAACTCTTGAGAATTATGATGCTATCTAAAATATTTTGGATTTATATGGTGTTAGCTTGTGGTGACTAATCAGGAAATTACTATCTAGGAAAGTACTACTTATAACTCATTCTAACCCTAAAGCGAGAAAATATTGTATAATATGGCTTAGGGTTAGGGATTTTTGTGTAGTATGATTTTAGTACTTGCGACAGAATTGGGCTGTAAGGGATTACGGATTGTAATCAGGTTGTAATCACTGGATAATAATAATAATATTGGACTTGCTGTTGGTGGACGTAGCCCAGGGATTGGGTGAACCACGTTAAATCTGTGTGCCATTGTGTTCTATTCTGTGTGGTTTATTATTTTCTGATATTATTTATATTTGCACATAATTGTTATTTCTGCCTTGTTAATCCTAACAAGTGGTATCAGAGCGAGGTTATTTCATTCGTTCTTTCATCTATTCTCTGAAGCAGGTCTCACGAGTTAGTGGGAGAGTCTCTCGGTTAAGTGGGAGAAATGGCAGAAGAGGGTAGGCTGAAGGTTGATAAGTTTAATGGGTAGAACTTCTAGTTATGGAAGATGCAAATGGAGGATTATCTCTATCAGAAGGATCTATGGCGGCCATTAGAGGGAGTAGCCAAGAAAGAGCAATCAATGTCTCAGGAGGATTGGGATATTTTGGATAGGAAGGCACTGGGGAGTATTCGTCTATGCCTGGCACAATCGGTGGCATTCAATATTACTGAAGCAAAGACAGCTAAAGATCTGATGGAAACCCTAGCGAAGTTGTATGAAAAGCCTTCAGCTTCAAACAAGGTATTTCTTATGAAGCGTTTATTTAATATGAAAATGGTAGAAGGTGGATCAGTTACTGATCATTTGAATGAGTTTAATACAATTACAAGTCAATTAACCTCAGTTAAAATTACTTTTGATGAAGAGGTTAGGGCTCTCTTGATTTTGTGTTCTTTGCCAGAAAGCTGGAATGGCTTGGTAATGGTTGTTAGTAATTCTATTTCTGGTTCTAATACCCTAAAATATGATGATGTTATTGGTGTTATATTGAGTGAAGAAATTCGTAGGAAAAGCTCAGGGGCATCCACATCGGGTAGTGTATTGAACACAGAAAGCAGAGGCAGAACAAGAGATAGAGGAAACAACTCTGAAAATCATGGGAAATCAAGAGGAAAATCAAAGGGAAAGAGGTCTGAATCTAAAGGGCCAAATGATTGCTGGTACTTTGGAAAACCAGGTCATAAGAAGAAAGATTGTTGGTCTCGGAAGAAAGATCAAGGAGACAAAAATGATGGAAACAAGGAGGCAAATGTGGTAAGTAACAAATCTGAGGAGGATGCTTTGCTCTTGTCCTTAGAAAGTATTGATGATTCATGGGTTTTAGATTCTGGGGCTTCATTTCATGCTACACCCCATAGAAGTTATTTTGTTGATTATGTCCAAGGGGATTTTGGGCTAGTTTATTTGGGAGATAATGAACCCTGTCAGATTGTTGGAAAGGGAAAAATTAAGATTAAGTTGCAGAATGGGAATCATTGGCTACTACAAGAGGTAAGACATGTTCCAAGGCTGAGTAGGAATTTAATTTCAGCAGGGCAACTGGGTGATGAGGGTTGCACAGTTACTTTTAATGATAAAAATTGGAAGGTTTCAAAAGGTTCCTTAGTAGTAGCAAAAGGTGTGAAAGTAGGCACCTTATATCTTTGTACAGGTCATACTGTTCCTTCTACTTTAATTGTTTCAGAAGATAATGAATGTTCAGGAACAGTGGCTGCAGTTGAGCAGGAAGAACATCAAACTGTTGCTGTAGATTTTGACACAGCACTGTGGCACAACAGACTCGGGCACATGAGTGAAAAAGGTATGAAATTACTTCATTCAAAGAAAGTTTTACCTGGTCTGAAATGTGTCAATATGGATTTCTGTGAAAGTTGTGTTTATGGAAAACAAAAGAGAGTTAGTTTTGTGAAGAGTGGGAAGGAAAAGAAAAATGAGAGATTAGAGCTTGTGCATACAGATGTATGGGGACCAGCTCAGGTATCTTCCCTTGGTGGCTCTCTGTATTATGTTACATTTATAGATGATGCAACAAGAAAAGTATGGATTTATTTCCTTAGACAGAAATCTGATGTATTTCAAACTTTTAAGAAATGGAAATGCTTGGTTGAAACTGAGACTGGTAAAAAGTTAAAATGTCTCAGATCTGATAATGGTGGTGAGTATTGTAGCACAGAATTTGAAGAATATTGTTCCTCTAATGGTATTCGTAGGCAGAAAACTGTACCAAGGACTCCACAAGAAAATGGAGTGGTTGAACGCATGAACATGACAATAATGGAGCGTGCAAGGAGTATGAGGTTGCATGCTAGGCTGCCCAAAAATATGTGGGCAGAGGCAGTGAACACTGCTGTTTATTTAATCAATAGAGGCCCCTCTACTCCTTTGGACTATGGTATTCCAGAGGAAGCATGGAGTGGTAAGAAGGTGAGTTATTCTTTTCTCAAAACCTTTGGTTGTGAAGCTTTTGCACTTATAGATTCTGAAAATAGAACCAAGCTGGAAGCTAAGTCAAAGAAATGTGTATTTGTTGGGTATGGCATTGATGAATTTGGTTATAGGCTTTGGGATTTTGAAAATCATAAAATTGTAAGAAGCAGGGATGTCATATTCAATGAGAAAGTATTGTACAAAGATCTGTTGCTGCAGCATGAGAAGAAAGAAAATGACTATGTAGTACTGGATGATACTCCACAAGTTCATGTTCCAGTAGTTCCTTATGCTCCGCAACAACAGCAACAACAAATACCACACACCCCAGTGAGTGTTAGACGGTCAACAAGGCTAAGTAGACCTCCAGAAAGATTTTCTCCATCTTTGTATTCTATTCTGTTAACAGATGCTGGTGAACCTGAATGTTATAATGAAGCTATGCAGGTGGATACAAAGCTTCAGTGGGAGTCTGCAATGACAGATGAAATGGACTCTTTGCTGAAAAATCAGACATGGGATTTATGTAAGTTACCTGCAGGTAAAAGGGCTTTACAGAATAAATGGGTTTACAGGATCAACGAAGAAGATGGAGGTACGAAAAGATTTAAAGCCAGATTAGTCGTAAAAGGATTTGCACAGAAACATGGTATTGATTTTGATGAGATATTTTCTCCAGTTGTTAAAATGACTTCTATTCGTACTGTTTTAAGTATTGTGGCTACTGAAGATTTGCATTTAGAGCAGCTTGATGTTAAAACAGCCTTTCTTCATGGTGATTTGGATGAAGAAATATATATGGTTCAGCCACAAGGATTTGAGGTCAAGGGTAAGGAGAATTTGGTGTGCAGATTGCAGAAAAGTTTATATGGCTTGAAGCAAGCACCTCGGCAATGGTATATTAAATTTGACACTTTTATGAATGGGCATGGATATAGTCGGTGTCATTCTGACCATTGTGTTTATTTTAAGAGGTTGGATGATGACAGCTACATTATTTTATGTTTATATGTTGATGATATGCTTGTAGCTGGGTCTAACATGGATCACATTAAGGGGTTGAAACAACAGTTAGCAAAATCTTTTGCTATGAAGGATTTGGGGGCAGCAAAACAAATCTTTGGTATGAAAATTTGTAGAGATAGGAAAAATAGGAAATTGTCTCTATCTCAGGCTGATTATATTGAGACGGTGTTGCAACGTTTCTCTATGGAAAATGCCAAAGCTGTCAGCACACCTTTGCCTGGTCATTTGAAATTGACTAAGGATATGTGTCCCAAGACACCAGAAGAAGAGACTAAAATGTCTAAGGTACCTTATGCTTCAGCTGTAGGGAGCTTAATGTATGCTATGGTATGTACTAGGCTAGATATTGCACACGCAGTGGGAGTCGTTAGCCGTTATATGAGTAACCCTGGTATTGAGCATTGGAATGCAGTCAAATGGATTCTCAGATATTTGAGAGGCACATCCAGTAAGTGTTTACACTTTGGGGGTTCTACTACTACTGTACAAGGCTATGTTGACTCAGATTTGGCAGGAGATATAGATAGCAGGCGGAGTACTACAGGTTATATATTTACTGTTGGTGGGAAAGCAGTGAGTTAGATTTCTCGACTACAAAAGGTGGTTGCTTTATCCACTACAGAGGCAGAGTATGTTGCTGCTACAGAGGCAGCCAAGGAGATGATATGGCTTCAATTCTTCATGGAAGAATTGGGACATCCTCAAAAGGATAATTTTCTACATACAGATAGCCAAAGTGCCATTCATCTTGCAAAGAATTCTGCTTTGCACTCAAAGACAAAACACATACAGTTGCGGTACCATTTCATTCGATCAGTTTTGGATGATGGACAGTTAAGGCTGGAAAAGATTCATACTGATGATAATCTAGCAGATATGTTTACAAAGGTAGTAACAAGGGAGAAGTTGAACTCATGTTCAGCTTCAGTTGGTCTTTTAGACTGAATAAAATAAACGAACAACTGAGTCCAAGGTGGTTCAATCCAGTGGGAGCCTCATGTGGGTAGCGGTATTGCTACAGGATCAGTCTCCAAGTGGGAGGTTTTTAGTATAGTGTGGATACTGATCAGTCACCAAGTGGGAGATTGTTAGCTTGTGGTGACTAATCAGGAAAGTACTATCCAGGAAAGTACTACTTATAACTCATTCTAACCCTAAAGCGGGAAAATATTGTATAATATGGCTTAGGGTTAGGGATTTTTGTGTAGTATGATTTTAGTACTTGCAGCAGAATTGGGCTGTAAGGGATTACGGATTGTAATCAGGTTGTAATCACTGGATAATAATAATAATATTGGACTTGCTGTTGGTGGACGTAGCCCAGGGATTGGGTGAACCACGTTAAATCTGTGTGCCATTGTGTTCTATTCTGTGTGGTTTATTATTTTTTGATATTATTTATATTTGCACATAATTGTTATTTCTGCCTTGTTAATCCTAACATATGGTTGGGGTGCTCCTATGTCAAACGAGAATGATGGTAGTTTCCTTTCCCTAGAAGAGATTCATTCACTTCGAGAGGCTACTAGGATCTTGAAGCATAATTATTTACAATTGGTAGTCGACAGGGATTAATTACCTTCTTGAGTGGGGTAGCACTTGTTAGGAGGCATTTTTATGGAAAGAGGAGGAGGTGGTTGAACTCACCCATGATTTTGAGATGACTTTTGAGGTGTTGGAGAGCATCTAGTTGGCTCTCCAGGAGTCGCAACTGCAGTTGAGAGAGGTGATCATGGAGTTGGAGCGTGTATAGTCTATGCCAACCCCATATCTAGTTCAACTACATATAGTGGTGGTTGGTTATGAGTTGAATTCCACGGATAGGGATAGTGGATGTTTTTAGGGTGTAGTTACATCCATTCTTGAAATGAGTGCAATAGTTACAGATGAGATGAGCACTTTGGTGGAGGACTACAAAGAGTTTCTTGTTGTACCAGGTTCTCCAACAGTTAGCTTGATGATAATTAATGATACATAATAGGTTATTTAGAGTCCTGATGTAGTAGTAGTGGATCATCGGAGAGTTGTGTGCCAATTCTTGACACTACTCCCTCTTCTTCACAGGACTTGGATAGGGTATCATCTAAAATTTAGAGATGAGCTTTTATGGGGATTTGTTTCCTTTTTTTGCAAGAAAATTTATTACTTCATCACATACAACTTATAGCGATAGACAGTTGGTAGTGCCACAATTTTAGATGGATCAATTGTGGGTTTCAAGGGAGTAGGTTGATGCTTCTTCATATAATTTCTATTGCACAGAGTCATTTATGAAGTATTTTCTTGAGAGTTTGAAATTGTAGGAGGGACCATTCGAATGTTCTAAGGGTACTCTCATCCAGGGTTCTCGTGGCATTCAGGTTTTGGTGGTAAAGATTGTAGATACTTTGACTACAATGCTTCCCCACGGGGATTTTGTGGTTGGGTTTTCTGAGAGGGTAACCTGGGATCCTGCCAAACTATTTGTTCAGAGATAGATAATTCCCACTTCCAGATCATCACTTTGAGAGCATCAGGTGCTTCCAGAGACTGCCAGATTCTGGAGAGCCGGTAGGTGACTTGACCCGCTTAGTCAATTTGGTGAATTTTGCATGTTTTGAGTTGATTTGTAGCATGTTTAGGTTAGATTGAACCATATATTAGGTTATAAATTTTTTTGTCATAGGTAGAGAACAAATGCATAGTTGCAGCACATGTATGTGCAACAACTTGCCATGTTTGCGCAACAAATAGGTAGTTATGCGCATATGTGTGGGATACCTGCACATTCATACTAGAAGAATTTTGAGTGGCACATTTGTGAACTAATTGTGTGCAAACATAGTTCAGTGCATTTGTCACAATTGGCTACGCAATTGTTTAGGTTAGTGGCGCATATGTGTAATCTATGCAAATGGTAGGGGGTTCTGTGCAAACACTTGTCTATGCTACGCATTTGTGTTAAATGGTAGAATTTTGGAAAATTAGAAGGTCAATCAGGTCAAACTTGATATTGAGAGGTTGATATGATCTGTCGGCTTGGATTTTAGATCGAGTTTTGTCAAGATAAGTAACATCGTAGCATGGTCGCTAGTTAACCTTCTTGAGTATAGATAATTGATAGAATTATCTATTTGTACATGTGATAAATATGTGTCTGATTGATAGGATAGAATAGATAGATAGATCAGTATGATCAAAATTTGATATTTTTTTGTTGGATGACTATGATAGGAGGAAATTATGGACATTCTGATGTCGCGAGAGAGATATCCTGTGACTCAGAATCTAAGGCTGGCACTGTCAGAGAGTGACAGGCTATTGATTGGTGCGACTAGATTGTACCACATCATTTACACGCCCAAGATCTGGGTGAACCTAGGGATGCTGAGGGCACTAGCAGAGAGATGGCACCCAGAGATGAGTAAATTTCATCTCCCTATAGGAGAGATGACAGTCACTTTAGAGGATGTATATCGCATCCTACAGCTACCGATTAACAAAGAGCTAGTGCAGTATGACAGGCACGATGAGTTAGCAGAGTGTAGAGAAGTGTTTGGTGATGATGACATAGATGAGGCAGAGATCAGTTGGGAGGAGATGGTGTATTTGTATGAGCCACTCCCCATTGTTTTGGCTGGTGCGATCGGAGGTTATGTCTACCCGGGTCGACGGTCTCATGGCTTCACAGTTGGTTGGGGGCATACACTATAGAGGATGATGGATGAGGGGACCCATTTTTCTTGGGTGGTGTGCTTTCTAGCTCATCTGTATCATGATATTCATCAAGTGGTTTATCATAGGGGAGCATCATTATCAGTTGGTGTTACCATGCTACATTTCTAGGGATGGGAGCATATTGCGATTACACAGCCTGCAACCTTGAAATTCTGAGGTGTTGGGTAGCCTTATATATTTCTTTATGCATTGATCTAGTATCAGCATAAGCTAGGATGTATGGAGTTTTGGCGGCACATATATGATACTGTGGATGTGATGATCTAGAGACCCTACCTTGGGTGTGAGTCGCGGTAGGATGAGTGTTAGCTTAGATATTGTTTTGAGTCCTGATGGCTGATAGGGAGGACACCCTATATCATAGAGAGACAGGTCATGAGCCAGGTCTTGCAATAGTTTGGAAAGATCTAGGGGATTCTACAGGGGGTGATTGAGTTTGCATGTACCCATCAGGAGCGAGAGGATTGGGGACCCATGGTATCATATGAGATAGCTTGATAGGAGTTCTTAGACATGTTGTTTTAGGCATGGTCTATGAGACAGGGGGTCATAGACCTAGGCATGACAATAGACTATGAGAGACATCTTAGGGTTCATCCATTCCTGAGGTTGACTGATCCAGCAGAGAGGCCACCATAGAGGGATGTTGGAGATAGATGCCAAGATAGGTGATGAGGCCATGACAGGAAAGGCCGAGGGAGAGCTGGAGGTGGTGATGGTGGTGACAGTGGTGATGGTGGTCCTGACAGAGGGAGGGGTGACAAAGTTGGGCCTCAGATGAGAGGTGGAGGTATGCGACCATAGGGGTTGATGCCACCCCCTACGAGACAGGTGTAGAGACAACCACTAGCAAAAATTCCCATAGGTGCCCTAGTACAAATACCAGCAGCTGTCCCTGTGCAGGTAGATCCTATGGAATAAGTACATGCAACAGTATAGGTACCGGTAGGTGCACAGGTACTAGGATAGGATGAGGTAGTTGACATACTTGATCAGGAGAGAGTGGTGTAGGGTGGACACATACAGGAGGACATATAGGATGAACATATGCTCGATATAGGAGGACATGATGTACAGATGTCAGACATCAGTGGACAAGATGAGTAGGCAGAGATGGATGTGGGAGATCAAGATCCTTATTTATAGAGGGATGTTGTAGAGGAGGAGGACATAGAAATCAATGCATTTCTAGTTAAACTAGTGATGACATAGGTATAGGTAGACTGTGTCCCAAGACTGGAGAGACGGGTGGAGAGATTAGAGGGTGAGGTCGTAGAGGTCAAACATGAGTGAGACGTCACCATAGAGAAACTAGAGGAGGCTGAGACATTACTAGATGAGATAGAGTCCACAGAGGTATTGGGACCACATGCAGATAGCCTACGAGTGATGATGAGAGCCGGTAGGGAGATCACCTACTCAAAAGAGGCCTATAGACAAGTTGTTCCTAGGGATCAGTGGATCAGGAGCTTTAGAGAGATCTCATATGCTGTTAGGACAGCTGTACACAAGCATGGATCAAACAGGAGTGGAGGTACATCTTCATGTCCCCCGAGACCACCCTCAGGTTCAGGAGATCCATCAGCAGCAGTACCATTTATTGCATCACGCAGACATCGACAGGCTTAGTCTAGAAGTAGTGGGTCTTAGACAATGTATATACAATTTTGATTTTTATCATTTCATTATGTATGTGACTTGATGGACACATTTGGACACTTTATTATTGTATGAGATATCATTGGACATTTGGACAGTTTTATTGTTTTATGGACTCTTATATGACAGACTCTATATACATGATGCAATTCTATTATGATTGCTTTTATGATGTACTTCTTATGATGATATATACATGTGAGTATTGACATATGTAGGATGTGATGATTTGCTTTGATATGCATTTTACTTATGTTCTACAATGTGATGATTTATTTTCATATGAATGCATAATGGTTAATGATTTATCATGTGATGACAATGTTTATATAAATGCATTTTCTAAATAGTTGTTTATGTAATGCTATGTATTTCTAATGCAATGAATTAATGATGATGATATAAATAGAGATAATAAATATGGATAGATGTAAATAGTGGATAATAAATGAACTAGTGATAATGCATATAATGAATGAAAAATAAATGATAAGATCAATGAGAGTGAATGTAATGAATGAAATGTTGGTAATAATGTACCTTATGAAATCACAAAAAAGAATTGGACAAATTCTAATATGATAAAATAAGATAAAATGTGATAACCTATAATATGATAAATAAAATGTGATTAGATGTTAACTATGAAAAAAAGTTACATAAATGATTAAAATATGCATGTGAATATACAATTGTTACATACATAATGAACTATGAAAATGATTAAATGTGATAGTGAAGATGGAATATGCAAAATTTCAAAATGCAACATGAATTCTATATTTTTGTTACCCAAATGTCCTCAAGTTAAATAACAATGTGTCCGACATGAGAAGAATGGACAAAGAAAAATAGATGAACCGATAAGAAATATGACCTACAAAACCCTATAAAAGGAGCACTCATATGCAACAGAATTATTTTAAATGTAATGTAAAATGAAATATGAAATGAATATCTCCACAATTTCATGAAACATCTTACAACTTCATGGGAACTAGAACTTGATTATCATCATTGAGCTAGTTATGTTGCAAGGAAATGAAAGCATCATGGTATAATTAAACTAGGATGACCTGAGCACCTCTTGCATGGAGTTTAATATAGAAAACTTGACAAGCATAGAGGTATAATTAAACTGAGATGACCTGAGTTTCATTCTCATAACATACAAGGAATATTCTCCCCTCCATTGGGGAAGAAATATTTGGAGTCGAGGTATGTGTGACGTATCACCATTAATAGCATTCGCATAACAATATGAATTGTATGTTTCAATACTTATTAAATTGATGAAGACACTTACGCACAGACACCCCTAATTACTTGTTCCTTCAACTTCATTAGAAAATATCCCACAAACAACAATCAAAGAAAATATCATGCCCCATCCTGGTCATTCTAATCAATGACATATGGGAGTTTTAAACACATGTCAAGGATATCCTGGAATAGCATAGGAAACATGATAACAATGAAATCCATATAAGAATTCATAATCTACAATAAATTATTCTAACATCCTTGCCATGAATGTAAATTTCTTTTTCCAAAAGATAGTGTTAGGTGTATTGATCAGGTTGGTTGATGTATATATAAGCAGTCACGTTTCGAAAGATAGATCACATATTATGAGTCATCATGAGGATATAATTGTGTAAGAATGTTTGATTGTATTTGCTTGTCTAGTGAAAATACTCCATTTTGTCCCGTAGGAGTTGTGATTATCATAGATCCACTTCCGAAACTAGGTTGAGGACATGCCCCTAGCTAGGTGATGGATTGACTTATTAGGGTTGAAGAAGGACACAACAAGACTAGGATGAAGACCAGGACAATAGACCAAGCTATGATGGGGTTTTATTATGGATATATACAATGGGATGACATGAGAATTTAAGAATCCTAATAGAGAGAGGAGATAACTTGTCACAAATGGCGCCTATTTCTAGGTTTTCACATGTTTTTATTGCAATTTTTTTTTTCTTTTTTTTTTTGTATTTTTTGATGTCTTATTTATATACATACCCCTTGCATTGGGATTTTAAGCATAGAACTTCTTGAGGTGCATACTGTTAAGAGGCTCATCCAAGAGATCTCCCTCAAATGTAGACAACTGATAAGCCCCAGAGCCATAGACAGTTGTGATTACAAAAGGACCTAACTATTTGGGTTCAAACTTGCCTTTCTTCTCACAATGCTACTGATTTTTGGGATTCTCACGAAGGACCAGATCACCCAACTAAAAGTCTCTGGGTTTCACTTTACTATTATACTGATGAGACATCCTCTGCTGATAGACCTTCAAATGATCAAAGGTCCTTTGATGATGTTCATCCAGCAATTCAAATTCAATTAGTTGTGCAACCCTATACTCTTCATTTGGAATTAAATCTTTTAGGGATACATGAAGAGAAGGAAACTTGACCTCAAGGGGTAGAACAACTTTAGAACCATAGAAAAGGGAATATGGTGTGGCTCTAGTGGGAGTACAGATAGAAGTGCGATAAGCCCACAAGGCAGGATTCAATTGTACATGCCAGTCATGGCCAACATCATTGACAGTCTTTTGGAGGATCTTGACAATGGTTTTATTAGATGCCTCAGCTTGGCCATTACCTTGGGGGTAGTAAATGGTGGAATAGTGATGCGTAATGTGGAATTTATCACATAATTCATACATGTCTTGATTTTGGAATTGCTTCCCATGATCAATAATAAGATGCATAGGGATACCATACTTGAAAATGATATAATTAAGGATAAACATGGATATTTGTTTGTCAGTGGCAATGATCAATGGAAGGACTTCAATCCACTCGGTAAAATACTTAGTTACGATGATAATGTACTTATGGTCGTTGGAAGATGGAGGGTGAATTGCACCCACAAGGTCAAGTCCCCACTGACTGAATGACAATGTGGTCGTAAAAGGATGGAGCTGATGTGTTGGTGCATGAATAAGATTCCCATGTATCTGACATTTCTTGCATTTCCTAGAAAAGTTAAAGGAATCTATCTCCATAGTAGGCTAGTAGTAACCCATACACATGAGCTTCTTATCCAAGGAAGGACCACTCGAATGTGTCCCAAAAATACTCTCGTGAACATCTTGTAAGGTAGTTTGAGCTTCATTATGTTCAAGACATCGTAAGAGAGTATCATCAAGACCTCACCGATACAGGGTGTCAAATATTAGGATATAGCTGGAGGCTTGGCGTAAAAAGCTTCATTTTTGGGTTTTGGGTATGTAGGGTGGAATGGTATTGTCTTTTAGGTAGGAATATGTCTTTCCATAATTCGGGGAATGTTGTTCGATAATATGACATATGATACTTGTGTTAGGATCATCGTATGGGGGATAAGTCAAAGATTCCACTAAGAACTCAAAAATGGGCTTTTGTATCTTTTGCATCAAATAGAGAAGCAATTGTAGCCATAGATTTTGTAGCCTTGTTATCATGTCTTGGAATTTTCTCAAAGATGATGATTGAAAAATATTACTTAAAATCATCCACCATACGTTTATATGGAAACAACTTGTCATCTTTGGTTTGGTATTCATTATTAACTTGATTGATAATCAACTGGGAGTCTCCATAAACATTCAATTCAGTGACTTTCCATTGTAGAGCCATCTTCAATCCAATCATCAAAGCTTCATACTCAGCTACATTATTTGTACAAGGAAAGAGTAGCTTGTAAGAATTTGGTATTTTATATCCTTGTGGTGTAATAAATAACACTCTAGCTCCTGAACCATGTTGAGTATATGATCCATCAAAGTATAACTTCCATGTCTGTGTAGATAATGTCAGGATATGTGCATCTGGAAATTCCATATGTATGGGTTGATCATTTGTTAGTGGTGCCTTAGCTAATTGATTTGCAATTACTTGTCCTTTGATGGCCTTCCCATCCACATATTCAATATCAAATTCACTAAGTAACATAACCCACTTAGCCAATCTTCCTGTTAATGTTGTCTTGCTTAAAAGATATTTCAAAGGATCAATCTTTGCAATAAGCTTGAGGGAATGAGACAACATATAATATCGCCACTTCTATGAAGTAAAGAATTTCGCTAGACATGCTCATTCAATTGGAGAATAATTTAGTTCATATCACATGAGAGTGCGACTGATGTAATATATAGCCTTTTCTTTTCCTTCTTGATCTTTTTGGGCCAGAAGAGCACCTAGTGAGACTTCTGTAGCTGAAATATAGAGCAAGAGTGGCTTGCCTAAAATTGGTGACATAAGAGTATGAGGATTTTCCAAATATTGCTTGATCTTATTGAAGGCTTCTTCACACTTATCATCCCACTTGAATGACATGTCTTTATGTAACAGGTGTTGAAAAGGATGACTTCTGTCTGCTAATTGAGAAACAAATCTTCTGATTGATTGTAGGTGTCCTTGTAAAGATCTTAGCTGACTGATATTTGTAGGAGAAGCCATCTCCATGATTTCCTTAACTTTTTTTGGATCAATTTCTATACCTTTAGCTAAGAAAATATACCCTAACAGTTTACCCAATGTAACCCCGAATGCACACTTCTTTGGATTGAGTCTAATCTGATACTTTTCCATCCGGGTGAATATTCTATCCAACACTCTTAAATTACCATCTCTATTTTTAGATTTTGTGAGAATATCATTAACATAATCTTCCATTATAGTATGCATCATGTTGTGAAAGATTGTGGTCATAGCCCTTTGATAAGTTGCACCAACATTCTTGAGCCCAAAAGGCATCACATTCCAATAGTATGTGCCCCAAGGACATGTAAAGGCAGTCTTTTCCTAGTCTTTTGGCACAATTTTGATTTGGTTATAGTTGGAAAAACCATCCATTAAAGACAACATCTCATGTATAGCCATCAAATAAACTATGATATCAATGTTAGGAAATGGGAAGTCATATTTAGGACAAGCTTTGTTAGGATCTTGAAAATCTATTCAAATCCTGATAGACTTATTTGGCTTTGAGACTGGTAAAATATTAGAAATCCATTCAGCACAATCAATGGCTCGAATGAATCCAACATCTAGGATCTTCTTCAATTATGCTTTAACCATAAGTGCAATATGAGGATGCATCTTTCTAATTTTCTTCTTGACTAGTTTAATTCCTGCTGCAATAGACAAGTGATGCATAATAAGCTTAGGATCTAATCCAGGCATATCAGCATAAGACTAGGCAAAGTTGACTTGTCTTTCTTTGAAAAATTGTGAAAAAGCTTCTTTCTCTGACTGTGTTAAGGATGATACTACTTTCAGAATACATAGGGACTCCTCCGTTCCAATGTTGAGAGGTAATGTTGGTTCAATAAGTATTGCAGATTTCTCTCGATACATATAATTGGAGAGAGTGTCAACCCTTCCATCCTCCGGTGCCTCAAAGAGGTTTTCACCCTCAGATACATCTTTTCTTTTTACTATTTTCGGATCTAATACTGCCACCGAGTGGTTTTCACCATTAGATATGTTGATTATTTTTACATTTTTATGACTAAAAGGATTGGCACACTCTCTAAAATAAGCCATGTCATTGAGTTCTATTGGAAATCCTAACTTATGATCCCTTGGTAGTAGATGATATTTGATTCTAAGATAGTTGATAATTGCATCATCATTATGGAAAACATCAAGTTATGGATTATTGGGAGAATCCCAATTTATTAGCTCAGGATGAAAAAGGGGTATCAGATTTTTTGGGTCAATTTCAAAGGCTGAGATGGTATTTATAGAGAATTTGTCAAGGTTTATGGTTGTATCAGGAAGGTCTATTTCCATACTCTTGTATGAATTGTCTATCATAAGATAATTCTCACTTTCCTCACAACCCTCAAGAGTAGTCTCATGTGAATCTAATCCTAGTGATTCAGTCCTTGAACTCTCCCCCTCATGGTAATCGTTACTATAGGTATGGACAATATCAACTCCTATTTCTTCATTATTGTCAGATAATGAATCCCATTCATAATCATTAGAATCAGAATCATCATCATGATTATCCCTAAGTCTATTAATGATTTTTGTTGCTATCCTTTTCTTTTCTAGATCCACATACATGCCATGTTTTTGGAACTCTAATGCAGGGGCCTTAGATGGCTTGTTAAAAGGTGGGATCTTTTCTTTACCTTTAGATTCTTTTGGTCCTTCTCCTTTATATCCTAACCTTGTGGTATCTCTTTAGTAATTTTGATTTTTTAGAATTGGTCTCATAACACCTTCTCTCTACAACCCTATAGGTCCACTACCTTGATATCCCGTCTTTTGCAACAAAGTATATCCCTTACCATATACATCAGGTGATATATACTCATGTTTTACATCTTCTTCATCCTTATATTGTTTAAGAAAATGGTTAGCATTATGCTCAGATGCTTCTTTTGATATAGTGCCTTCACTTATAAATGTGCCATAAACAAGTGTACAAGGAGCTTCTGATTGTTGTTTGATAATCAAGGATCTTCCATATGATTTAGGAGATAAGGGTAATTCTGTGATACAAAAAGTTTGACCTAGAGTGTATTCTCCCATACTTTGTTCTTTTATGTCTATTTTGATCCCATTGGATTTAGAATTTGATACTACATTACTTGGATCAATGGGTATTGTTGTAGAAGATCCAACACAATTATATGGTACCAAAGGTTCAGGTGTTGTCTTCACAATGTTGCAATATTGGAAAGGATTTGGATCTCATTTGATAGTTTTTTCTTGACCATTGTGGGGAAATTTCAAACACTGATGATAAGTTGAGGGAACAACTTGCATAGAATGAATCCAAGGTCTCCCCAAAAGAATGTTATATGCGAGATCCATATCAAGAACTTGACAAAGGACATCTTTGACTACATGATCTACTCTGATAGGAAGAACAACAGATCCCTTGGATGACCTTTCTTCTTCATCATAATCTTTGATTGTGATTTTCTTCTTTGGATCTACAACATTATCAGAAAATCCCAATGCAAGGAGTAGTTTTAAAGTGCATTTATTCAAGCCAGCTCCTCCATCTATTAGTACTCTTTTGATTTTATGATTTTGTACAAGGACTTCTATATGGAGTGGAGCATTATGCAGTTGATTAATGGCTAGATCATCATGCTCAGTAAAAGATAGGTAATGTGGAATTGTCAAATGTCCCACCATAGGTTGGAATTGGGCTTGATCTAGATTTGTAGGAACATGAGTTTCTAGGAGAGCTTTCTCAAGAATATCCTTATGAGATGGTGACAGACATAGAAGCTCTACTATAGATATTTGGGTTGGTGTTTTCTTCAATTGATCCAAAAGATTGTATTGATTGGAAACATTTTGTGTAGACTTTGGAACATAGATAGACTTGTTTTGTGAGGTGGTAGGTTTGGACGAGACTCCTTGGATAGTAACCTTGGATTGGTCTTGAGAAGTGACATTAACTAGTTGACTCTCAGACTTTTCTTTGATAGTAATTACATTGGCATAATATTGAGAAGGATGACATTCGAAAATGTGATTAACATACTTATAGGATGTGGTATTGTAGTTGGCTTGATTATCACCTTTAGTATTTGAGGAACTTCCTTTCTCATGTTTGGGAAGTGGATCTTTAAAAGCCGTATGTGACTCGTTCGAGGTATGTCCATCAACACTTATATCACCACTTACAATCATGTCTTGGATCACATGTTTAAGTCTTTGACAATCATTAGTTTTGTGACCTTTCCCTCTATATAATTCACAATAATGGTTATCATTCCACCAAGACAGTTTTACCCTAGGTTCAAAATATTTGGTTTCAAGAAGTACAACAAGTTTCTTTGTGATCAACTTCCTTAATGCAGATTCAAGAGATTCACCCAAAGGAGTAACATTTCTTCTATGTGGCATAAAAGACAATCTTGAATTCAATGAATTGTTGTTGGTATTCTGAGTTGCATTTTGATTGCTATAAGTAGGTTGAGTAGCATTAGCTTTTCTTGTAAGATTCAAAAGAGGTTGTGTTGGTTTAACATGTTGGTTATCAACAATTCCATCATTGACAATGCTCTTATTTTTGTTCCAAAATTTGGACTTGTCATTGTTGTTATTGTTGGGATTTGAATTTGCAGATCGAACATTGTCCTTGGAGTAAAGCTTAATCTCACCTTTTCTAACCATAGCTTTCTCAATTTTGACTCCATTTTGAATGAGCTTGTTAAAGTTTGGAGGACATTGCAATTGCAACCTATAGCTCATTTCTTGTGTAAGGTTATGCACAAAGATATCCATCTTTTCTAGTTCAGGAATCATTTGTGGATACTTGGCAAATAATTGACACCATCTTTGCAAAAAAGTAAGGAAGGGTTCTCCATTCTTTTGTTGTGCATTGCAAAGATCAAGCATAATGACTTCATGTTTGATGTTATATGAATAATGAGTCACAAACTTGTCCATAAGCTCATTGAAAGATTTTATGCCTAGGGGTAGTTTTGAGAACCATTCCATGGCTTGTCCTCCTAAACTACATGGAAATAGTCGCATAAGATAAGTGTCATTGTAAGCGACTTCAATAAAAGTAGCACAAAACTCACAAATGTGGTCTTGTGGATCTGAATTCCCTTTGTATTTGTCAATAATAGGTACCTCAAAATGAGGAGGGAATGGAATCATTGCTAAATGTTTATCAAAAGGATATGGACATATATCATCGAAGGAGTACTTCTTGGTTGATGATCTAGTTTGAATGTCAAGGATTTGTTGTTGAAGCATCTGGATTTGTTGTAGAATTGGGTCCAAAGATAATGTAGATCCTTGAGTATTTTGGGAAGCACAATGTTGTTTGTCTTCCTTTGATCCATGAGCATGTGTCTCTTGAGAACCACTAGGGATTTCTTGATCATTAGTGATAGGTGGTTCTTTTAGAGTAGAGATATCAAAATCATTGGGTAGTTTTTCTCCTTTGTTGAGAAAGCATGAGGAAATACATTTCTCTATCCATATCTAAGAGTCTTTTCATGACCTTATGTTGGAAATATGGTTAGTGATCCCCTCGAGATTTGTGACATGGCTTATCCACCTCATGTGTCTTCTATAAGTCTAGTGGTTGTATCGGGCATTAACAGGTCGATCTTTTGGTGCAACGACAACTACTACTTGCAACAAGTGGTATCAGAGCTTGGTCATAGGTTCAAATCCCCTTGGGTAACACTAAGGGGGAGATTGTTGGAAAAATGGTCAATGCTCCCCTCGGGATTTGTGACATGGCTTATCTGCCTCCTGTGTCTTCTATAAGTCTAGTGGTTGTATCGGGCATTAACAGGTCGATCTTTTGGTGCAACGATAACTACTACTTGTAACACCTTATAGAGCCTAGGATCTTGCATGGTGTCTCTTAATTCTTGATCTGTTGGTTCTTCATCACTTTGAAAAATTGAGCTCTTTTTAGGAAATTTGGACCGAGGGTTTTCATCATTATTACCTCCTTCCATTTTGTCTACAAATTCTGGATCAACTGTTTGCTTAAGTTTCTGAGATCGAGTTTGAACTATAGAAATGTGAAAGATGATTTTGGGATGAAGATTTGGATGAATCAAATGGATATGTGTTTGATAGATGTAGAAAGGAACCTAAAAGTGTTGAGATACATGTGAAAACTTGATAATCTAAGTCTATAGGAGGTATGGATCTCACTATGATATGACAAAGAAAAATTAAGAGATAATAACCTAGGTAAGTTTTTGATTAAGGATGATAAATCTTGATATGATAAACTCACAAAGATCAAAATATGATAATCGAGGTAATGATTCAACACTAATTGGAAATTTTGGAGATTTAGGATGATTTTGGGGATTTTGAATGAAAGAAAGATGATGAAATTTGATGAAAATGGTCAAACTAAGGATTAAAGGTCTATGAAAATTGAATGTTTTTCCAAAATCATAATGAAGACTATAATGAGTATCTTAAAAAGTGAATTTGAAAATTCTAGGGTCTGTACAAAGGCTCTCTATTGTGTATGCACATGATAGTCAAATATATGCACAATAGAATTGGATCAATGCACATCAGATATGAATATATGTGAAATGATAGTAACAAAAGCACAATTAAATGGGATGAATGCACATCAGAAAGTGATAGATGCATAGTTTCTAGTTTCCTGATGGTTTGACATGAAATTTTGTGCAAAATTGTTGGTTTTTCAGATGATTGTTTTGGCAAAGTAAAAATGCATAGAAACACACACGCAAAACATAAATGATTAAATCTAATTTGATATATTATGAATGCACAAACACTCTTACAATTCCTAAGGTTGGCAAGGACAATATTCATTGAATCCCTACTTGGATAAAATCCAACCATGCAAATTCTCAGCGGACAACGAAGGAACTTGTATGCACGGGCTCCTCCTTACACTGCACTCACTTCTTTGGCACACCCAATTCTAAATTCAATGGGTCATTACTTCCCAAAGAACTTTTATCTCTATTATGAACCGTGAGTATTGTGGGGTGTCTTCACGGGCTTGGGTGACCCCTTGAGCTAGCAAATATAAGTTTTTTGGCCACTATACAAAAGTATCTAGTAAGGACATCCGTTCAGGTGGTTGTGATCAAGTCATTTTCCCAATTAAGGGGGCTCTCCCAATCCTTCCAAAGCAAGATTTTCACCTTAGCAATGTAGGGACTTTAACGTACCACTAGGGTACTAGAGGAGATTTTGGTTGCCACAATGAATTCACACATGTCCACTGTGAGACTAATCACAATGGTATTTTTTATATACCAGTTAGGAAGGGCTTGACTTTAGCTTGTTACCAGTTGGGTCATTCCTTGGGGTGAGTACCTCTTTTCCCACCAAAGACCACCCTCTAAAAAATATAACAATTTCTCTTACACCCAAGATCCACGAATGGTGGGGGGAGAGGATATGTTGTTATAATTTTGGGATTACAAATATGCTTTAAAAAAAAAACACATCAAACAGAATACTAAACTGAAGAAGACACATAAATTGAAAATGCATGTCTTATTTTAAACCCAAATGAGATTATAGTTTATTTTGTAAACCCCTTGTTAGTCTTCTAAGGAACCTATAAGTAAATAGTTAATTATCTCCAAATGGGGTCTTTAGATTCAACGTACAAAATAGCCTAGATGTCTACAATAGCGAACAAAAAATTGTTAAAGTGGTTAGCTAAATACTAAAATGATAAGAAACTGAAATCTATTAATCAAAATAACAGATGCGCAAAAACAAAGTATGAATGCACAGAAATAGAAAGTGAATGCACAGAAAAGATGGATGTGTTAAAATAGTGAATGTATGTGTAGTAGGATAAAGTGAATGTGGAGTTTTAACAAAAATGCAGTGGTTTGATATGAACACCCAGGAACTAGTGAAAGATGCGCCAAATGAAAGAAAAAAAAGATAGAAATAGAAGTGACTGGTAGTAAGAAGAATGAATGCACAGGAATATGTGACAGATGCATAGGAATTGTGAATGAATGCCCAGGAATAGCCTGTAGAATTTTGCACACAGAAAAACTAAAAATAGAAATGTTAAATTTGTGGGGTGTGCCCCACAGTGGGTGCCAAAAAGTATGCAAATTAGATTACTAATTACTAGAAATGAAATATTAACTATTCTAAGCTACTAAATCAATCTAAAGCAAACACAATGAAGAATACAATCAAATGAAGTTAAAACAAAGCTTTACCCTCACCTACCATGTAGCTTGTCTCCATTGCCGTCCTATCCTTGATTCCTTGGATGTGTTGAGCTCTCAGATTTCCAATTGAAGCTCCTTGCCCAAGATGTTACCAAAGTGTGGAGATTGAGTGGATTGTATGAAAAATGGCCTAATAACCTTAATTATGCAACTAATGGATGGAATGCAATGAAAATGACTTCAAATGCTTGATTTCTTTAATGGCTTGATTGCTTGATCTCTAGAATGCCCGAATGCTTGAAGATTACTAATTCTATTAGGCTCACAAAGGAAGAATGAGGCTCATTTTATAGGATTTTAGAGGACTCAAGCCTAGGTGGCACAATCCTAGGATGGAGATTGAAAGGTGGAAGATCTTAGGGCTATGATTGACTTGGTTGAAGGAGCTGAGAGAAAGGCAGATGTAGTGGGAATGTGAGAGGTAGAATAGGGAAGATGTTCCTCCTACATTGACATGGAAGATAAGAAGCTAGAAGGGAAAGACACATGTCAAGTGTCTCACAAAGACCATTGAGAGGAAGGGGGAAGGACCTCTTCCTCGTGAGGACTCTTGGAATAGATATTTCTTCTTGACTTGGTTTAGAAGAAATGTGGTCATGAGACCAAGTCTTCTGAGGCCACATAGCCCTTAAAAATAGGACATGTGTGTGTGAGTATAATGATTTATTAATAATTAATAATAATTAATTATTTTAGCCAAGGTGATGTGTTAGGTGACTCGGTCTTGATGTGGACTACGAGACTTAGTCATATTAGTGATTGTGTAATTAGAAAATTAATTAAATCACTTTAATAAGACTAATTTAGAGGACTTAGGATAAGAATGATAGACTATAGTGAACATATCAAATAAATTAAACAATTTATTTAATAATAGAGGAAATAAATATTAATTAAATAATAAATATTTAATTAATTTATGAAGTCAATATTAATTAAATAATAAATATTTAATTAATTAATCTAGTCATTTTTTAGTGTATACACCCATATATCATGTTTCTTGTATAGATATCTGATCTTAGAGAATTCACAATCATTGAAACATCTTCTTTTTCTCGTCAGTTGTGGAAAGGTCTTCCAACTCATCTTCAGTCTTGAGTGTTGCTTCTTTCTTAGTTACCATCCAATAATCCAAGCCCAAACAGAACAAATGAGTCTTCATTGTGTCCTTCCATGCATCAAACTTGGGACTTTCTTTCTTGAACTAAGACATCCTAGATCTTTTGAAGTAAGACATCTTGGATCTATTCTTCAAGTGGTCAAGCTTTCTCTCTAAGGACCAGTAGTGCATTGTTATTGATAGTTGTAATAACCCCAAAGAGGACATGTGTCCAGAGTGGGCCCCTCAACATTCATGATCAACTAATGACCACTACAAGATGGTCATAAGATCTACAACCCACGATGCATTTCGGGCTGAATTTTGGAAAACACCTTCCCTTTATTAATGTGCAGTGGAATGAAGACACATGACATGATTTACTTATGATTTAGAATGGGATTAAATGTTTTTATAGTTTCCACATATATGTCTACATCAAATTGAGAGGACATGATGTCTTTTATTATGACAAAAGTAGTGGGTTTCATGGCACCTGTCATCAATTGTTAACAGTCATTGGATGAACTTCAGATCAAGGGCCCATGAAGCTTTTCAGGATGATTTGAGATAGGACCTCCTCATTTTCAAAAATATCTCTAGAAAGAGAGATTATAACGCATGTCTAGAGTGGGGCCCTCAACATTCATTATCGACTAAAGAACACTGCAAGATGGCTATGAGATCTATAACCCGCAATGTATTTCGGGACAAATTTTGAAAAATGCCTCCTTTTAGAATGTGCAGAAGAATGAGGGTGCATGACATGAGTTACTTATTTATTCTATTTTAAATTGTTAAAACCCAAATTATCTTGTGCACTTCTACCCTTGTGCTTTTAGAGGGATTTTAGGCTGGTTAGAGTTGCCATCCCATGTATTGGATCAGTAGAATACATCTCTCTGGGTGGGGTTAGTTCTCTAGGATTCTACCTTGGGCTATTTCTATCTTTTTCTATTGTATTTAGGAAAGGATACCAGGTTTTCTTTTTGGTTATTTCCCAGTTGAGCCCTCGAACCATTTTTTATATCTATATATTAATAAAATATTAGTGGTTCACCCACTTTTAATTTTTTTTTAAAAGATGAAATTCAATAATTTTATAATAGATTTTTTTTTATAGATAATATAATTATGCATTTAATATTTTTATTATCATAAATATTTTACATGGAGCCCCATTCAAAGTGTAGGCACCGAGGGAAAAGAATGGGGAAGAAAACCCCCAGTATAGCCCTGGAGGAATCGTCTTGATTATGATTTTATAATAGTTTTGTTGAAAGGAATGTCTAATCTAATTATTTGTTACATCATATATATATACATATTGACATTGATAAAATTAGGTAAAGGATTAAACAATTTTCAAATAATTAATTTTACTAATTGTTAAATGCACAAGACAAATGAGAGGGGGGGTTTAATCAACTATCCCTAAAACTCATAAATATTCTCCCTAATTAGATCCACAAAACTTATCTTAATCATTAATCATAAAGTAATGTAAACATGAAAGAAACATGAAAAACAAGAACTGCCATACATAATGAAACACCAAATTTATGTGGAACATCTTGTTAAGAAGAAAAACATAGAGAAGATTAAATTCTCAATTATATAAACACATGTTACAGTGACACCAATAAATCATCTTTCACAAATCCTCATTGTGCATGCACACACTCCCTCAATAATTCATCCTTATACCATCCTTACACTTACAAAAACCTTCCAAGGTTGGTTAAGAATCTTAACCAAACATGATTCAAATTAAGTTGGTACTTGAGCATTCCAATGGTGGAAAGGAATAAAAAGAAGACCACATCACATCTTAGCTAGGACCAAAGAATACATACATGTTACTCTTCAATTTATATTCACCATAGCTTTATTTAAAAGTGTAAACAACTTAGGTCAGCAAAACCTAGGTAAGCGCCATCGAACTTTGAACAGATGCCTCCAAAAAAAAGAAAAAATTGTTCCATTTTGATTGAAGAAAGATACAAACATTATAAGTGCAATTCCAAATCCACAACACTAGAAACTAACAAGTAGAGAAATGAAAAGCATGCATTTCTCATATGAAACTCTACTAAACAATATCACACACTGGTGAACAACATTTCCTCTGAACTGCAATTCGAAGCACAAAATCTCAAATCCAATATCTCTAGACATTGCTTAACAACATATCTAAATCATATGAATATATTTGCAATAGAGAAGGAATGAAGAGCATACCACTCCATGGAGAACTTGACAACATTTGTAATAACCAGTCAATAATGACAACATAAACATGTTGACATCAATGACAACATCAGTAACTCATCCAACTTCTCACTTTTCTCAAACCTACAACACTAATAACCAGGTAGATAGGAACTTTTGATCTGACATGTAAAATTTTGTATGCTTTGCCTATGGAAGAGATAATTTTCCCATGGAAGGACTTAAAGTTTTTCCCTGTGATTATAATCACCTAAAATTGGTCTAGTAAAACCTAAGCCCCTTTTCTCGATCAAATTACCTAAAAATAAATCATAAATCTCAAAGACATATATATTAGACATAATTGTGCAAAGTAACCCTGGAAATCTCCTTTTCATAATTAAATCAAAAATCAAAAATCTTATATCAAGCTTATACTATGATCTAATTTCTAGAGCTTGCATATTTATTTAATTTCTAAAACATTACTTTTAATATAAAGTTTCTATACTTTTATTAAAATAACACATTCACATGTGTAAACATGCTTAATCTTGATTAATTAGCAATTAAAAGGGATTTGTGCTTTGAAAATTGTTATTTTATCTTATCTTACCTAACATCTCTTTTGCCTCTTAATCCTCACCACTCATCTCTACCTAACCTTGCATCTTCTTCACTCTCCTTTTGCCTCTTAATCTCAATCACTCATTCTATTGTCTCTCAATCTCTACCCTCCATTCTTGAGGAAATTCCTTTATAATGAAGCTCTTCCTTGACTCAAGGGTTTAATCTTAATCTTGCATCTTAGCTTCTTGTATTCTAACTTTCTTGCATTCTTAGCATAATCTTACTAATTTGAATTATTAGATTCTAGTTGCTCTCATTTCTTAGCTTAGCTTCATTTCTTAGAACCAACCTTGCATGGTTAATCTAGATTCTTTCTTGCATTCTCATTCTAGAATACTAGTTTCTTGCATCCATTCTAAATTAATCTCTCATTCTTAGCTTCTTGCATTCTAGTTTCATCTTTAGCTTGCATTTACACTTGAATCTTCCATTTTGGAGTAGTGAAGTCACTAATACTTATGTCAATATGATGAGCATTCAAACAAGAATTAAACTTGCTTCAATTAGGAAGCTATAAGCTGCCTCTTGGGAATTCCTTCTTCGTGGATTCTTTCAAGTGTAATGGTTTATATAAGTGTGTCACACTTTGATCACACATTTTTGGCACCCACCGTGGGGCTAGACATTCATTTTTATCTCTATTTCTTGCATTTTGAGTTCTTTGTTGTTGGAGGTTCGTGACTTTTGTTTTGTAGGCCAGAAAATTGTACAATATTCCAAAATATACCAAGATGATATTTCTTAATACTGCCATGCGAACTTTCCCCTTTTTTAGAATATCGTCTCATTTTTCTAGGGTATATTGTTCGCCTTTTGGTAGAATATTGTACTGCTTCTTTGTAGTCTATCGTATTGTTCTATAATATCATGTGCTTCCCATAAGTCTATTGTACGGTTTTCTTGGCAGACTGTGAAGTGTCGTCTAGATTCAGTTGTTGTCACAGTCTAAGTTTTAGCCTAGCTTGCTTGCATTTTCTTGTATTTTCTTGCATTTTTAGGTTTTCATGTTTTTTGGTAATAATTAACATGTGATTTTTCATGGTTATTGCTTTCATTTTCATATTTCTTGTGCCCTAACTTGTGGTTTTGTAAGATTTTCTTGACAAAGAGATCAACACTTTCATGACTACTAATGTCTTGTGATGTAGGATGCTTGTCAAAGACTCAATCGTGAAACTACTAAATCTATTAGTTTTAGGTTTCCTTGGAGATACAAATAAACATTGTGCTTGCTTACATTTGGTTTTTCTAGGCATCTAGCTTAATTAGAAGGCTTCTTGTCTTGTGATTAGTTGAGAAGTAGGAGAGTATGCTCTTTTCCTTTTGGAAAATCAAAAATCTTGACCTACTTAGTTGATCACTTGCAAAGAGTCTTGGGTAATTGAACATGTGTTTGGTGTGGTTGGGAGACACTATGGAGTTGGAGAGTATGCTCTTTTCCTTATGGAAAATCAGAAATATAGACCTCTACTAGCTATCTTTTTCTTTTCTTGCATTTACCTTTAGAGGGTTTTCCAAGAGAGCAATATTTTGGGAATGACCCAAGTGGGAAAAAAGTGAACCCGGCTATCTTCATCCCACTATAATAAAAATATTCCTTCAATCTAAAGATAGGGAAGACTTAGCTATTTATACTTCTAATATTTTATCATGTGTAGGGCCTAGTTTCCTCAATCTTTCCAAGAAAGATGATACTTAATTGGGCACTTTTAGGGCCTCCATGGTCCCAATCTTGTTTACAAGACTAAAAGGGGAGTACATACAACTTGTATAGGGATGAGAGGTCTCAATATTTCTTATGATACTGTACATTTTGAGTGCTTATTGGGTCAAGAGGTCTTAATTTTTCTTTTAAAACTACAAGGGGTAGTCATGAACAAAGATCCTTATTAAACACCTTCGAACTTAGAGGCTAACCTCTTGGTCATGTGACTTCCTTTGTGAAAGGATTGATCCAAGTGGATTTAACCAGATCACCTCAAGATACTCACCATATGTACTCCCTTGGATGAAAATCCATGACAAAGCCAACATCACTTTGTGTGAGGTGAAGGAGTATCAAGTTGTGGGCAAAGGTTGGAAAACTTCCCCTTTGACCTTAGGTAGTTTTTCTTGATGTTCTTTCATGTGCTAAGACCTATGGAAACTTTTGTGAACATACACTTGATACATTTATATACCTCGTTAGACTTCACAAATGCTTGTATCTTCAAGGTTTCTTTGTCCCTTGTAGGATTGTTTGAAGACTATTGCTTGTTTACACTATTTGCTTTCAAACCTTGTCTAAAACTTGTTGATCAACTATTGCTATCCTTTTCTCTTCTTGATATTTGGTATACTCCATGATAGGAATTTCCTTTGGTTGAAAAATACTACTTGGATCTCTTGCCTACACTCTTGGCTAGTATATTGTTCACTTGTCCATCCTCTTTATGTTATCTCTCTTGGATTCTTTTATCTTATCTTTTCTTGTTCACAAGTGTCGTACATAGAGTGTTCTGCTCGTAACTTGGACATCTTGTGGAAAGTTATCTTTTCTCTCTTTTATGTTATCTCACATTGGACAAGTGAACACTTTTCTTACCTAGTTTGAATATCAAGTCATTCGAAGTCATCCTATTTGGCTCTTGACATACTTTTTTCATGCCAGTTACTACTAGATCTCAGATCCGCGTAGGAAAGAAATCTAAAGAAAATTTTGACAAATCACCTAGAGAAGAACCTAAACCTTGGGTTTTTAAGCCATTTTTTAATACTTTTAGTACCTCTACCCTATCCTCACCTAAGTCAGAAGATATCATTTCTTATACTCCAACTATGGAAGATCGAAACAAAATAATTGAAGAATTTTTAAAACCATTGGGAGAGAATCATTTTGGACAAGAGAATCAAGCACAACTTGATCATCACAACTCTAGACATGGATGACAACATGCCTTTCAATACACTCAACATGTTTGACATGGTTCACAAAGTGGTGATTCAGACATTGAGCTAACAAAGGAAGAAATCTTGCAATTTCAATAAGATAAACATTTGCAAAGACTTATGAAGTTTACCTTGAATCAAGACAAGGAAAAATACTTCATGCACTTAGCCTCACAAGGAGTTTGGTTGCCTCACAAATTTGATGTTGATAATTTGATCAAGAAAGTAGAATCATCTAAATTGGAGGTTGTGAAGAAATAGTTGGAAGAGATGATGAAACAAGTGTTATGCTTGAAAGAGGAAAAAGAACAACCTACAACACCTTTTTCACTTGAGGCTATATGCTCATTTCCTTTTGACAAGGATCTATACATGCCTCCTTTTCATCAAAAAGTTGAATTTCCTAAATATGACAAGTATGATGGTAGTGGAGATCCTCATGATCACATTAGAGAGTTGCACATTGAGTATGTAATTCTTACATGAACACACCTATCTTATGAGACTCTTATACAGGAGTCTTAGTGGGAAAGCTATGAAGTGGTTCAATAAACTATCTCCTCCACTTAAGTCATTTGACCAACTAGTGCATAGATTCATTCAACAATACTCTTAAAATATTCAACACCCTATTACCATGTTGGATCTCTATAACATCAAACAATGTCAAGGCGAACCCTTTGTGACATTTCTTCAACGATGGAGGAATCTTTATTCGCGCTATCCTTAGCAGATTCCTGAGATTGAAAAAATCAACATATTCATTAACTCTTTGGTTCCTAAAATGAACTATGTATTACAAATGAAAACACATGCTTCCTTTGAGAAATTGGTTGAATTGTCTCTACCCATAGAGGATTTTGTTGTTCATAAGGGTGAAATTACTCTTCAATATAAAGAACACAAATCCTCTTCTAAGGACAAGCACAAGTTTTGGAACAAAAACAAAGATGTTTTCAATGATGGAATTATGGGGACAACCTCGGTATCTTCTGTTGCTAAGCCTAAAGAACTAGCTTTCAACTTGACTACTTCTAGCAAGAGCGCTCAAGCAGGATCTAAAACCGAAACCAATCATGATAGGCCTTGGATCTCTTGGTCGAAGAGAGACTTTTCTCCTATCAGAGAATCACTTGAGAGTGCTTTGAAGACACTTTTAACCAATAAGATAATTACTTTTCTTGATAACTCTAAGCCATATGATCTTGGCGTAAAACCTAAATGGTGGAGTGACAACCACTACTATTATTATCATCGCAACAAAGGTCACATGATTACCAACTATGTGAAGCTTTAGAATATCATCCAAGATCTTATTGATAATGGAATAATTGTGGTCGATTCTCCCCAAACAAAACAATGATCATAAGGTTTTCAAGGAGCCTTTACCTAAGTATGAGAAAGGGGAATCTTCTAAGGAAAAATATTACAAGGTTGGATACACCTACACTAATAATGACAATGTGATCAACATGCTTGAGTCCTCTAAGCATGCTATTAATGTCATCAAAGCCAAAAATAGACTCAAGATGAGTCATCTAATGCAATAACATGTTCTCAAAGAAAAGTCCCTCTACAAGAGGCATGATCATCTTCCTCCTCTTCTACCAAACTAACGAGTCAAGTGTCTAAACCTTATACCTCATCTACACCACATGATTACGATGAAGTTGACCAACTCCAGTGCACGTCAGCTCAGATTTCAATTCTTGAACTGTTGAACATCTCTCTTGTTCATAGAGAGATTCTTGATCAAGCCCTTCTCATAGCTAATGTACCTAAAGACCTAGACATAGGCAAGTTCCAGTCCATGGTTGGTCACATCACTTCCCCTCATTACCCGACTTTTTTTGAAAATGATGAAAAATCTATTAGTCATCTCCATAGTCATCCCCTCCACATTGAAGTCACTATCATGGATCTTCATTTAGCATATAACATAATTTTGGGTCACCCATGGATCCATGAAATGCAAGTAGTCCCCTCTATGTGTAATCGATGTATCAATTTTCCTCACAATGGAATTGAGGTCATTATTCCTGCCGACTTTATTTCCAGATGCAACAATCTTAAACAAGCAGAGAAAACTCTTGCTGCTACCACTAGTACTACTATTGCTCTTGCTTTTGAACACATTGTTGACTCTACTCATATACATCAAAATTGGGGACAACATGTTGACATGTCTAGGTTTATGCCTATCCTCAATTATACTCCTACAACTATAGTTGGTACTACTACTGCTTCTACTACATAAGCTACTATTGTTGCACATCTATAAATCCCTATTGAAGGCTCACCTCTTGAGATAGACAAAGGTGATGATGAAAATCTCCCTCTTGCAATCACTCTAACTGATTATATCAAACAATACCAGAATAGTGACACAAACTCACATGAGTATGAATGGGACTCACTATCAGATGTTATAATGGAGATTCAGGTTGATGTTGTCCATAAATATGCTATTGTCACAAATTTTGAAAGAGGAGAAAGTTATAATTCTCAAGCACAACCAGATGATGAAGATCCTTTTAATCCTCTTGTAGAGATCATCCTTATGGCTTCTAGGCCATCTACTTCTACTCCACCTGATCAAGAAAACCATGGGTACATCATACCTCATCCTACGATAGCTACATGGAATTTAGGAAGGTCTTAGATTGAGATGGTTCTTGTCCATACATTTTTAGAACAAATGGCTACTTGAGAACAAGAAGATGGACATAGTTCTAGGGCTAGCTCATCTCGGTTAGATTTAAAAAATATTTCTTTACAATCCTCTAACTCTTCTAGGATGACTCATGATCAACAAAACTTTATCGAGGATAACTTTCAGGACCTATTTGAGATATTCATGAATGATGAGGATGATGTTGGTGTCTTTGCACTTGAACATGTTGAACCTTTATCCTTCATCCCTTCTGACTAGAACCTTTTTGAATCCCTCCAAATCATATCCTTTGACCCTACCCATGCACTAGTCTATCACCCAAATACTATTGAACCTTCTCCCTCTTTCACCACTAAAATGAGCGGCAAAATGATGATGGAGGATATCAAGTACCTCGGTCACATAAAAATAATAAAAAGAACAAATGGTCTGATGGTGAAAACCACTCTTTGGAATTGTCAGATTCTAAAAGAGTAAATATAAATGGCATATCCAATGGTGAAAACCTCTCCGAAGTGCCTAAGGATGGGATGCTTGATATTCTCCTCGTACATTTTCAAGAAAGATTGTCAGTGCTTATTATCACTGCTAAGTCTCCTGATAAATCTATATATTTTGATGGCTCTTTCACACAACAAGGTGCTAATGTTGATATCTTGTTCATCTTTCTACAATGATACAACATTCCTAAAGCTTAAAAAATGATCTTTTCCTACATGAACAATACATCTAAATTTGAAGGGCTAGCTAATAGTCTCAAACTAGCTATTAAATGGAAAATTAAAGAGCTTCATGTTTATGGTGACTTTTGGTTGGTGATCAATAAAATTACTAATGGATATCAAACCGAAGATAAAAAAAATGTTATCATATAAATAATTGGTTGATGATCTAAAGAAATGCATTATCACTTTCCTGCGGTTGTCACACACAAAGAGCACAAGACCAAATGTCTTGGATCCCTTAGTCTCAATACTACAACTTAAAGGGCATCAATACCACTATGACTTCCTAGTGGAAAAATTCCCATCTCCTGCCTATGAAACACTGACATTCTCTATATCCTTATTGCCTCCGCTCCTCACTACCATCATAATCAAACTACCCCTTCAAGCCTCTCTAACCATAAAATCCAAAGTGCATCTTAGTATCTCCTTATCACTAATGACTTTCTTAATAGAAGTTTAGATGGTACCTTCCTTAGGTGTCTAAAACGTGAGAAATATAAAAAAGTGTTATGAGAGGTTCATGAGGGTATTCATGGATCTTACTAGAATGGCCTTCCTTTGGTTAAGATACCTTCACTCAGGGTGTCTCTACAAGGAAACTTTGAACCCAACTGGCTGGGTCCATTTGTCATCACTACATCATATGGTTCTAGAGCTTATCAGTTGTTTAATCCAAAAGGTGATGTTCTTAAAGAGCCTCTCAATGCTCTTCACTTGAAGATACTCTACAGCTAGGCATTCTGCTTCCTATACAACAACTTATGATCCTAAAAAAAGCCTAAAAATTGTAAAAAATCTTGGAAAAAACCTAAAAATTGTAAAAGTCCTGAAAAATGATCATCTCGGTGAAAACCTGGAAACTAGCACCCTGATGTATCTCAAAAAAATCAAATATTAAAAAATTAAATAAAAATCATGCCTTACTGAAAACCTAGAAACGGGCGCCTTGGTAGAAAAAATAAAATAATCCCAAGTGGTGAAAACCTAGCAATCAAGGGAAACTTGTAACCAGAGTCAGTTATTAGTCCTTCCCGATGGACACTTGCAACTGAAACTACTTGGTATTTCTCAACACCCCAACCTCTAGCATTTCTTAACACTACTAATCTAGACATCACTGTGTTTCTCAACACATATCAGATCTTGCACTATTCAGCGCACTTGCACTCTGACACAAGCACAAAGGTGTTTCCTTAACACCCAACACACCTTACATCCTAGAAAATTGAAACTGTCTGAGATATGTTGAACTATTTTCTTGTGTATTGTTTGTTACCATTGATTTCCACTTGCTATGTCTTCTAAGGTCGCTCGACAATGTCTATTTGACTAGAGATTTATGACTGGGGCATAACATGTTTTTTTAATTTCTTCTTGTGGTGTGATTTCAATGATCCTAAGTGGTATAATATACTAGGTGTCTATGGTAAGAGCCTCCATCATGATAGGAATGTCACACATGCCTCGACCCTCTTTATTTGGACTCTTAGGTGAGGTTGGAATTATCTCCTTGTTTGTTTCTTGTGTGTAGTACGTACGAAGACACTCCTAGTTATCTTGGAAGCTTGTGCCTCGATACGGATGTTATCTTACAACATTAACTAGAAACCATGTTTAGGTCATCTCGACTCTTATGCCTCGATGTTTATGTGTGTTTCCTACATCTTGTCTGATAAGGTCATATTCTTATCCGAGGCTGCCAACTGTGATTCATCATCCTTGATCCTAATTTTCTTTTCAAGATCGAAATTGAAATTCAAATGATCAAACACAGTTGACCACTGACGCTATCACTTCCTTCTCGCTTTCACCTTCTTTCTCCCTCATTTCCATTTCGATCTTGACGGGGCATGACAATATAATTTTTTTTTCTAAATCAAATATCCTAATCTAAAAATCTAGCAATTGAACCAAATCTTTATTGATCAAGTCAATCAGTGACTAAACATCATCACTCGGGGTATCTCAACTTGAGATTCTCCACATCTCTTTATGAAAGATTGTTCTCATCCCTTTATATCAGTGCACTTGGACATACTTCTATTTGATCTCTTGGGGTATATCATTCTGGTATTATCTCTCAATCTAATGATTGGCTCCTTCAATCCTTGTCAAAGTCAGTTATCTCAAACTCTCTAGGGCATTTAATGTTCTGGTATTGCCTCTAAATCTGGTGATTAGCTTCTTCATTTATTGTCAAAGTTGGTTATCTCAATCTCTTTGGACAAATATCCAGTTGCATCGCTTCATATTAGGCTGGATACTCTTTTCTTTCTCACTAGCCTTTGCTTGAGCTTGTATGAAACCGATATCCTTGATCTCTTATCGGTCTTCGTATGATCCAATTTAGAGTCAATGCTTTGTCTGAAATCTAATACTTGACTCAATGTGCTCCCAGATCGCTCACACATTAGTCAAAGAGGGGAAAAATGTAATCACCTAAAATTGGTCTAGTAAAAATTAAGCCCCTTTTCTCGATCAAATTGCCTCAAAATAAATCATAAGTGATGAAGGGTGCTCCCCTTAATACCACAAACACATAATAGAAACAAAGAAACAACAACAATATGCAAGAACAGAAAATTGGCTTCTTATTATCTCCACAAATGTGGAATTACAAACTTTCAGAATTACAATATGCAAAGCCACATGGGCATTCCCTTACAATATTCTGTAGGACAAAGCTTCGAATTATTACCCAGATCTACCACTCAGAATTGTTCTGAACTACCTAAGACAACACTACAGACCTTTCTTATATAGGCAATTTCCACCGCCCGGGAAGGTTCTAGAAATTTAGCCCTTTAGGCCGACTAAACATAGAATTATTTATTTTTCACAATTACTACAATAGGGTCGGCTCAAAAGAAATACAAAATATGATTTTAGGTAACCCAACTTCCGGAGGCCATAACTTTTTAACTATAGCTCCATTTTTCTATTGTAACCACTTTTCAGAAATGCCATGATGAGATCTACAATGCCTAACACACACTAGCACCAGTCAGTCGGGGGTCGATCATGATCTGGAGCCTCTAAGGCCTTCAAAATTGACTTGAAAGATTTCATACCCAAAAACCTCAATAACTTCACCAGTACTGATGATGTGGCAATGAAACTCAACTGGTAGGCTAAAATGACTGAGATGAACCTCCAATTGTGAAATCAGAACATTCCGAGATCATATGACCAACTTACTGAAAATAGTAAGTTTCCATAAATAACAGCTCTGCAAAAGATAGCCCTTATTATAAAGCAAACAAAAATATTTTTGGGTGATGCAAGATTGCTCTTACACCCAGGATGCTCCTGCATCAGACACTCGGGGTAATTTGAGAAGTGACCCTATCACGACTCAGGTGTACAGAGGAAAACCAAGACAATTAACCTCCTCCTTTGTTAGCCATGATGAATCTTCAACAGGTCATCCTTTCCATTTGACCAAATACTCTTCATATGTCTTGTTCCTTGTGCTTTTTCCAACATGACTATCTAGTATGTCTTCAATCTCCTTGATATTTGAACTGGTTGCTGGAATACTCCACTGTGCTGTTATAACCTCATCTTCAACACCTCCATGATACTCTATCAGATCTGAAACATTAAATACTGGTGAAATATTCAGCTCAGTAGGAAACTTGATGTTAGATGCATTTCTTGAATCATGCTTCTTCAGTATCTTACATGGCCCAAACTTCTTCATTTTCAGCTTGTTATATGTACCAATCAGAAATATTTCCTTCCGCAAATGAACCATGACTTCATCTCCAACGTGAAATTCCTTATGCCTCCTTTTCTCATCTACCTTAGCCTTATATTACACATTCATCTTGGTAATATGCTTCCTCACCTCCTCATGGATGTTCTTCAAATGTTTTACAAAATCCTCAGCTTCAACACTACTTATTTCTCTTTTATCTATCTTCCTCAACTCAAATGCATTTCTGGGACTACTTCCATATACAATTTGTGGATCATGCGATGAACTAAACTTCAAATCTGTCTTCAACTCTTTACTTTTTGCTAGCGTTATTTTGTGTGTTACCTTATTTGGAAAATTGGTTCCTAGAATCAAGTCCATCTGATGACTAATTTTTCTTACTGGTGGTAATCCATCAAGCACATTATCAAATACAATATCCTGAAACTCATTCAATAATTTTGCAACTTCTATAGGTACATCTTCTACTTCCTCTTTCCCAGCCTTTGGAATTAAGGTAAAACACATATGCTCATGCCTCATACCATCTGAGAAATTTCCTCTATCAACAAAAGTTATTCTTGCATTACCACATACCTTTTCTTTTGTTTTCTTCAATGGTTTTAGCTTATCTTGCACTCCATCCTTTGTCAAGGAATAGATATTCACACGACCATCATGTACAACACATCTGTCAAACTGCCAAGGTCTACCCAACAACATAAGACATGCATCCATAGATATGATATCACATAGTACCTCATCTTGGTACTCGCCGATCTTGAACTTCACTAGGCATTGTTCACTGATCATGACCTTGTGGTCATCCTGCACCTAGGCAACCCGATATGGATGTGGATGTTTCTGCCTCTTGAGCTTCAACTTTGTCACCATCTCTTCTGACACCAAATTGTTAGTGCTTCCACTATCAATAATCACATCACAACATTTAACCTCACACTTGCATCTAGTGCGAAATAGGCTCCTCCTTTGTTCAAGTTCATTTTCACCACTCAACAGGACTCTTCTATTAAGCAGCGTTTCTCCTCTTTCAACATCTTAAAAATTTGATGATCTGACATCTTCATCTACATGTGCAACTCTGGCCTAGCCTTCATTCCTCCTATCCATCCATCCTTGGCGTTGAGGACATTCAAATGCCCTATGACCTTCTTCTCCACAGTGAAAACATGTTCCACGGAAGCCTCCTCTTCCAAATTCTTGTCCTCTTCCTCTTCCTCTTTGATCTCTATTATTCTGATCATGGAAACAATTGGAATTATCTCCTCTCTAATTCTGACTATTACTGGCCTCATCCTGCTTTTTTGGATCTTCATTTTGGTCTCCATATGATCTTCCACCAGATCTTCCATCACGACCTCTTTCGCTTTATCTGCTCTCAAACTTCTTGTTCAACTTTTCCTCTACTTTTAGGGCAAACTGGTATGCCTCTTCAATATTGTTCATTCGAACCAGATTCAATTCTTCCTGAAAGCTTGATCTTAACCCATTAAGGTAATGGGCAACTTTCTCCTTGTCAGCTTCTGCATGGCCTATTTTGATGAGGATTCGATAAAACTCCTTTGTATACTCCTGAACAGATCTTCTTGCTTGCTTCAAACTTTGCATTTTTCTTAGTAGGTCAAGCTCATAATCAACAGGGATGAACTATCACTTCAATTTATCCACCATCCGCCCCCATCTTGTGATTTTATCCTTTCCTCTTCGATTTCACTCCAATTGAATTTTTTGCCACCAGATCTTCGCATGACCCTTCAGTCTAGCCTTCGCAAACTTGACCCGATCAGGATCCTCGATATCTTCATACTCAAAATATTCTTCACATTCATTGATCTAGTTGATCAACTCTTCTGGGTTAAGATTTCCAGAAAATGTCAGGACCTCAATCTTAGGCCTCTTCCCGATCTTTGAGATGGCTCAGAAAAGTGTTTCTTCCTCCTGGTTCACAACTTCGACTTCTCCTTCCTAATCTTCTTCTTCAACTTCATTCTCTCTTTCATCTCTGACATTACGATTCATTCCTCTACGAATCTCCTCTTGCAATGCTCACACTTGTATCTGCAATTCCCTAACCTCAGGTGTTACAACACTAGCTCTTCCACCACATTCCCTTCATGGAGGTATTTTTGTGCTTCTGGTTGAAACCCTAACCATGGTCCTGGTGCAAACTGCCTCATAGTTGGTGATCTATTTACATAGAAACCCTAACCCACGGTCCTAGTGAAAACTACCTCACAATTGATGATCTATTTACACACTTAGGAACTCTTGCTCTGATACCACTTGATGAAGGGTGCTCCCCTTAATACCACAAACACATAACAGAAACAAAGAAACAACAACAATATGCAAGAACAAAAAATTGGCTTCTTATTATCTCCACAAATGTGGAATTGCAAACTTTCAAAATTACAATATGCAAAGCCACATGGGCATTCCCTTACAATATTCTGTAGGACAAAGCCTCGAATTATTACCCAGATCTACCACCTAGAACTATCCCGAACTACCTAAGACAACACTATAGACCTTTCTTATATAGACAATTTCCACCACCTGGGAAGGTTCCAAAAATTTAGCCCTTTAGGTCAACTAAACATAGAATTATTTATTTTTCATAATTATTACAATAGGGTCGACTCAAAAGAAATACAAAATATTATTTTAGGTAACCCAACTTCCGGAGGCCATAACTTTTTAACTGTAGCTCTGTTTTTCTATTGTAACCACTTTTCAGAAATGCCATGACGAGATCTATAGCGCTTGGCATGCACTAGTGCTAGTCAGCTGGGGGTCAATCATGATTTGGAGCTTCTAAGGCCTTCAAAATTGACCTGAAAGATTTCGTACCCAAAAATCTCAATAAATTCAATACTAATGATGTGGCAATGAAACTCAACTGGTAGGCTAAAATGATTGAGATAAACCTCCAACTGTGAAATCAGAACATTCCAAGATCATATAACCAACTTACTAAAAATAGTAACTTTCCATAAATAACAGCTCTACACAAGATAGCCCTTATTATAAAGCAAACATAAATATTTTTGGGTGATGCAAGATTGCTCTTACACCTAGGATGCTCCTGCATCAATAAGTCTCAAAGACATATTTACTAGACATAATTGTGCAAAGTAACCTTGAAAATCCCCTTTGCATAATTAAATAAAAAATCTTATATAAAGCTTATAATATGGTCTAATTTCTTGGGCTTTCATATTTATTTAATTTCTATAACATTATTTTTAATAAAAAGTTTCTACACATTTATTAAAAAGATCCATTCACATGTGTGCACATACTTAATCTTGATTAATTAGCAATTAAAAGAGATTTGTGCTTTCAAAATTACTATTTTATCTTATCTTACCTAACATCTCTTTTGCCTCTTAATCCTCACCACTTATCTCTACCTAACCTTGCATCTCCTTCACTCTCCTTTTGCCTCTTAATCTCAATCACTCATTCTATTGCCTCTTACTCTCTACCCTCCATTCTTGAGGCAATTCCTTTAAAAGGAAGGTCTTCCTTGATTCAAGGGCCTAATTGAATAGATATGAAATGGGATCACCTCAAAATGAATGAATGATGTTTGAATTTGAATAGGAGTATGATATATGGGTGGAATATAGGACCTATCCTCAATCCAAATTTTCAAAAGGAAAGATCCAAATGGATTAATCACAAATAAGTGATCAATTGATGCAGGAGCATCCTGGGTGTAAGAGCAATCTTGCATCACCCAAAAATATTTTTGGTTTTATTTTCAATAAGGGCTATCTTGTGCAGAGCTGCTATTTATGGAAACTTGCTATTTTTAGTAAGTTGGTCATCCGATCTCGGAATGTTCTGATTTCTTCCCTAGAGGTTCATTTTGGTCATATCAGCCTGCCAGTAAAGTTTCATAGTCAGATCAAGTCTGATTTTGAAGATATTGAAAATTTTCAATTTTGGAAACAAGGTATAGAAACTTTGAACTCAGTTTTGAAGGCTTTAGAGGCCCCGAATGAGGTCAAATTTTCGGCTGAATGAAGCTTGCTTGATTTAGCTGTTGTAGAGCTCCTCGTGCCCTTTTCGAATTGGGGTCATAATAGTCAATCGGGTCAACTGGCGATGACTTATGGTCTTCGAAATTTGGGTCACCTGAAATGGCAGAAAATAATTTTCCTTCAAAATTTCTATTTGGGTTTCAAAAGTTATTTTGAGCCAACTTTGATGTAATAAATTGTAAAATAAAATAATTCTAAGTTTGGTCGGCTCTAAAAGGCTAAATTCCTAGAACCTTCTCGGGTGGTGGAAATTGCCTATATAAGGAAGGCCCATAGTGTTGTCTTAGGCAGTTCGGGGCAGTTTTGGGTAGTAGATCTGGGTATTGATTCGAGGCTTTGTCCTATAGAATATTGTAAGGGAATGCCCATGTGGCTTTGCATATTGTAATTCTGAAAGTTTGTAATTTCACATTTGTGGAGATAATAAGAAGCCCACTTTCTATTCTTGCATATTGTTGTTGTTTCTCTATTTTTGTTATGTGTTTGTGGTATTAAGGGGAGCACCCTTCATCAAGTGGTATTAGAGCAGGAGTTCCTGAGTGTGTAAACAGATCACCGACTGTGAGGTAGTTTGCACCAGGACCATGGGTTAGGGTTTCTGTGTAAACAGATCATTGACTATGAAGTAGTTTGCACCAGGACCATGGTTAGGGTTTCAATGATAAGCGTGAAAATGCCTCCATGAAGAGAATGTGGCGGAAGAGCTAGTGTTGTAACACCCGAGGTTAGGGAACTGTAGAGACAAGTGTGAGCATTACAAGAGAAGATTCGCAGAGGAATGAATCTTAATGTCAGAGACGAAAGCGAGGATGAAGCCAAAGAAGAAGATCAAGAAGAAGAAAGTGAAGTTCTGAACCAAGAGGAAGAAAGACTTTTCCAAGCCATCTCAAAGATCAGGAAAATACTTAATTGAGGTTCTTGCATTTTCAAGAAATCTTAACCCAGAGGAGTTGATTGACTGTATCAATGAATGTGAAGAATATTTTGAATATGAAGATATTGAGGATCCTGATAAGGTCAAATTTATGAAGGTCAGACTGAAAGGTCATGCAAAGATTTGGTGGCAAGAGATTCAATTGGAGTGAAATAGAAGAGGGAAAGATAAAATCACAAGGTGGGATCGGATGGTGGATAAATTGAAGTGACAATTCATTCCTGTTGATTATGAGCTTGACCTACTGAAGAAAATGCAAAGTTTGAAGTAAGCAAGAAGATTTGTTTAGGAGTATACAGAGGAGTTCTATCAAATCTTCATCAGAGTAAGCCATCCAGAAGTGGATAAGGAGAAATTTGTTCGTTACCTTAATGGGTTGAGGCTGAGCATTCAGGAAGAATTGAATCTAGTTCGAATGAATAGTATTGAAGAGGCATACCAGTTTTCCCTAAAAGTAGAGGAAAAGTTGAACAAGAAGTTTGAGAGCAGACAAAGCGGAAGAGGTCGTGATGGAAGATCTGGTGGATGGTCATATGGAGATTGAAATGGAGATCCGAAAAAGTAGGATGAGGCTAGTAACAGTCAGAATCAGAGAGGAGATAATTTCAATTGTTTCCATGATCAGAATAATAGAGATCAAAGAGGAAGAGGAAGAGGACAAGGATCTGGAAGAGGAGGCTTTTGTGGAACATGTTTTCACTATGGAGAAGAAGGTCATAGGGAATTGAATGTCCTCAATGCCAAGGAAGGATGGATAGGAGGAACAAAGGCCAGGCCAGAGTTGCACATGTAGATGAAGATGCCAGATCATCAAATTTTGAAGATGCTAAAAGAGGAGAAACACTGATTAATAGAAGAGTCCTGCTGAGTGGTGAGAATGAACATGAACAAAGGAGGGCCCTATTTTGCACTAGATGCAAGTGTGAGGGTAAATGTTTTGATGTGATTATTGATAGTGGAAGCACTGACAATTTGGTGTCAGAAGTGATGGTGACAAAGTTGAAACTTAAGAGACAGAGACACCCACATCCATATCGGATTGCCTGGGTGCAGGATGACCACAAGGTCATGGTCAATGAACAGTGCCTAGTGAAGTTCAAGATTGACAGGTACCAAGATGAGGTACTATGTGATATCATATCTATAGATGCATGTCTTATGTTGTTGGGTAGACCTTGACAGTTTGACGGGTGTGTTGTACATGATGGTCGTGTGAATACCTACTCCCTGATAAAGGATGGAGTGCGACATAAGCTAAAACCATTGAAGGAAACAAAAGAAAAGGTATGTGGTAATGCAAGAATAACTTTTGTTGGTAGAGAAAATTTCTCAAATGGTATTTGACATGAGCATATGTGTTTTACCTTAATTCCAAAGGTTGGGAAAGAGGAAGTAGAAGATGTACCTATAGAAGTTGTAGAATTATTGAATGAGTTTCAGGATATTGTACCCGATAATGTGCCTGATCAATTACCCCCAATAAGAAAGATCAGTTAGCAGATGAACTTGATTTTAGGAGCCAGTTTGCCAAGTAAGGCAGCACACAAAATGACACTAGCAAAAAGTGAAGAGTTGAAGATAGATTTTAAGTTTAGTTCATCACATCATCCACAGATTGTACATGGAAGTAGTTCCAAAAATGCATCTGAGTTAAGGAAGATAGATAAAGGAGAGATAAGTAGTGTTGAAATTGAGGATTTTGCAGAGCATTTGAAGAACATCCATGAGGAGGTGAGGAAGCATATTACCAAGATGAATGTGCAGTATAAAGCTAAGGCAGATGATAAAAGGAAGCATAAGGAATTTTAGGTTGGAGATGAAGTCATGGTTCATTTGTGAAAGGTGTGATTTCTGGTTGGTACATATCACAAGTTGAAAATGAAGAAATTTGGGCCATGTAAGATACTGAAGAAACATGATTCAGGAAATGCCTATGAGGTAGAATTGCCTACTGAGCTGAATATTTCACCAGTGTTTAACATTTTAGATTTGACAGAGTATCATGAGGGAGGTGTTGAAGATGAGATCACAATAGCATAGTGGAGTATTTCAACAACTATTTCAACTACCAAGGAGATTGAGGACATACTGGATAGTCGTGTTGGCAGAAGCACAAGGAACAAGACATATGAAGAATATTTGGTGCAATGGAAAGGATGACCTATTGAAGATTCATCATGGTTGACAAGGGAGGAGGTTGACCGCCTTGGTTTTCCTCTCCACACTTGAGTTGTGACAGGGTCACTTCTCAAATTACCTTGGGTGTCTGATACAGTAGCATTCTGGGTGTAAGAGCAATCTTGTATCACCCAAAAATATTTTTGGTTTTGTTTTCAATAAGCGCTATCTTGTGTAGAGCTGCTATTTATGGAAACTTGCTATTTTTAGTAATTTGGTCATTTGATCTCGAAATGTTCTGATTTCTTCCCTGGAGGTTCATTTTGGTCATATTAGCCCACCAGTAAAGTTTCATAGCCAGATCAAGTTTGGTTTTGAAGATATTGAAAATTTTCCATTTTGAAAACAAGGTACAGAAACTTTGAACTCAGTTTTGAAGGCTTTAGAGGCCCCGAATGAGGTCAAATTTTTAGCCAAATGAAGCTCACTTAATTTAAGTGTTGTAGAGCTCCTCGTGCTCTTTCCGAATTGGGGTCATAATAGTCAATCGGGTCAACTGGAAATGACTTATGGTCTTCGGAAGTTGGGTCACCTGAAATTGCAAAAAATGATTTTCCTTCAAAATTTTTGTTTGGGTTTCAAAAGTTATTTTGAGACGACTTTGATGTAATAAATTGTAAAATAAAATAATTCTAAGTTTGGTCAGCCCTAAAAGGCTAAATTCCTGGAACCTTGGCAGTGAAAATTGTCTATATAAGGAAGGCCCATAGTGTTGTCTTAGGCAGTTCGGGGCAGTTCTGGGTAGTAGATCTGGGTATTGATTTGAGGCTTTGTCCTACAGAATATTGTAAGGAAATGCCCATGTGGCTCTGCATATTGTAATTTTGAAAGTTTGTAATTCCACATTTGTGGAGATAATAATAAGCCCACTTTCTGTTCTTGCATATTGTTGTTGTTTCTCTATTTTTGTTATGTGTTTGTGGTATTAAGGGGAGCACCCTTCATCATCAATGCATAAAAGAATCAAACAATGGAGAATATGAAGAAAGGGGAAAATCCTATAATCTACTATAAAAATTATATACTTGAAATCTAAAATAAATAGAAGACAAATACTAACCTTAAAATATGGCAGATCTAGAAAATGTTGATTTTCGATGTTTGTGTAAAATTTTGGGCAATTTTGCAACCTGTTTTGGACTGGAAATGCCAAGATGGGGAAAACCCAGAAAACTTGTCTTTCTGAAAGGTAGGTCATCCTTGACCCAGATAGTGGGGCAAGGTCTTACTCCAGGGAAGGATCCTACCCCTCACTAAAGGTTGTCCTTAACCCAAAATAGCTCTGATGAAAAATATGTTTGTAGATCCTGGAAGTTCACCGAAAAGGCTATCCATATCCAAGCTCCAATTCGCAATCCTATACCTATACCTGCAAGAAAAATGGTTTTTGTTGTTTGGATGAGGGGTTTGCCTTGGTCAAACCCTAGTTTGGAATCAACCTTAATAATGAAATTGAAATGGAGAATGCTAGCAAGTAGTAGAAGTAGATCTAACAATGAAGCTATGATATTCAATAGATATGCAATTGTATTTGGAATATAGGACCTAGATTAAATGCAATTTAAGGATTTACCATTTCGAAACCTGAAATGGCTGTCCTGAAAGTGGGAAAAAAGAAACTTTTCGAAGCTCAACATCCCGTAACTCCTGGAATCTAAAAATTGGACCTAGGGTCAGGGATGAGGTAGACTCTACCCTAGGTTAGGGTTGAGGTCATCCCTAACCTAGGTCAGGGTCTAGGTTTTCCTTGACCCTCCAGGTCGTCTTTGACCCCGACAGTCAAAAAATCTAGATTCTCAGAGAAAACTGTCAAAAAAAGGATGGAAATAAAAGGGAGAGAAGTAGAATAGGGGGGAAACAACCAGATACATGCAAAGACCTAATCAAGGTGCTTAACATGACCCCAGACTACTCACTCGAAGGGCTAAATGCTCTTAACATGGAAGTACTTCCATTTTAAGATGATACATTAAAGCCCCACTTTAGCAAGAGTATGGACTCAATGTAAAATCTTGGTAAAGGAGAAGAAAGAAGAGATCCAAGTGGATTCACAACAAGATAAAATAACACTTAGCTAAGGACACAAGCCCCCAAGCTAAAGATTATAACTCAAACCACACACACAAGGGTGTGAAAAGGAAACCAAAAATAACACAAAAGAGGGGTTAGTACAAACACACCCAAATCAACTAGCATAAGAAACCTCGCTAAGAAATATTTCTCATACTAATATCATATTTGGAAAGCTATCATAAAAGCATCAATGATTACATAAGAAATATAAGAGAAACACTATAAATAACATAGCTTCATGATCTAGTCCTACTAGCATGAAAGTGAAAAGAGAGAAAGGAAAAAGAGTGATTACCTTGCCCAGTAAGATGCCCACCTTACTGTGCATCACCAAGGGAGGGAGAGCCAAATAGGTGGCCAAACTTGATAGTTCACCCATAAACTATGCTTGCAATTGTAATGTGTCTTCTGATAGCTTCTGGAATACCCATAGATCCACCTTCTTGTATCACTATGAATATAAAATGCGTCTCCTCAAAATTTAGCAACTTATGTGTGTTAGCTTCAGAAGATTTAGCATATTGGAAATGCGTGTCTTTTCAAGATTTAGCAACTTATGTGCATTACCTTCCAAGATTAAGCATGTTGAAAATTGAAAAATGTGTGTCACCTCAAGATTTAGCAACTTATGTGCATTACCTTCCAAGATTTAGCATGTTGAAAATTGAAAAATGTGTGTCACCTCAAGATTTAGCAACTTATGTGCATTACCTTTGGAAGATTTAGCATACTTGAAAATAAAAGATGCGTGTCTTTTCAGGATTTAGCAACTTATGTGTGTTACCTTCCAAGATTTAGCATAAAAATAAAAATAAAACTATAGTTTAAGGGAGACCCTATATATGCCCCCCTCCTTATCGTGGAAGTCTATTGGACATGATAAGGAAGAGGAAGAGGATACCTACTTCACAATACAAGGAGATATCCTATTTAACAACAATGTACACCACATTCTTAGCGAGGGATATTGACCCCTACATACAAGAGTATAGATAATCGTGAAAAGGATATGTTGTTAGAGTAATAAAGTATTTACTGATTAATTGAATCATATTGATGTAATTATTCAGTCACTTATTACCTCTTTCTACTTAAGCTAAACTTTAGGCATATAATAATTAATTTCTTTATTAAGTATTATTATGCAACCTAGGGTTTTATCTTTTTAAGTTTTTTGATCTCTTTTTATAAGGATTGATCTCTTAACACTTTGTAACCTTTTTTGACATTTTATTATTGATTGCAACTTTTTTTTTGCACATCATGGATTTCTCTTGTCTCATGGATCTATACGTTTAGGCCTCCATAGCTATTTGCTTCTCTCTCTTTCTGTGACAGGTGTTTGCATGTAGGTGTTCTTGGGAGCTATGGGTTGTCTTTCATCAACTTCAACATGGTATCAGATCTTAGGTGCTAGGATGGAGAAATGCAAGTTTCTTTTTGCAAATTTTAAAGATCAGATCAGTTCCAAAGAATGGAGTTTTCAGCCTCTTCTCTTCTCACGCCATTCATCTATTTCAAATGCAGGTCACAGATTCTATTTTGGCCCACAAGTAGAGGCTTGTATCAAATGGTTATGGCAATAGAGGCTGAGCTAGATTTTTCATCAGAGAAAGGTCAAGGTCAAGGTCATGCTCTCTTTGCATGGGCCTTGTTTTCTTTTCCTCTTTAGAGACACCATGTCAGTGGACTTGTCATGCCTCTCCTTTCAACATTATGGAGGGGTTCTCTACTATTAGTTTTGATGATTCTTTGCTTCCATAGTTGATCAGTTGTATAGACAATTGGCATTTTTATTTTCAACCAGCACTTTACTCTTGCATTGTTGAGTAGTGTCGATAGAGTCACTCATACAGATTTATGTGTCATCTGCATCCTTGAATGATAGATGTTTTGCTTTTGTTTTCCATCTATTCATTATTTGGGAGCACATATGTAGATTATTATCTTCTGTATCTTTGATTGACAGATGTTTTGACTTTGTTTTCCATCTGTTCTTGGTTTGAGTAGTGTCGCTAGGGGCACTCATGCAGATTGATTATGATTTTCATTTTGGTTTCAGAGGAATCTCTTCATTTAGCACTATGGTAGTTATCATTTGACAAATGTCCACAATTTTTTTGTCACAAGAGATTTTCTTTGCTTTAGTTTTAATTCTCCTTAGTTGGAATTAAAGGGGGGTGTTGGTGTTAGTTAATTCCAACTACCACTCTAGATCAGTTTTAGGGTGATTTACAAGTAAACTTTAGTTATCATTTATCTAATCAATGGTTCATGGTTGACAGTCTGTTTGACTTTAGCCTTGATCTGCATAATTGAGGATCTTCCTTTCTCATGCATTAGTTTGTGCCTAAACAAAGGTTGTTAATTTCATATTAACTCCTGTTAACTATTCATGCTGATTGGTGATAACTGAAACTCTTCACCGTAATTTCTTGTTTTAAATAGTGGCTCAACTTTGTATAAATCATGCATTATTATGCATATTGTAATATTTAAAATTTTTGGAATGAGAGATAGAATTTCATTTTTGATCTGCTCTATTTTTATTTTGTTTTTGCAAGCTATCATTTTTTTATCAGGATTAAATTGGGAAAATACTAAAATCTAATTTTTCAAAATTTTATATGTTTTAGTAAATTACAATTTTGAGGGTCTTCGGTGCATTTCTGGGCTATTTCCAAAATTTGGTTCAAGATTATTTGAATACCTTTCCAACGCATCAAATGGTTCGTAATTCGGAGCTAGGATGAGAAAGTTATGCCTTCTCCAAGCGAACCTAAATTTTATATATAGTTTTTTGATAAATTTTGATAGTTTTAATAGTTTAATTGTAATAAACATTATGATGACTCTTCATTTCAATTCCAAGGGATTTGTGTGACCCTTGGGATCCATCTGATTTGTATAAACTCCAATTTTGAATAGAATGGAGACAATTTTTGGTTTGTAATCTTGTTGTTCTCAATTTTTGTGTTGAATTCTACAATACTGTAGGTATCACACTAGGTATTGTAATCTGGTTTTCATAAATCAGATCATTTTTCTTATTTCCTAACTATATCTATGTTGAAAATTCTACATATGTCATTTATGGAAAAATGATCCTCAATGAAAGAGATCTTATCAACAAGACCCCCACCATAGAGGAGTGCTTTTAGATAAAATATCATCTTTCAAAGGCAGGAACAAAGATTCAATCATCAAGCCTCTCTACAAAGAAGAGGAAAATGAATATTTGGAATGAGGGAAACAACTCTAACACTAAAGCAAGGGTAAGAGTTTATAATGAACATAATTTGTAACATAGAGAAGAGGTGATAACCTAGGACAACAACCTCTTATAAAAATATTATCCATAGTCAAAGCATCTATCAATATGATGAAATAATATTGCACTATAAACAAATACCACTAAGTTAAGGAAATTAGTTCCCTAGACAAAGAGAAAGAAGGAAGAACCTTTCCCCCTAGAGATAAAGACAAGGGATACCTTTGAAATTTTTTTTTAAAAAAAAGATATCTTGAATAGGAACATAATATAAAACCATAGAGAAATAGGAGAGAAACAATACCAATTAAGCCCCAGGCAAAATATATGCTAAGAGCCTAATGGATCCTAAAAGATTGGAAAAATACACCTCTTGCCCCCCAATCCAGAGACAAGAGGAAAAGAGATCTATATTATATCAGAATGAGGGGAATCCCCTATATCAAAATTATGAAGGAATTGTAAAATTGCACGAGAGTGAGATATAATTCCTAAAGTAGCTCTTTCTCTAGCATATAACTTGAAATGTTTACAATCAGCAAGTAAACATGTATTACTATAATGAAAAGGACATTTATACTTGGATAAAGCATTTTTTGGTATAGGATTAAAGATTTCTTTCTTGGAATTCATTAACTCAACATATACCTTCTTAGCCACTTCTTGTTGAATATTAGGGTTTTCTATTTTAGGTGTAGGGAGAAGAATATGAAGAGGAGGACGACGATCAACATCACCTACCTTGACTTGAGATTTTGAACAACCAACACCATGCAGGTCTTGTTTAGGGGGTATATGAACTAGATATTTGATACCATGCTCATTAACTCCAAGCCCTAAACCTCTATAACCTTGTTTAGTCACCATATTATATCCAGTAGTGTACATATCATGTAAACCTTCTACAGGAGGTGATTGTTTATCATGTTCATGAGTAAAGGTTGTATAAGGTGGAATAATAGGTTTTGCAGAAGTTTCTTTACCCTTTCCTTTAATATCATCATGAATTGGAGGAGAAGGTAAATCAAAGAGGTCTTGCACATCTGCATCTTGAACTATAGCTTGAATCCCATCATAAGTATGGGAAGAACTAGGGATAGAAGATGGAGAATTAGGCATCATATTGTGTGTGTGAATTTTGTACCTAATCTGTATACACAACACTTTAGTAAAACATTAGAGGTTAGCTAAAATTGAAATCGTGCAATAAATGAAAAACTAAACTAACCAGATGATTTACTGCCTTCTAGTAGATGCGAGTATGTATTCTCAGATTGGACCGAGATCAGTGACCTTGACAACACCTAAATGAAGGATTTGAATGCAAAATCTAGATATGGAATGAATGCAAATTAATCTATATTTTTGGATTTTAGATGCAATAAGATGAAAAATGATATGAAATCTATGCTAATATGAAAATTGATATGCTAAAATGATCTAACAATAATATTCTAAATGATATGGATACTATGCAAAACAATGAAAATCTCACAACAACTCGAATTCTCAAGATTGATTCTTTAGTCTTCAATTCGACAGTGTGAGTATGCAATTCGTGGATTGATCTCAAATGAGGAGCTGAAGCCTTAATTTATAGAAATCTAGGGCTTTGGAGGTGCATGGAAAAGAGCCATAAATCACTCAAATAACTCAAGTTGATTTTTGAGTTATTTTTAAATAAAGGATAATTAACTCACAAAAACATGCAAAAGCAGAGTTTAACTCAAAATAGAGTTTAGATTTAATTGATAATTAATAGTTGTCTGCTTTTCTGGTTGTGCATGATTTATTTAGGAATTGATTTAATAATAAAGTGATTTATTTCCAACGTAACTGATTTTAAAATTAAAACAATTGATTTATGGGTTAATCAATTATTAAAATCAAACTTTATTCCAATTAAATAATATCATTAAATATGACAACTTGCTTTAATTAATTAAATAAGAATTTAATCAATTAATGATAGGAATTTTGATTTATTTTCAAATTTAAATAATACAATTTAGGAATAAATATAATTAAATAATTAAGTGGTAGTATTAAATCTAATTAATTAAATATTGAGAATATTCAATTAATCAAACTTTAGGATAAATAAGATTTATTGCCAAATAATCATTAAATTAAAGATAATTTAAGATGATTAGGAATATTTCTAGGAATATTCCTTGATGCAAAATTTATGATAATCAATTAGGATTTGATGATGTTTAGATGTGCCTTAGGTTAGGACTTTGATGTCGATTTCATTCGATATGTCGATATAGGAGATTAATGAACATATAGCCCATTTTTGGGGTATTACATTTTGCCCCTCTTTGAATTGTTGTGCGAAGCGCAGTGGTTCAAAGATAGTCTATGTATGATATTGAAACTGATGTTTGAAATTGAAATTGATATGAGACAGAAGCTGATTGAAATTGATACAAAGATGTTAGGTCCTAAATGACCAAAGATAATGTTAACTATAACAACAATGAATTGATGATTGCGAAAAAGTGTCAAAACACCTAATTCTGAACCTTATGATTGTGAAGAAGTGAGTGACCAATTCCAGACATGATTGTCAATAAGAATCACATTGGTATCACATCTGAACCCTTCAATTTCTAAAGAACCAAGGAAATAATACAATTGAACCGATAGTTACAAAAACTGATACAATTTACAAGATTAAGAGAATACCAGATTGATATGGATCTCGATGAATTTGATATGCCCCGAGTGATGATTGATTTTCCCCAAGCGACGAGGTCTTTTTGATGAATCAAAAACTAGATGTGGTTGTTGTCTTGATTACTGAGGAAAGATATGATTTCAAATTTAGATTACAAACTTTGAATGATGTGCAATACCATGCCCCCTTCAGGATTAAAATTGAAATTTGACAAGAAAAGTTAGTGTTGAATAGTTCAGAAGCATGTTGATTGATTGGAGAAGTGGTTAAACATGTGCAAGAATGCATACTGCATCATTTAGAGGTCCTGGAGACCAAGTTTTACTAGGTTAAATCATGAGTTGACCATAGTTGACCAAGTTGAAATTTTGATAGTTTGATGTAAGATAATCAGTTAAGTTGAAAAATGGATTTCTATGATGATTGAAGGTTGATTATGCAAGTAGTTAATAATATAAATGATCTTAGATTTTGATTTTGATCCCGAAAAAGGGTTCTACTTGCTATTTCGTTGGATGGAACCTTTGTGTGAGATTCAGCTCTTATAATCATGTTTAGCATTTTTGAAGAATCATTTAAGCATTTAATTTTAATTCAATAATTTGTGAGATCATGCAAAGTACAAAATGAAATGCAAACCTAGGACCTAGGACCTAGTCACTGATCATGTGTCGGTCAATTTCATCATTGAATTTTTAGGTAACTGGATAAATCAATTCAATGTCTACTAGTTATGAAACTATAGACATATGAATATCGATTTGTATGCGCAGGAATCAATACAACACCCACTGATTAAGAAACCATGGATATATGAATATTGATTTTATTTTCAGAATGTCAGATTAGATATAAGCACCAAGGCATAAACGCCAGGATGACCTGAATATCATGTCCATTTTGATATAGCAATTTGTATAAGCATCAGAATATAAACATTGTGATGACCTGAATACGCCTTGTGGTACAAACACATAAAATAGTCAAGAGATCATTCTAAATCCAATGTGAATTACTCGTAGTGACCCTTTATCATTCACATCCTTAGGTAAGATTGTGTTTCACAATAGGAGAAAGAACTCACTCAAAAAGACAATAATTAGATCAAACTTCTTTGAATTTTCCGGGTATCAATGGTTGAGGTATGCATGGCCATCCAATTCGAGATAGAGGCTCTTACAGTCAGACACCATTTCAATCCAAAATTTCTAAAGTTGTTAGATTTTCACATATAAGCAAAAAACAAAGAAAAGAATATGCCCCCAGTCATCACTCTCTAAATCTTGTAAAGGACATCATCGATGAGCTTGAAGGGACATAATATGAAAAAATCTCAATGCGAATCAATAAGCATACAAGGAGATAAAAGCATGTAAAAAGCATAGATTGTTTTCAGTTTGTGTTTGATGTTTGATTGAATTGTTGCAGATGCAAAATCCTTTTTGGAGACAAGACAGACTGACTATCTACGAACTTCAAAGGACTCTGACTGGATATGATATGTCTAAGATATACTGGAGACCATAGGATATGACAATGATTTCCTCCAAGTGTTAAGCATTGATAGGACATAGATGCTTGAGCTGATTGGTGTACAAACTAACTTATTGAAAACAAACTAGGAGATATGTACAAACTAAAGCAAGACTGAAAGCTAGGAAAGACCAAGATTGCGCTGATAGATGGAGCATGTTGAAACAAGTGGCACCTGTTTGCCGGGTTTTCACCATCTTGGTAGAGATTTTATTTTTGCTACCAAGGCGCCTGTTTCCAGGTTTTCACCAAGACACTTTTTCTTTTTCTCATTTTTATTTTTTTAATTTTTTTTAATTTTAATTTTTCCAATTTTTTTATACTTTTGATATTTTTTACTTTTTTTGGTGAATCATCAAGGTTCTTATTGCTAGGTTTTCACCAAGATGTTCATTTTTTCAAGACTTTTTTAGATTTTTAAGCTTTTTTCAGGACATTTTACCATAGATTGAATGCCTTAGGCATAAAATTTCTTCAGATGGAGAACATTGATTGGTTCTTGAAGCTATTCTCCTTTAGTCGTTGAGAGTTTATAGGCACCAGAGCCAAAAGTAGCAGTGATTACAAAGGGACCTAGCCAGTTGGGTTCAAACTTCCCCTTGCGTTCTCGATGTGATTGATTTTTAGGATTCTCTCTCAAGACTAGATCACCAACCTGAAATTCTCTGTGTCTGACTTTCTTGTTGTAACCTCTAGACATTCTCTTCTAATATACTCTGAGATGATCATACATTGCTTGTCTGCGCTCATCTAGTAGTTCAAGTTCTTGCAACCTAGACACTCTATAGTCATCATCAGTTACTAGACCATGCATTCTGATTCTTAGTGATGGGATTTCAACCTCAATAGGCAATACTGCTTCAGACCCATAAACTAAAGTGAAAGGTGTAGCCCCAGTAGGCGTTCTGATACTTGTTCTGTAGGCCCAGAGAGCTGGATTGGTCATGAGATGCCAGTCTCTTCCTATTTTATTAACTGTTCGGTGCAAGATTTTCAATAGATTCTTATTAGAAGCCTTTGCTTGTCCATTCCCTTGAGGATAGTAGATAGATGACCAATGTTGTGTAATCTTGAATTTGGCACATAAATCATCTACATCTTTGTTCTTAAATTGTCCACCATTATCTGTGATGATGGAATGAGGTATCCCATATTTGCATATGATATAGTTCAATATGAAGATAGATATTTGCTTGCCAATTGCTTGTGTCAAAGGGACTGCTTCTACCCATTTTGTAAAATAATTTGTAGCTGTGATTATATGAGTATGTCCATTAGAAGAATGAGGATGTATAGCTCCTATAAGATCAAATACCCATTGGTGAAAAGGCCATTGTGTAGTGAAGGGAATTAGATCTCTCCCTGGAGCATGAATTAAGTTTCCATGCACTTGGCATTTTTGATAGTTCTTAGCAAACTTGATAGACTCTTTCTCCATTTCAGGCCAATAGTACCCAGCCCTAATAAGTTTTTGAGCTAGTGTTAAACCATTCGAGTGTGACCCACAAATACCATCATGGACTTCCTCTAACACACGTTGAGACTCTTCCCATTCTAAACATCTAAGTAGCATACCATCTAGACCTCATTTGTATAGATCATGACCAATGATGACATATGGGGATGCATTACGAATAAGGTATCTCTTTTCATGGCGGTTGAAGGTATTGGGAATGATTTGGTCTTGGAGATAGGAAAATAGGTTTTTGTATCAGGATGAATCATGACCAACAACAGTGCAGATCATGTGGGTTTTAGGGGAATCATATGCAAGATAAGATAGTGCTTCCACCAGGAACTCGTAGCATAGCTCATGTTTAGGCTGCTGTAACAAAGTGGATAATGTTGCCATTGCAATGGCAACCTTGTTCTCCATTCTAGGTATTTTGTCAAATGTGATAGATATGAAATACTTCTTTAGATCATCTACCATTCTTTTGTAAGGAATGAGATTTTCATCTTTAGTTTGGTACACATCATTAACTTGATGGATAACAAGTTGTGAGTCTCCATGAATGTGTAATTCTATTACTCTCCACTCGATTGCTATTTTCATACCATTCAAAAGGGCTTCATATTCTGCAATATTGTTTGTGCAAGGGAAATTTAATCTTAATGCTTTTGGGATTGAATATCCTTGAGGAGTTATGAACAAGATGCCTACTCCAGATCCATTCTATGTATAGGAGTCATCAAAGAATAACTGCCATTCTCTAGAAGAAAGAGTCATGATAGAGGAATCTAGAAATTCCATTTGCATTGGTGTATCATCAATCATAGGTGCATCTACTAATTGATCAACAATAACCTATCCCGTGATAGCTTTTCTCTCAACATATTCAATGTCAAATTCACTTAAGAGCATGACCCATTTAGCTAATCTACCCGTGAGGGCAGCTTTGCTTAGTAGGTACTTGAGTGGATCAATCTTAGCTACCAAATGTGTGGTATGCGCCAACATATAATGTCTCAATTTCTATGATGCAAAGATCACAACTAGACAAGCTTTCTCAATCATTGAATAGTTCTTCTCATATGCAACCAATGTTCTACTGATATAATATATAGCTCTTTCCTTTTTGTTCTCATCATGTTGTGCAAGCAATGCCCCAAGTGATGTATCTGTAGTAGAGACATATAAGATTAAAGGCTTCCCTAGAATGGGAGGCATCAAGATAGGCAGATTTGATAGATACTTCTTGATATGGTTAAAGTTGTTCTCACATTCTTCATTCCATGCAAAGGTCACATCTTTATGTAATGTTTTTGTAAAAGGTTGTGATATGTTTGCTAGCTATGATATGAATCTTTTGATAGATTGGACTCTTCCTTGCAATGTCCTCATTTGACTGATATTCTTTGGAGGTTGCATTTTCATTATAGCCTTTACTTTAGCTGGATCAAATTCAATACCCTTCTTTGAGACTATGTATCCTAAGAGCTTTCCAGAAGTGACACCAAAAGCACACTTCTTGGGGTTTAGTCTGAGACTAAATTTCTCCATTCTGTCTAGTATCTTGCTCAAGTCATCTAGATGTGTAGCCCTAATCATAGATTTTGCTAAAGTATCATCAACATAGTCATCCATAGTCCTATGCATCATGTCATGAAAAATACATGTCATGGCTCTTTGATATGTAGCACTAGCATTTTTAAGCCCAAATGACATGACATTCCAACAGAAGGTGCCCCATGCACATGTGAAAGCAATTTTCTCTTAATCCTCTGGAGCAATTTTTATTTGATTATATCTAGAAAAACCATCCATTAAAGAATACATCTCAAAGCCCGTAGTCATGTCCACTATAATATCAATGTTAGGTAATGGAAAATCATCCTTAGGGCATGCTCTATTTACATCTTTAAAATCTATGCATACTCTGATTGATTTATCTAGTTTTGAAATAGGTACAATATTAGAGATCCATTCTGCATAGTCAATAAGTCGGATGAATCCAGCTTTTAGGAGCTTCTCTAATTTAGCTTTTACCAAGAGTGCAACATGAGGATGCATCTTTCTCAATTTTTTCTTGACAAGTTTGACATTTGGAGCTATAGATAAATGATGCATTAGAAGATTAGGATCCAACCTTGGCATATTTGAATATTTCTATGCAAAGTTGATCTTCTTTTTTGTGAGGAATGTTGTAAATTTTTGCTTCTCTTCTTCTGATAAAGATTGTGCTACATGAATCAATTATGGTTCTTCTGCTGTTCCCAAATTTATAGATTAAGTGGGCTCAATTAGAACGAGAGATCTATCCTATAAATGACTCAGAAGCACATCAAATATCTCATCCTTAGGCACCTCAGAGAGGTTTTCACCTTCGGATACATGTTTTATTTTTACTTTTGTAGGTTCTGAGACTGCCACAAAGTGGTTTCACCCTCATAACTCTTTTTCTTTTTATTCTTATTTTTCTGACTGAGATATTTGATGTTTGACTCTATCATGCTAATGCTTAGTTCACTAATGGAAGTACTCATAGGCTCCACTACATTGAGGTAGCAAGCAAGGGCATAGTCATTCGAGAAGGTATAAATACCATGGCTTAGATTTGTGGAGGTTTGATCAATAAGGTTTGGATATTGGATAGTCAATGTGGGGAAAAATTGGGAAATGGTTTTTACAGATATGGATCTGTCATCATTGGTCCTAACTCGATGCTCGAGTTCAAAGGTGATATTACAAATTAAGACATTCAATTCATGAATAGGCTCAATGTCATCATGGGAGTCCAATTCAGCCATAGGTTGATCAGAATTGATAGGTTCATTATTTCACTCTAGACTTACATTGGGTGTGGGTGCATATTGGTGAACGACATCAACATGTTTCTCTATAATAAGCTCATCTTCTTCTGGAATGGCTCCCCATTCATAGTCATTAGATTCTTCATCTATGCCTCTAGGAAATCTGAGAACATGAGTAAAGTCAGGGTGAATACCCCAAGAAGGGTTACCCTCAGATTCTAATTTGAATTCATACTCATGAGAATCTATCTCAGAATAACTACCACCTTCCTCTTCTTGATTATTTTCAAGATTAGTTGGTTCTTGTGTTGCAACTATCTCTTGATTGATAGTAGGTTCTTGTGTTTCTACTACATTAATTCTTTTGATTGGATCATCTTTATCATCAAGAAGGTCTTTTATTTCTTTAGGCAAATGCTCATAAGGGATAAGTTCAGAGCTGTTTGAATCACTATCTGATGGTTCAATTTCTTCCTTCTAAAGAAGAGGTTCTCCTAGTGCGATTTGTTCTATGACATGAGAACAATTACCTTTGAGGTGGAAGGGTTTCTTTTTAAAGCCTAGGCCAACAATATCTTTGTTTTCCCTACCAGTATGTGAAAGAGGTGTTATAAGACCTTCTCCTCTGACTCCTAGAGTTCCTTTACCTGAATATCCCATCTTAGCTATTAATTTATCTCCTGGACCATATGCCTTAGAAGGGATCTTAGATACTGTAGAATCACTAGTTTGGACAACTTGGGATTCAGATTCATCTTCGTAAAGCCATGCAAGCACAGCTTCATCCTCTTCAAATTCTTGCTTGGAGACTTGTTCTGCTACAAAATTCTTTTTATATGCCTCAAGAGGTTCTTTAGAATCTGGTTTGGACTATTTTAAAGATTGTCCATAAGACTTAGGTGAGATAGGGAGAGATGTCAAAGATAAGACTGGTGCTATAGTATATTCTCCCATACCATTTTCTTTGATATTGAATCCTTTTGCAATGTCTTCCATTTTGGATGTGGATGCTTCTTTAGTTGGCTCAATGGAAGATTCTCTGTTATTAGGCACAAGTTTATCTACACCTTCCTTCAATGTATTGCAAGTGGTGGATGTGTCTATTGGAATGGTGACCTCTACTCTCTCATAAGGAAATTTCAAGCATTGATGGAATGTAGAAGGAATAGCCTTCATCTCATGTATCCATGGTCTCCCTAGAAGAATGTTGTAAGCCAAAGGTAGATCAAGAACTTGACATATAGTATCTCTGATAATTGGACCTACTCTGATAAGTAAGACAATGGTGCCTTTAGAAGATCTTTCTTGTTCATCATAGGCTTTTATAGTTATCTTCTTTCTAGGATCAATGGACAATTATGAAAATCCCAATTGTGTGACCAAGCTATAAGAACAAATGTTTAGGCCAGCGCCCCCATCTATCAACACACATTTGACTCTACGGTTCTAGATCAAGACTTCTATATGCAAGGGCTGATTATGTGGGTGACTCAAGGAGTTGTCATTTTGCTCTAAAAAGGAGATATATTGTGGAGATGTAAGATGTCCAACCATAGTCTGGAACCTATATAAATTGAGGTCATCAGGAACATTGGATCTAAGAAAAGCTTTGTCTAGAATAGCTCTATGAGCTGGAGATATTCAAAGAAACTCAAACATGGAGATCTTTGCATTAGTGTGTTGGAGTTGTTGAACAATGCTATAAGATGTTGATCTTGTATCTTTAGGATTGGAAGATTTATAAACAACCTTTTGTTTGGAAGTAGAAGAAAGATTGAAGGGCGTCTTAGGAACGTTTGATGAATTTGGTATTTGTCCATTTAGATGTGCCTGAGCTTGTGATCAAGTAATTGCATTAGCTGAGGTATGATCTCTATCTCTTTGCATAATTGTGATGACATTGCAATGCTCAGAGAGACAAGGTTCAACCATATTGATAACAACATTATTTCCAGGGTAAGCATAATTTACCTTTGCCCCCATATTAGGCTGAGAAGATGAAACCTCTTGACCATGTTTCAAAAATGGTTCTGTGAATTCTGTATGATCATTATTTCTCTTATGATTGTCAATGGTGATGTCTCCCTTATCAATCAAATCTTGAATAGTATGTTTCAAGCATAAGCAGTTATTGGTTTTGTGACCTTTACCCCGATGGAAATCACAGAATTTGTTCTCTCTCCACCATTTTGGTTTAGGATCAGAATTAGATTGTCGGATCTCAGGCAAAGAGATGATATTATTAGCTAGCAGAGTTCTCATAGTTGATTCTAAAGATTCTCCAAGTAGAGTGAACGTTCATTTATTATCAGCGGACCACTTTTTATACTCTAGCTTCTTTTGAGATGATTCAAGCACCTTTTGTTTCGAAGATTTTATGGCTTGGGTACCAATAGTTAGATTGAAAGCTGGTGCCTTTGATGGGGCATAGATAGTATCAAAAACACCATCGGTGACAATGCCTTTATTCTTGTTCCAATTTTTGTTCTTATCTTTAGAACTAGACCCTGATTCATACTTTTCCTTTTGAAGTGTGATTTCTCCTTTTTTCACAAGCACTTTTTTTAATTTTGATAGCATTGTCTACCATTTTATCAAAATATGTATGATCTTGCATTTGTAAGGGGTAGTTGATCTCTGAAACAAGATTATTGATGAAGATTTCTAGTTTCTCAGTTTCTGGAATAGGCCTAGCATATAGAGAGAATTTCTTCCTCCATCTCTTAAGAAATGTTAGGAATGGTTCTCCTGGATATTGCTTGAGATTACAGATATCAATCATGGTGATTGGATGTTGAATGTTGTAGGAGTATTGTTGATAGAAAAATTTGATCAACTCCTCAAAATTTTTGATAGTAGAAGGCAATCTAGAGAACCAATGAATGGCCGCTCCTCCCAGAGATCGAGCAAAGAGATGCATCAGATAGGTTGGTTCATGCATGAACTCCATAGATTGTGTACAAAATTCTCTGACATGATCTTGGGGATATGAGTGTCCATCATACTTATCATACTTAGGAATCTCCACTCTTTTTGGGAATGGTGGCATGTACAAGTCTTTGTCAAATGGAAAAGGACATAGGGCCTCCATGGAGAACTCCTTGGGTTCCTTTTCTTTCTCAAGGTTATTAAGCTTGACTTGCATGGAATGTATCTATTTCATCATAGCTTTGAGTGGAGTTTCTTCCTCATGCGTAATGATATCTTCAACATTAACATTGGGAGGAAGTTTAGCTCTTTGATGAGCCAATTGTAAAAGGTATGCCTCTCTATCTTCTTTCAAGAAATGCTTCATCATTCGTTTGAAGTTATCATCATTTTGATATTGAGCAATTTCTTCAGGTGTGGGTTCCTGATCTGCACCATGTTGAATTGAGCTCATTGAGAGCCCAAGTTTGTCCCTTCTTGAAACATGGTGGGAGTTCTACCTAGGGTAGATTGATGAGGAGTTTGTTGATTACCTCCGTGAGTTGATGGAGGAGGAATGTAACCATATTTCAATCAAAAGTTGCCAAGACCGTCGTCTTCGTAAAGACCAAAATTATAGAGTTGCTCAAGAGTTGGACATACATGAGTAGACAAAGTTCCAATGTTAAGTGCTTCTCCTGATTTCTTGTGAGAGGAAGCTCTAGTCTCCACCATTAACCTTGGGTGAAGCAAAAGAATAAGATGAAGACAACTAAAGAAGGAATTGAATCAAGATGATCAGATGATGCAACCTTGTCAAGGTTTGATTGATTGAAGCATAGATTTGACTTAGATGAGGGAGACTATGCCCTAGATGTATGGGTATGATTCCCAAAAGATAGCGGACATGAGTTCACAACACTTAGTCTCTTTCTTGAAGATTGATTGAGATTGATAGTTATGACAAGGTTTTGACACAAGATGATAAAGACTCAAATCAATTAAACAAAAGGCTAAATCAAATTCAAAAAGGCCACTTTAGGAAAATGATTGGATTCTCAATAGTTGCTGCTCTATTCCTGACACAGTGATTTGTTTGACAGATTTTGGAAATAGGCTGTAAAAACTAGATTTTTGACAAATCTGACCAACCTCTAACAACTTTGACTTTGGCTTTGATATGAGTTTTGAAATTTTAGGATGACTTTTGACACCAGAAAGGATTTTGCTTTAGATTTTGCAAATTTTAGATTTTCAGTTTCAAATTGTTTGCAAATTTCAATGTCTAGATTTGAGGATTGTAATAGATTTGTTCATTTTCAGCAACCAGATAGATAAGCAAGTACGCAAAACAACAAGCAAGTGATTTCAAGCATGTTTGAAAATAATGAATAAAGGCAAAAGCAACCTTGCACATGAACAATCAAGTGATTTATTTGTGCTAATCCTTAGAAGTGCTAATTGTGTATGTTCCAAAAAGTGTTGCAATAATGCACATATTCCTAGAAAATGAAAATTTGGCCTCGCTAGGGTTTTTAGTAATGGTTTGACTCTACAATTTTTATGATCCAAGAGGGTGAACTCCAATCCTGGCACACCAGGGTTTTGACATAGTCCAAAAATTTAATCAATCAGGAGCTGCTAGGGAGATCTGACAACCCAACAAGAGACCACACCTGTGGAGATTTCTTCCAACAGGACATTTATGTAGCGGTTGTCACTACCACGACAAAAATGGCTATTACCACTTGAGGTTTCATCAACATGGTTGACCCAATTAAGAGAATGTCCACTATGGTTAACCCTCTCTAGAGGTGACTCACAAGATATACCACATGGAGACTAGATCAGATTCAAAGATCTGGGTTTCTGGTACTATCCAAAAAGGAAGTAGAGCATAATCCCCTAGCCTCTTCACTTCACCAGAACAAAGTAGATAGATAAATTCGACATGCTAAGACTAAGATTATCTCACAAAGATTTATGACGTCCACCCCTTATGATCTATCAACCTCTCTGGAGAGAGAATGCATTGATCAAAAGTTGAAGACACATGGATCTAGTAGAATGTGAGACTCCCTCAGTATCCTCCCTACCTACAAGGGTTCCTTCATTGAGAAGAGTTTCACTGGAAACCCACTCTCTCAAGAGCCACAAATAGTGTTCATAGGGCCTATTTACTATGTGTAACAAAGATGCTAAAAAGAAAATCTATGTTCATTTTTATAGCCCAAATGAAATGTGTGATATGAAAGCAATAAATAGTCACACAAGCTTGACACGCGAGAGTTTATTTTAATTCAAATTGAAATATTATCAGCTTGAGAAGAATACCTTATGTCCAATGCTCTGCAATCCAAAATTTAGCACACATCTAAAAGTACAAAATCAAGACAAATCGATAGTAAACAGTGAGCATTAGAAATCAATAATCTGAAAGTACAAATTTGTAAATTCTGTGTCTGTTTATCTAGGTGTAATCAGATTGTGCATAGGCGAGATCAAATTGTGCATAGGCATGAACAGAATGTGCATAGGCGTGAACAAAAATTTCATAGGTGTGACTAAAATGTGCATAGGTGTGACTGAAATGTGCAAAGGTGTGAATAAATTGCTCGTAGGCATGAACAAATTGCTCATAGGCAGCGTCAAATTTCTCGTAGGCAACATCAAATTTCTCATAAGTGGCGTCATATTTCTCGTAAGCAACATTTTTCTTGTTTGCACAAAAATGACGCCAAAAATATATAAAATTTGATAAAAATGAAGAGAATGAGGCTCAAGGCCCCACAGTGGGCACCAGAAATGTGTGTGAATTTTGTACCTGATCTGTATACACAACACTTCAGTAAAACATTAGAGGTTAGCTAAAATTGAAATTGTGCAATAAATGAAAAACTAAACTAACCATTTGATTTACTACCTTCTAGTAGATGCGAGTATGTATTCTCAGATTGGACCAAGATCAGTGACCTTGATGACACCTAAACGAAGGATTTGAATGCAAAATCTAGATATGGAATGAATGCAAATTAATCTATATTTTTGGATTTTAGATGCAATAAGATGAAAAATGATATGAAATCTATGCTAATATGAAAATTGATATGCTAAAATGATCTAACAATAATATTCTAAATGATATGGATACTATGCAAAACAATGAAAATCTCACAACTCGAATTCTCAAGATCGATTCTTCAGTCTTCAATTCGACAACGTGAGTATGCAATTCGTGGATTGATCTCAAATGAGGGTTGAAGCCTTAATTTATAGAAATCTAGGGCTTTAGAGGTGCATGGAAAAGAGCCATAAATCACTCAAATAACTCAGGTTGATTTTTGAGTTATTTTTAAATAAAGGACAATTAACTCACAAAAACATGCAAAAGTAGAGTTTAACTCAAAATAGAGTTTAGATTTAATTGATAATTAATAGTTGTCTGCTTTTCTGATTGTGCATGATTTATTTAGGAATTGATTTAATAATAAAGTGATTTATTTCCAACTTAACTGATTTTAAAATTAAAACAATTGATTTATGGGTTAATCAATTATTAAAATCAAACTTTATTCCAATTAAATAATATCATTAAATATGACAACTTGCTTTAAGTAATTAAATAAGAATTTAATCAATTAATGATAGGAATTTTGATTTATCGTCAAATTTAAATAATACAATTTAGGAATAAATATAATTAAATAATTAAGTGGCAGTATTAAATCTAATTAATTAAATATTGAGAATATTCAATTAATCAAACTTTAGGATAAATAAGATTTATTGCCAAATAATCATTAAATTAAAGATAATTTAAGATGATTAGGAATATTTCTAGGAATATTCCCTGATGCAGAATTTATGATAATCAATTAGGATTCGATGATGTTTAGATGTGCCTTAGGTTAGGACTTTGATGTCGATTTCATTCGATATGTCGATATAGGAGATTAATGAACATATAGCCCATTTTTGTGGTATTACACATATTAGGAATAGGAAGATTAGGAATCAGATTAGGATTGATAGGACTAGGATTAGGAAGATTAGGAATCAAATTAGGAATGATAGGATTAGGATTAGGAAGATTAGGAGATGGTGTATCATCTACCAAATTCTTTGCATAATCCAAAAGAGTAATAAGGCTACCACATAAATATTTAATGAAAATCTTGAAAGTACGAAGACTAGTATCTGTCGATTTCACAAAAGCATAAGCAAGTGGAAAATGAAGAATCATCAACATAATGAAATGGATAATACTTTCATAAACATCATAGGTTTGATAAAGAAATGCTAAAAGAAGGGTAATAAAGAACATGACCACACACCAAAGCATCTTAAAGATCTTCATAGTAAATGAAATGCAAGAAACATTTTTGTATTTTTGTTGAATATATAGATTTTTTTGTATGTTTCAATTTAAAAAATGCAAGAGCATACACTAAATCTAATTTTAAAGGGAAATCTAACACCAAAATGAAAGAGAGTAAGCTCGTCGAGTTCACCAAAATGAATAGATATGAAGTGGGATCACCTCAAAATGAATGAATGATGTTTGAATTTGAATAGGAGTATGATATAGGGGTGGAATATAGGACCTATCCTCAATCCAAATTCCCAAAAGGAAAAATCCAAATGGATTAATCACAAAGAAGTGATCAATGCACAAAAGAATCAAACAATGGAGAATATGAAGAAAGGGGAAAATCCTATAATCTACTATAAAAAGTATATACTTGAAATATGAAATAAATAGAAGACAAATACTAACCTTAAAATAGGGAAGATCTGGAAAATGTTGATTTCTGATGTTTGTGTACAATTTTGGGCAATTCTGCAACCTGTTCCAGACTGGAAATGCCGAGATGGAGAAAACCCAAATTTTTTTTGTCTTTTTGGAATGTAGGTCATCCTTGACCTAGATAGTGGGGAAAGGTCTTACTCCAGGGTAGGATCCTACCCCTCACTAAAGGTCATCCTTGACCCAAAATAGCTTCAACGGAAAATATGTTCACAGATCCTGGAAGTTCACCGAAAAGGGTATCCAGATCCAAGCTCCAATTCACAATCTTGTACCTGTACGTGTAAGAAAAATGGTTTTTGTTTTTTGGATGAGGGGTTTGCCTTAATCAAACCCCAGTTTGGAATCAACCTTAATAATGAAATTGAAATGGAGAATGCTAGCAAGTAGTAGAAGTAGATCTAACAATGAAGCTATGATATTCAATAGATATGCAATTGTATTTGAAATGTAAACAAGTATATTGATATGAAAGCTTGTAAATTAAAACCATGAATGTAAATCCAAAACCTCCATGACTGTATGCTTGGAATCCACTTTGATAGAAGAATGAATAGATCTTGAAGATGAACAAAGGGTCTTGAAGGAAGATCACACCACCATGATGGCTAGATCTAGGGTTTGAAAGATGAACCTTGAATGTTTGAACCAAATCCCTTCAAAGGATTAAATGCTTGAATCTTTGATCTTCAAATGAGAACTTGAATAGAGAAGAGGGCTTGAAAAATTCCTTGAAAATTCTTGATGAAATGCTTGCTTGATCTTGCTCATGAAAATTGGATGTGAATTGATTGAGAAAATGAGAGAGAAAAGGCTTCCTTTTATAGTGATCTAGGACACAAACTTCTAGAGAGGCCAACATTGGAGAATTAAATCCAAATTAATCTTAACCCCTAGAAATGGACCTAGTTTAAATGCAATTTAAGGATTTACCATTTCGAAACCCGAAATGGCCAACTCAGAAGCGGGGAAAAAAAAACTTTCTGAAGCCCGACATCCTGTAACTCCCAGAATCTAAAAATTGGACCTAGGGTCAGGGATGAGGTAGACTCTACCCTAGGTCAGGGTCAAGGTCATCCTTGACCTAGTTCAGGGTCTAGGTTTTCCTTGACCCTACTAGGTCATCTTTGACCTTGACAGTCAGAAACTCCAGATTCTCAAAGAAAACTTTCAGAAAAAGGCTGGAAATAAAAGGGAGAGAAGAAAAATAGGGGGGAAATAACTAGATACATGAAAAGACCTGATCAAGGCACTTAACATGACCCCAGACTACTCACTTGGAGGGTTGAACACTCTTAACATGGAAGTGCTTCCATTTTAAGATGATACACTAATATTAATCTTGCATCTTAGCTTCTTTCATTCTAACTTTCTTGCATTCTTAGAATAATCTTACTAATTAGAATTCTTATATTCTAGTTTCTCTCATTTCTTATCTTAGCTTCATTTCTTAGAACTAACCTTGCATTGTTAATCTAGTTTTTTTCTTGCGTTATCATTCTAGAATACTAGTTTCTTGCATCCATTCTAACTTAATCTCTCATTCTTAGCTTCTTGCATTCTAGTTTTATCTTTAGCTTGCATTTTCACTTGAACCTCCATTTTGAAGTAGTCAAGTCACTAATCCTTATGCCAATCTGATGAGCAATCAAAGAAGGATTAAACTCGCTTCAACTAGGAAGCTATAAGCCACCTCTTGAGAATTCCTTATTCATGGATTCCCTCAAGTGTAATGGTTTATAAAAGTGTGTCACACTTTGATCACACAATGATTACCTCAAACTCAAAAATAAAATAAAATAATTCAACCTTGAAATCTAAACGGAGGGCCAAAAAATCAATAGAGCTATTTGAGGATTTATGGAAAATTCAGTACCTAGCTAACTTAAATAGTTAAATCTTTGTGGTACAAGATGATAAATTAAACAATAAATGAAATGAATGACACTAATTTTGAAGTATGAAAAATGGTACATCTCATGGAGAGGGTCCTAAGAAGATTAGGACTATAAATATATTGGTCTTGTGTAAGGTTACAAGGGTATTTAGGCATGGGAAGAAGGGGATGGCAAGGAAGGTATTAGGAACCTATGTGTTCCTTTTGTTTATTCTATTAGTGTAGTGTTGTTGGATGCATATGCTTTGTAAGTCATCCCGTTAGTTTATTTTATTATCCCACATGCATAGGTAGTATTACTTTTCTAGATCGTACTTAGTATATAAGTGGGTATTGAGTCCTTTGTTGGCATGGAAGAGTTTATTGTATTGAGCTTGCTCAAAGGAGGTTACCCCCTCGAAGTGGCCCATGATCAATAGACTCACTCTGAGTTCTACTTTGCTCTATATTTCTGTTATTTCATGCATGTTCATTATAGCGTTGCTGGAGGTTCCTCTCATCTAGTATCAGAGCACTTTCTTGGGCTCGCTGGTGGAAATTCTTTTTTTTGTCGGGCTTTCAGGTTCCTCTCAAATCTCATCTGTGTTACAATTGGGTTATTTCAAATTACAGAAATTCTTGTTCTTGCGATAGTTCAATTCCGTTGTTAGTATCTGAGTTACCAAAAAAAAAAAACCCCTACTATATGGTTGTCACCCGTACATGAGAAAAAATCATGGAGGAGGAACTTGCCTCCCTCAAGACCAGACTTCAAGATCTAGATGAAAAATTTCTCGGTCTCACTCTTCAATAGTCAAGCCTGAACCAAGGCCATTCTGCCGACACTAGTTCTAGCCCTTTTCATGGACCAAAGCTTGATTTTCCTCGCTTCGATGGTGCTGATCCAACTAGATGGATTTACCAGGTAGAGCAGTATTTCAGTTTACATAATACTACATATTTCAACAAAGTTTCACTTGCATCTTTTCATTTGGAGCATGACACTCTTTAATCATTCTATTGGTACATCAAGGCTAACAATGATCCCACCTGGACAAAATTGTGTACACTTCTTTTGAAGCGTTTTGGCCCTAGTGATTTTGATGACTTCACAGGCGCACTCACTAAACTTTGACAAACAGGCACAGTGAGAGAATACCAAACAGAGTTTGAAAAATTAGCTAATCACACAGAGGGATTGTCTGATGAATTCTTTCGTAGTTGTTTTATCAGTGGTTTGAAGGATGCACTCCGATCTGAAGTCAAAATGTTTCGGCCCACTACTATGATGGAAGCCCTTGGGTTGGCTAAATTAGTGGAGGACAAGATCAATGCTTTACAATGATCTTGATCTAATTTTGTTCCATTCTGAAATGCAGGCTCTCAACATCCTCCGATCACACCAACTCCCAAAACTACTCCTATCAAGCACTTGTCTGAAACAGAGATGCGAGCCTGTCGGGAAAAAGGGCTTTGCTATAATTGTGATGAGAAATGGTCCCGAGGCCATAGATGTGTGCAACAAAAGCTCTATCTCTTGGATGTGGATTCCCCACCCGAACAGGAAGAGTATGAAGATGCTCAAGAAATAGTAGATGAAGAGGTTGAACCAGAGGCCCAACCAGAGATATCTGTCCATGCTTTGGCCGGAGTCACTACCCCACAAACCATGCGGGTTTGGGGTTACTTCAAGAAGGTCCCTCTTACTATCCTGATTGATTCTGGTAGCACTCACAACTTCATTGACCCTAGCATAGCCAAACGGGCTGATTGCTTTGTTCATCCCTGCTCTAACTTTGAAGTCATGATTGCTAATGGGGGCACTTTACCTTGCAAAGGGAAATGTCACAATGTGCATCTCTCTATTGGAGATTATACCCTACGCTCTGACATGTTTTCCTTGCCCTTAGGGGGTTGTGATGTGGTTTTGGGTGCCCAATGGTTACGCACTCTTGGTCCCATTCTCTAGGATTTTTTTGAACTTTGGATGAAGTTTTCAGTCAATGGGCAACAACACACTTTGACAGGCTTGCAGCCCAGGTCTCTCAGCATCATCAGTTCACATCGTATGGAAAAGCTTCTTAAGAAGAATTCACATGGTGTCATCGCTCAGCTCCATTCCATCCAAATGTAGCCATCAGTAGTCTCTAGTACTCCTGCAGATCTACAACAAATTTTGGATAAGTATTCCATTGTATTTGCTGAACCTACGGGCTTGCCACCATCTCACCCAGAGGACCACCGTATTTAGCTCCTTCCTAGTAGCGTCCCACCCAATACCAGGCCCTACCGCTACCCCTTTCATCAAAAGACTAAAATTGAGATGCTTGTTCGTGATTTACTAAAGCAAGGTATTATTCGCCCTAGTACTAGTTCTTTTTCATCTCCAGTTCTACTGGTCTGCAAAAAAGATGGGTCTTGGTGACTCTGCATTGATTTTTGAGCCCTTAATAATATCACCATAAAGGATAAGTTTCCCATTCCAGTTGTTGATGAACTTCTTGATGAGCTTCATGACACTCATTTTTTCTCAAAGTTGGATCTTCGTTCTGGGTATCATCAAATTAGGGTCAATGAGGAGGATATTCCTAAAACAGCCTTCCCCACACATGATGGTCACTATGAATTTTTAGTCATGCCCTTTGGCCTCACTAATGCTCCTTCAACATTTCAGGCAGTGATGAATAAAATATTTCGGCCCTACCTCAGAAAATTCATTCTAGTCTTCTTTGATGATATTCTCATCTATAGCAAAACTTGGGCTGAGCATCTCCATCATCTGGAACTCATCCTGCAACTTCTCTCTGATCATCAACTCTGTGCGAAAATGTCAAAATGTGTGTTTGGCCAGAAGGAAGTGGAGTATCTTGGGCATATTGTTGCACACCATGGGGTTCGGGTGGATCCTACCAAAATAGATACCATGAAAAATTGGCCACATCCTCAAATTCTCAAGAGCCTTCGAGGTTTTTTGGGTCTGACTGGCTATTACCGGAAGTTTGTCAAGAATTATGGGAAAATTGCAGCACCATTGATAGCTATGTTAAAAAAGGATGCTTTTACCTGGACCCAGGTTGCTGAGAATGCATTTGCACAACTGAAACAAGCTATGTTTAGTACACCTGTTCTTGCTATGCTAGATTTTTCTAAGCCCTTTACTATTGAGAGTGATGCTTGCGGCAATGGACTAGGTGCTGTTCTCCTTCAAGATGACCATCCTATTGCATTCACTAGCAAAGCTCTTTCTGGTAAGAATCTAGCCTTATCTACATATGAAAAATAAATGATGGCTATTTTGCATGCTGTACAGAAGTGGTGACTATACCTCCTTAGGAGTCATTTTTGCATCAAGACTGATCACCAAATTTTGAAATACTTCCTGGAACAACGAGTATCCTCCCCTGCACAACAGAAATGGGTCAGCAAACTCATGGGGTATGATTATGAGATCACCTACAAGAAGGGTAAGGACAATATTGTGGCTGATGCTCTTTCCCACACATTTGATGATCAAGCTTCACTTTCAGCTATTTCTATGCCAATCCCAAATTGGTTAGAATCTGTTCAATAGGGCTATGTCAGTGACCCTTCTTTATCTCAGATCATTTACCAGTTGGCCAATAATCCTTCTATGGTACCACATTATTCATGGGATGGTGCTTCTCTCCGCTATAAGGGGCATCTAGTGCTTCCTCAAAATCTAGATTTGCAACAGGCTATCTTTTATGAACTCCATGCTTCTCCTTCGGCAGGACATTCTGGGTTTCTCAAGACTTGTGAGCGGGCAAGGCGGAATTTTTTTTGGAAAGGAATGAAACTGATGATTCAATAGATGGTGGCTAAATGTGATACCTACCAACACCACAAGGGTGAAACGACCCTCCCTCCTGGTTTATTGGAACCCTTGCCCATCCCTACACGGATTTGGACTGATATTTCTATGGATTTCATCGAAGGGCTTCCTAAATCTAGTGGCAAAATAGTGATTTTGGTTGTGGTTGATCATCTCTCCAAATATAGTCATTTTTGTGCCCTCAGCCACCCCTATACTGCCTCCTCAGTTGCATAGATCTTCATGGACCAGATCTTTCATCTACATGGCCTCCCTTCTTCCATTGTCTCTGACTGTGATGCAACTTTTACCAGTCATTTTTGGACAACATTGTTTCAGCAAGTTGGTACCAAACTGAAGATGAGTTCAGGTTATCACCCACAAACTGATGGTCAAACCAAAATCGTCAACAAATGTTTGGAAACTTATCTTTGCTGCTTCACTTCTGAACAGCAACATCAGTGGGCCAAGTGGCTTCCTCTTGCAGAATGGTGGTACAATACCTCTTACCATACGGCATCTAAAATGACTCCCTATGAAGCAGTTTATGGGCAGGTACCCCCAGTACTCCTTCCCTACACTCCCAGTAGTTCACCAGTTTAGGCAGTTGACACAGTTCTCCGCACCAGGGATCAGATTCTTCACACTTTACAGGATAATCTTCACATGGCCCACAATCGCATGAAACAACAAGCAAATCAACATCATTTTGAGTGCTCTTTTCAAGTTGGGGATATGGTTTTTCTTCGTCTTCAACCATACAAGCAATCCTCCCTGAAGCTTAAAGGGCATCATAAGTTGGCCCCCAAATTTTATGGGCCATATAAAGTTTTGCAGAAGATTGGTTCAGTTGCTTACAAACTAGAACTTCCTCCTTCTTCTCGCATTCATCCAGTATTTCATGTTTCTTGTCTCAAGCAAGTTCTTGGCACTAACATCAAAGCACAGACTACTCTACCTGAATTGGATAAGGAAGGATCTATTATTTTGGAGCCTGCGGCAATCCTTGACCGGTGCACTCGTCAGCTTCACTCTCGCTCTATCTCTGAGGTATTGATTCAGTGGCATGGCATGCAACCAGAGGATGCTACATGGGAACCCCTTCTTCAGATTCAGCAACAATTTCCACACCTTAAGCTTTGAGGAAAAAGCTTTTTTCTGAGGGGGAGGGGATGTTAGGAACCTATGTGTTCTTTTTGTTTATTCTATTAGTGTAGTGTTGTTGGACGCATATGCTTTGTAAGTCATCCCGTTAGTTTATTTTATTATCCCACATGCATAGGTAGTATTACTTTTCTAGATCGTACTTAGTATATAAGTGGGTATTGAGTCCTTTGTTGGCATGGAAGAGTTTATTGTATTGAGCTTGCTCAAAGGAGGTTACCCCCTCGAAGTGGCCCGTGATCAATAGACTCACTCTGAGTTCTACTTTTCTCTATATTTCTGTTATTTCATGCATGTTCATTATAGCGTTGCTGGAGGTTCCTCTCAGAAGGGTGCCATATTGGGTCTATCAACAATGCTCATTATTTTGATCTTATGAGGGACAATATGCTTCTATTGTATTCTTTCATTCTCTGAGAAAGGGCATCACATTTTTGGAGACCCTATTTCATCGCTACAAAGGAAATGACACATCTCATGAAGAATAAGGTGTAGACATAATTTTTTTGTCTTTTCTTCTATCACCAATTTCTTATATTTATTAAACAATCATAGTCCCTAATCATGTCTAATCTTCTCTATTTCTTTCCTAATTGATCCTTGTCAATCCTAACCATTGTTTTTCCCTTACTAACGTTAATTAAATAATTCTATTATTTACTTAATTGGTCATTGCCTAATATACTAATTAATTTCAATTAATTAGCTGACATTCTTTTGTCTCTTATAATTAAATAATTTTATTATTTAACTATCTAATTATTCTACTATGGCCGGATAAATCATTTTGATTTATTCCCCTATTCATGTAAAATAAATAAATTTTTACTTATTCATGCCTTTGTAAGAAAAATAAATAATGCTATTATTTTATATTCTTCTAATTATTCCTCCTCTGGTCAAAATAATGATTAAATAGTTATTTACTCCGTGCTTGCTCATGAGAAAAATGATCTCAAATATTTATTCCCATTTTCCTAGTCACATTCCCACTTTCTAATAGTCGTAGCCACTTGTGATCGGATTCCTTCTAACCTTTACTCCACTATACTCATATCTTTGGCAAAATTTTCCTATGCAATCCCATTTGTTCATCCCTTCTAGTTTGAATTCGATCTCAAATGTCCATTTTATCCTCTCTAAATCTATAAATTTGAATCCTCTCCTTTATCTCTTCTTTAACCACTATTAGTTGAGCTCTTCTCCTAGCTAACTTTTGTGCTTGCATATTTATGAGGGCCACATTATCAAAGTTTGAAGAAGAGTTGAGGAATATAAAGATCTTTAGGTGACTTTTTTATTGATGTTTATGTAGTTGATGATTTCATGCTCATGGTTTTATTGTTGTTATGCTCATTTGTTTGTATTTATCATGCTTAGGATATAAATGCTATCATGTTGAATCTTTCTATGAGGACATGCTTGTTACTTTGATGCTCTCATATTTGTTATCTCCCATTTTTACATTCTTCGTAGGATAGAAGAGACTTGGTTTGATTCAAGGGTTTAGTGGTTACCATGGGAGGATCATATCATTCAAATGTATAGGGCTACATAAGATATGGAAACTTTTCAACCTAATCTTTGTCTAATTTGAATTAATTGTATGGTAGAATGTGGTTAATTATGTAGAATATCTTCACCAAATGCCTACTCGAGAAATAAATATCTTAAAGTTACGACTAATTCAAATAGAGTTGACAAAATGCTTGCTCCAATTAGAAGTTTTGTTTGAAACATCGTGGTTAATTCATGCAAGAACTTCTTCTTGTTGACATGAAATTTATTTTTCAGTTCTAAATCTTATTAACTTGTTTTTTTTTTAGTTAAAAGGGGTTTAGGCTGCAAGGTGTTTTCTAATCCATTTTCCACTATTTGGCTATTTTTCCTCAAAGTTTTGGAATAATAGATCTCTCATTTTCAGAAATTTCTCAAAGTTTACATAAAGTATTTGTAGGGATACAAATTTTATTGACAATAGCGAAGAAGGGTATTATATAGGTATGGTCCCATAGATAGGGGCTTCCTAATTTTTTTTATTGGGTGTTGTTCAAAATTTTTAGGATTATTGTAAAGTGGGCGGTCCCATAAATTTTGCAAAATAGTTTAAGCTCCTAAATTTACAGAAGATGGTGGTCCCATGAATTTTAATAATATAAATAAATATAATTATAAAAAATTAATTCATGGGAATTCGTAAACTCTATTTGATTGAGAAGTGGTAGAGTAGAACTTAATTTGGTTGGGCAATTTCTAGCCTCACCCTAGTTGCACCTCCTAAAATTTCCAAACTAAAAACTAGGAGTTGCTATTGTTGAGGAAAAAATTCTATTTAATTATGTAGCATTTTTTTTGCTTCATGGGACACATTGCTCCTTAAAAATAGATCTCAAAGCCCTCCATGTGACTACCTAGTATGGGAGAGCAACCTCTATCATGAAAGGGCATTTAATCTCTTGACCATTGTTATGTTGAGGTCATTCATAGAGTAGGACAATACATAACTATTGAATGAGAAAGGAATGCATTATTCCATCTTCACCTTTCAACATGAATCTAACTGAAGGATTTAATTTAACACACAATCATTATGTCATTAAACATTTCTTTCTTACATGGGAAGCTTTTTGTACTAAGTATTAGGATTACCAACATTTTATACTTGTAAGTTATCTTCCATTCCTTAAGATTTTCCCTATTTGACCACCTTTTAGAGAATAGTGATTTTTTAAATTTATGTTTGGTAGGCTATGCATTAAAGAGGAAAACACTATTTTGGGAGTGTGGTCAATACCAATTCAATTTTTTCAAAATCTTTTGCTAGCATCCCTTCACAAAACTACATCTAAGAAGAAGGCGATCCACCAACTCTTCCTCTCCTTTGCATATAACACATCTTGAGGGGTCATTAGTATCCCATTTCTTTAATATATCCCAAATTAATATTTTATTCTATAATGCAATCCAAGAAAAAAAAGATCTTGTTGACCTTGGATTGACAATACTCGTGGAAACATAAGTGAATGGACCAATTTTCCTTTTTGATTGCTACAACCTCAATTTGAATATTTATTACGGAAATAATATTTTTCATGATTTATCGAATAATATAATACTTTATGATTTCAATAATTTAATTTTGAATCAACTTTATTGTAATGAATGTCTCATACATTAATTATTATACATTTATATATATTGACACCAATAAAATAAGTAGAACACATCTTGAAGACCATGGAAATCTCATTTCTTTAATTTCAATACACATTGACTATACTAACATAAATAAATGGGCCAATCTTCCTTTCTATTGTGACTTCCTCAATTTAAATTTTGATTATAAAAATAATATTTTACATAATTTATGAAATAATATGATAATTTATTGGAATTCAATTTCACAATTTTGAATTAGTTTCGTTAAAAGGAATATCTAATCCAATTTTTATTAAATCTTATATTTTCCTGAATAATTAGTTGATCTAATAATCCAGCAAGCTAAACCGCTATAGTTTGTTGTTTAGACGTTGTCCAAATTTAGTACTAAATCAGGTTCTCCAACTTTTTAAAATTCTGACAATTCAAAATTTGAAAATTATATAACTGTTACTATGTTTAAATGAGCTTTTTCTATAGTTTGTGATATTTAAACAAACATTCACAATTTGTTGAGTTGTTTGCTTCATACCAATTCAAAAAGAACATGCCCGCCTAGTCACAGGCATAATTCAGGATTAATAGAAATGGAGGATGAAGACATCAACGAGGAGTAGAAGAGAAGACTTCCATCCATTTCTTTGACAAAGATGGACAAGGTATTGTAATTTTTTGTGGGTTATAAGTAATTTATTCAATTTTGGGCCCTTTTGGTTTTGATTTTTTTAATTGGTTATTTCAAATCCTCGTTGTGCTTGGATTGTAATGGCAGTTAAAGAATTATTTGGGACTATGTCATTGTGACATATTGGATCCAGGAGCGCTGTGTGCTCTTAGCACTTTCATGACCATGCATCGTTGAATTTTCTTAGTATTTTCTTGAAGCCGACATCGTTGAAAATGGAAAGAGTGAAGGATTATAGGGGTAGTTCAGTGACATCGGTTCCATCATTGCACTCAATGCTATCGCATAAATTGTACATGACACTGCCTAATGCTATGATCTCTTCTATGGCATGCACTTTATTTTTGTACGTTGGTGTCAAAGATCTCAATATCTTTGCAATGACCTCTCCTCTTTGTAAGTTCTTCCATAGTTCCTGATTTCTGTTACACATTATTTAACCCTTTGAACAAACATCCTCACTATTTCATCTTCTTTCATCTGAAGTGTCTCCATCCTTGCTCTCCAATTATGATGTTTGGCTCCTTTAGTGTATGTATCTTCTTCATATAGTGCAGACAACCTTTCCCATATATCATGTGCCTTGTATAGATCTTTGATCTCAAAGAATTCACCATCAGATAATTCACTTATCAATGTTTCTCTAGCTATCATGTTGTATTGAAACATCTTCTTTTTCTCATCAGTTGTGGAAGGGTCTTCCAACTCATCTTCAGTCTTGAGTTTTGCATCTTTCTTGGTTACCATCCAATAATCCAAGCTCTTGAATAGAAAATGAGTCTTCATCTTGTCCTTCCATGCATCAAAATTTTCTACATCAAATATGGGACTTTCTTTCTTGAAGTAAGACATCGTAGATCTTTTCTTCAAGTGGTCAATATTTCTCTCTGAGGACTAGTAGCGCTTTGTTATTGATAGTTGTAATAACCACCAAAGATGACGTGTATCCTGAGTGGGGTCTTCATCATTCATCATCAACTAACGACCACCACAAGATGGTCATGAGATCTATGACCCATGATGCATTTTGGGCCAAATTTTAGAAAACACCTCCCCTTTATTAATGTGCAATATAATGAAGACACGTGGCATGAGTTACTAATTGATTTAGAATGGATTTAAATGTTTTAATAGTTTCCACATATATGTCTACATCAAGTAGCGGTCATGATGTCTTTTATTATGAAAAAATTAGTGGGGTCCATGGCACTCGTCATCAAATGTTAACAGTCATTGGATGAACTTCAAATCAAGAGCCCACGGAGCTTTTCAGGCCAATTTGATATAGGAACTCCTCATTTTGAAAAGGATCTCCAAAAAGAGGATGCATTTTCAGAGTGGGGCCCTTAGCATTCATCATCAACTAATGACCACCGCAAGATGGTCATGAGATCTACAACCCATGATGCATTTCAGGCCAAATTTTGGAAAAGACCTTCTCCTTTTAGAATGTACAATAGAATGAAGACAGGTGGCATGAGTTATTTTTTCATTAGTGCCCAAATTATCTTGTGCGCCTATACCCTTGTGCTTTTGGAGGGATTTTAGGGTGGTTAGAGATGTCATCTCATGTATTGGATCAGGAGAAAACATCTCTCTAGGTGGAGTTAGTTCTCTAGGCTTCTACCTTGGGCTATTTCTATCTTCTACTATTGTATTTGGGTAAGGATACTAGGTTTTCTTTTAGGTTATTTTCTAGTCAAGCCCTTAAACTAGTTTTTATATCTATATATTAATAAAATATTAGTGGTTCGCCCACTTTTGATTAAAAAAAGATGAAATTCAATAATTTTATAATAGTTTTTTTTTTGATAGAAAATAGGCTTATTCCTTTAATATTTTTATTAGAATAATTTTTTTACATGGAGCCCTATTCAAAGTGCAAGCATCGGGGAAAAAGAATGGGGAAGAAAACCCTCAATATAGCCCAGGATGAATCGTCCTGATTATAATTTTATAATAGTTTTGTTGAAAGGAATATCTAATCTAATTAATTATTAAATCATATTTGTACATCTCAACACTGATAAAATTAGGTAAAGGATTAAACAATTTTCAAATAATTAATTATACTAATTGTTAAATGCAGAAGACAAATGAGAGGGGAGTTAAATCAACTATCCCTAAAACTCGTAAATATTCTCTTGAATTAGATCCACAAAAAATTATCTTAATCCTTAATCATAAAATAATGTAAACATGAAAAACAAGAACTGCCATACACAATGAAACACCAGATTTATGTGGAAAATCTTGTTAAGGAGAAAACCATAGAGAAGATTAAATTCTCAACTATATAAACACATGTTACAATGACACCGATTAAGGTGATTTTTAGAAAGAATGCTCACTACGAGAAAATTATAACTACCAAATGACACAATACCTGAAAGAAGGGTCACTACCAAAGGGTTGCCTAGATGAAGAAGAATAAAAGAGAAAGATGGATACAACTAATTTACCTTTGCAACTTGACTTAAAGATTGTTGATACCTTTTGCTCACTTCTTCCGGTAGCCAACACATGAAAGTCCACATTGTATATCACAATGCTTTGCACCAACTCATATTTATACATATAGCCTGGAGGAAAATTATCTTTCACAAATCCTCATTGTGCATGCACACACTCCCTCAATAATTCATGCTTATACCATCCTTAAGCACCATTGAACTTTGAACATATGCCTCCAAAAAAAATAAAAAAAATTGTGCATTTTAATTCAACAGATACAAACATTATAAGTGCAATTCCAAATCCACAACACCCAAAACTAACAAGTGGAGAAACGAAGAGCATGCATTTCTCATAGGAAGCTCTACTAAACACTATCACACACTGGTGAACACCAATTCCTTTGAACTACAATTTGAAGCACAAAATCTCAAATCCAATATCTCTAAACACTGCTTAACAACATATCTAAACCATATGAATATATTTGAAATAGAGAAGGAATGAAGAGCATACGACTCCATGGAGAAATTTAGAACATTTATAATAACCAGTCAATAATGACAACATAAACATGTTGACATCAACAACAACATCACTAACTCATCTAACTTCTCATTTTTCTCAAACCTACAACACTAATAACCAAGTATATAGGAACTTTTGATCTGAAATGTAAAAGTTTGTATGCGTTGCCTATGGATGAGACAATTTTACCATGGAAGGACTTAAATTTTTTCCATATTATTACCTCAAACTCAACAAACAAAATGAAATAACTCAACCTTTAAATTTGAACAGAGGGCCAAAAAATCAATAGAGTTGTTTGAGGATTTATGCAAAATTTAGTCCCTAGCTAACTTAAATAGTTAAATCTTTGTGGTACAAGATGACAAATTAGACAATAAATAAAATGAATGACACTAATTTTGAAGTACAACAAATGGTACATATCATGGAGAGGGTCCTAAAAATATTAGGACTATAAATATATTGGTCCCATGTAAGGTTACAAGGGTATTTAAGCATGAGAAGAATGGGATGACAAGGAAGGGCACCATATTGCGTCTATCAACAACACTCATTATTTTGATGTAATGAGGGACACATATGCTTCTATTGTATGATTGCATTCTCTGAGAAAGGACATCACATTTTTGGAGGCCCTATTTCATCGCTACAAAGGAAATGACACATCTCATGAAGAACAAGGTGTAGACATAAAAATTTGATTTTTCTTCTATCGCCAATTTCCTTTATTTATTAAACAATCATAGTCCCTAATCATCTCTAATCTTCTCTATTTCTTTCCTAATCGATCCTCATCAACCCTAACCATTGATTTTCCCTTATTAATGTTAATTAAATAATTCTATTATTTAATTAATTGGTCATTGCCTAATATACTAATCAATTTTGATTAATTAGCTAACATTCTTTTGTCTCTTATAATTAAGTAATTTTAATTATTTAACTATCTAATTATTCTACTATGGTCGGATAAATCATTTTGATTTATTCCCCTATTCATGTAAAATAAATAAATTTTTACTTATTCGCACCTTTGTAAGAAAAATAAATAATTTTAGTATTTAATGTTCTTCTAATTATTCCCCCTCTAGTTAAAATAATGAGTAAATAGTTATTTACTTCGTGCTTGCTCATGAAAAATATGATCTCAATTATTTATTCCCATTTTCCTAGTCACATTCCCACTTTCTAACAATCGTAGTCACTTTTCATCTGATTCCTTCTAACCATTACGCCACTATCCCCATATCTCTGGCAAAATTTTCCTTTGCAATCCCATTTTTTCATCCCTTTTGGGTTGAATTCGATCCTGACTATCCATTTTATCCTCTCTAAATGATCTATAAATTTGAATCCTCTCCTTTATCTCTTCTTTAACCACTATTAGTTGAGCTCTTCTCTTAGCTAACTTTTGTGCTTGCATATTTCCGAGGGCCACATTATCAAATTTTGAAGAAGAGTTGAGGAATATGAAGAACTTTAGGGGAGTTTTTTATTTATGTTTACATAGTTGATGATTTCATGCTCATGGTTTTATTTTTTTTATGCTCATTTGTCCCTATTTGTCATGCTTAGGATCTTAATGCTATCATGTTGAATCTTTGGACAAGGACATGCTTATTACATTGATGCTCTCATGTTTGTTAGCTCCCATTTTCATGTTCTTTGTAGGATAGACTAGAATTGGTTTGATTCAAGGGTTTAGTGGTTACCATAGGAGGATCATGGCATTCAAATTTATAGGTCTACATAAGACATGTAAACTTTTCAACCTAATCTTTGTCTAATTTGAATTAATTGTATGGTAGAATGTGGTTAATTGTGTAGAAGATCATCACCAAATGCCTACTTGGGAAAAAATATCTTAAAGTTACGAAAAACTCAAATAGGGTTGAAAAAATGCTTGCTCTAATTAGAAGTTTTGTTTGAAACATCAGGGTTAATTCATGCAAGAACTACTTCTTGTTGACATGAAATTTATATTTAAGCTCTAAATCTTATTAACTTATTTTTTTCAGTTAAAAGGGACAGGTTGCAAGGTGTTTTCTAATCCCTTTCCACTATTTGACTATTTTTTTCTCAAAGTTTTCAAATAATAGATCCCCCATTTTGAGAAATTTCTCAAAGTTTACGTAAAGTATTTGTAGGGATACAAATTTTATTGGCAATAGCGAAGAAGGGTATTCTATAGGTAATGGTCCCATATATAGGGGCTTCCTAAAAAAATTTATTAGGTGTTGTTGAGAATTTTTAGGATTATCGTAAAGTGGGCGGTCCTATAAATTTTGCAAAATAGTTTAAGCTCCTAAATTTACAGAAGATGGTGGTCTCATAAATTTTAATAATGTAAATAAATATAATTATAAAAAAATAATTCATGGGAATTTGTTAACTCCATATGATTGAGAAGTGGTAGAATAGATCCTAATTGGTTGGACAATTTCTAGCGTCGGCCTAGTTGCACCTCCTGGAACTTCCAAACTAAAAACTAGGAGTTGCTATTGTTGAGGAACAAATTCTATTTAATTTTGTAGCATTTTTTTTTGCTTCATGGAACTCCTTACTCCTTAAAAATAGATGTCAAAAATCTCCCCATGTGACTGCTTAGTATGGGAGAGCAACCTCTATCATAAAAGGGCATTTAATCTCTTGACCATTGTTATGTTGAGGTCATTCATAGAGTAGGATAATACACAACTATTGGATGAGACATGAATGCATTATTCCATCTTCACCTTTCAACATGAATCTAACCGAAGGATTTAATTTAGCACACAATTGTTATGTCATTAAACATTTCTTTCTTACATGGGAAGCTTTTTGTACTAAGTTTTAGGATTACCAACATTTTATACTTGTAAGTTATCTTTCATTCCTTAAGATTTTCCCTATTTGACCACCTTTTAGAGAATAGCGATTTTTTAAATTTATGTTTGGTAGGCTAGGCATTAAAGAGGAAAACACTATTTTGGGAGTGTGGTCAATACCAATTCAATTTTTTCAAAATCTTTTGCTAGCATCCCTTCACAAAACTACATCTAAGAAGAAGGTGATCCACCAACTCTTCCTCTCCTTTGCATATAACACATCTTGAGGGGTCATTAATATCCCATTTCTTTAATATACCCCAGATTAATATTTTATTCTATAATGCAATCCAAGAAAAAAAAGATCTTGTTGACCTTGGATTGACAATACTTATGGAAACATAAGTGAATGGACCAATTTTCCTTTTTGATTGCTACAACCTCAATTTGAATATTTATTACATAAACAATATTTTTTGTGATTTATTGAATAATATAATACTTTATGATTTCAATAATTTAATTTTGAATCAACTTTATTATAATCAATGTCTCATACATTAATTATTATACATTTATATATATTGACACCAATAAAATAAATAGAACACATTTTGAAGACCATGAAAACCCCATTTCTTTAATTTCAATACACATTGACTATACTAACATAAATAAATAGACCAATCTTTCTTTCTATTGTGACTTCCTTAGTTAAATTTTCATTATATAAATAATATTTTGCATAATTTATAAAATAATATGATAATTTATTGCAACAATTTCACAATTTTGAATCAGTTTTGTTGAAAAGAATATCTGATCCAATTTTTACTAAATCATATATTTTCCTGAATAATTAGTTATACTATTAACTAGCATATAAATAGAACATTAATTCAAGAGTGACATAAAAATGAAAACACAAAACCTTCAATCATATAAACCAACTCAAGAGTTAACAAATTGTGTTTCTAGCTTAAATAGTTTGTTAATATTTTGTTGAAACTAAATGTTTTTATTTTCAAAGAATTCAGCCCGACAGGCTTTTTTGACTTCTTTAAGCATATAACATATGGTTTGATAGTGCAAATGCTTTTGTAAGCTTAGTTTCATATATAAATTTATATGACAATATGATGGATAATTCTTTTAGCTTGACACAAAGATCTTGTCAAATTCTATGCAATTAGTTTCATCTCTATTGATTTGTATTGTATGGTTTGAAGTGCCATTTTTAGTTTATGTACATAAAATTCTCATTGATGAATGAGAGGTAAGTCTTTTTGTTTTCTTTGAACCTATTGTCTGATAAGATATAGGTCTTTTCTATTTCTGAGTTTCTGGAAAGTGTCTCATGTCATTATTTCTCTAGCCAATCATTTTTAAAGTGCTCTTTCTCGACGATAGTTGCACTATTTTTGCTGTGTATTTCCTCCTAAAATCAAATCGACATAATTTATCACACTGTTGCATTCACCACATCCTATGATTCACCTTTGTCTTTATAGTTTTTATTGTTTATAATGGATGGATATACCTCTACAATTTCTTCAAATCATAGACCACTACAGTCCTTTGGAAGAGAAGTGTTGAGCATAAATCTCACATCTTCTTCTAAGATTGATATCACTCTCACTCACCTCTCCATTTGCTTTCTGGCTTGGCTTCTGATTTGGGGAAACAAAAGTGAAGGTTTCAAAAGAAAGGATTCTCATGATGACCCTTTGTATGTCTGTTTCCCCTCTTCACAGATGTTACCAAATTTGTTCCTTGGTCTTTCTAATGTGTCTTGCACTAATGCTCTTCAACCTCTGCTTGCTTCTTTCCTTTGCCTATTCTAACTATTTAGATAACTCTGATTTTTATAGGCAGTTGAAGATGTAGATCCTTTGGATTTGTGTGTACATATCTTTAATTAATTTTGTGAACTTGTCATGATGGATTTTATCTCCACTTCTCTTTTCATTCTCCAATTTACTTAACATGATTGAAGATTTTTCATTTCTATTTTTTAGTTCTCCTAACAAGTAGTTGTATGATTGGGTCTCCGTAACAGACATAGGTCATTAGTAGACATCAAACTAATCTTAAAAAAAGATAAATTATGCATTATTTAACCTTGCAACTAAAAATAGATAATGCGGGTTTAGAGGTCATAGTTTCCAACCTAAAATCGACTACTCTTGACACATAGGCCTATAATATTTCTTCTTTAAATTATTCATATGAACTTCCCTAAATACTCATATGATTTTGACATTTTCTCTTCTTCCAATAAATTCATCCAAGTCCTTAGTAAAATTGCTTGACTCCTTGATCACATGGAATGATGCACTAAAAGTCAGACATTTTCATGTAATCATTCCATCCAAGATTGGCATTGTTGCCAGTTTATTTTGAACCCATGTGCATGCGTTGACTGAAGATTGGTAAACATTTAGTTGTAAATTACATTCACATGTATCAAGAGTAGAGAAGATTTTAGAGGCTAATATTAAAAAAGTTATCCCTTTCATAATTTAATTTACAATAATAATGAAGAGTCTCATCAATATTTCCCATAACTGAGCTATTGAAATTTATTGACGATTGGTAAACAACACGAAGCCGGTAAAATTGCATTTCCCTGTATCTAGACTAGGGAAAATTCACTGCTCTTCTTAACTTGATCTTTCCATGATGAAATAAAGCATAATGGGTAGTATTTGCTAGCAATCAGATGCATTTTGAGGTTTTCTCATCCATTTTTCAAGAATACTTAAATGTTATAGAATATGGGTATGGAATTGTCTTAGAGTTATATGAATCTAATTCTGATGATTCATATACATTCCCCTATATCAAGATTAGAGAAGATTTCAATGGCTAATAGTGGAAAAAGTTACTACTTTTCTTAATTTAATTTACAATAATAGTGAAGAGTCTCATCAATATTTCCCATAACCAAGCTACTGAAATTTAATGAAGATTGGTAAACAATAAACACTAAGCTAGTAAAATTGCATTCCCCTATATCAAGACTAGGGAAAATTCACCACTCTTCCAAACTTGATCTAATACATGCTTGAACTTTCCATGATGAAACAAAGAACAATTGGTTAAATTTTCTAGCAATCAGATGCATTTTGAAGTTTTTTCATTCATTTCCCAACAATACTAAAATGTTATAGAACATGGGTTTGGAATTGTCTTAGAGTTTTATGAGTTTAATTCTGATGATTCATCATTAGTAACGATATATACCCTATCTATCTTTTTAGTAATGATCTTGTATAGAAAATCAGTGAAAAACCATCCTTGCATTTTATGGGGCAGTTTTTGGGATAACGAAAAGAGAAGAATTATAAAACTGCTTTTAAATTGTCTAGTTAGATCTATTGGATCTAATATAATTAGGTATATTTTGAGTCAATATTATTTCAAAGAGATGTTTTTAATCCATTTGCAATTTTCTTTTGAAATGTTCCACAATGGGGGTTTCAAACTTTTTCTCAGACTTGTATGAATCTAATTTAGAAGACTCAAGAATATTTATGGTACACAATGCCTTACAGGGCCATTTCATGCAATCATTAGTTAGTAAGGATATTAAATGTGGAGTGACTAATATTTAGTAATAGAAAAATTTTCAACCCATTATGTGTAAGGCTTATTTGACATGGAATTTTTGTGTAGTGGAAGAATAGAAGTAAAATGCTTGTCCGCTTTGCGGGAAGACTTGTTGCTTTGATGGATGGCTTAGAATATATTTGGTCCTTGAGGTATGTCATCAAATTTTGAATGCATTTAAGCAATTAAGATTGAGAATGAAGGGCATGATCTTTGACGTATCAACTTTTGAATGTAGGTTCTTGTCGAATGGAGATGTTTGTAATAAGAAGGCTAATTTACTATGTGGACTGAACAAAACAAAATAGGAGAACATAGACAATGATATCCTACTACCTAAACGTATGCCCAGTTTAGAGATATTCCCATTTTGCCACAATTAAGATTTTAAATTTGAGATTTATGTTGTTTTAAATATGGTTTTCATTTAGAGGGATTTTAATGTACTTGTTAATAGCTATGTGATTTACCCTGTTTTGAAGATGTTTTCAAAGTGAGATTATTTATTGCCTATGAATATGTCTAGCATAATTTTTTTTATTGTTGATGATCTTGGTATACTAGTTGTGTCTGAAACATAATCATGTTTGACATTCTCATCATTAAAATCTATAGAAGAATATGCTAGTCTTTGATGATTGTTGAATGCCAATATGAGATATAATTTCATGACCTTGACCCATGATTTGGAGCTGAATACACAACTTGGTTTAGTTGAAGTGGCTAAAGCAGGTAAGAACTTTGTTGGGTCAATTTCCCTTGTGGGGTAACCTTTAAAGGATATGACGATCTCCTGTAGAAATATCTTTATTGTTGCAACTTACTTTGTTGTTTTCCAACTTTTCTTGGCTTTTCCATGAGTTGTCAAATTGCATGAGTTATTTTACCCAATTTTACTCTCTTCTTGAATGAGCTATTGTATAGTACTTGGGAAGTCGAATTTATGCCATTCACAACATTTTCTTTTTTTTAACATACATCACACTCAATGCATTGGAGAAGTTGATTCTCTATTTTACCCAAATTTGCTTAATCAACTAGGGCACACCATAGGTCGCAATTTGTATTGCCATATTTTTTACTGCATGTTGCTTTAACTATCTAGGACAAAGGATTCAAATGCATTTCCCTAGGGTTTTGGAAGTTGGGCATTGAAGTTTTTAGATAAATTTTCTTGGGGTTTTGGAAATTGGGCACTGAAGTTTTTAGATACTTTTTCCCAGGGTTTTGGAAATTGGGCATTGTCATGAAAGCCTTGATGTCTGCAGCACTTAGATCTCTATCATTTAACTTTAAGTTTGTATTTTATATTTTAAAATTAGTTGCCTTTTCCTTTCAAATTTATACCCTAGATCTATAGCATTGTTGCTATGTGATATTGGATTTATTAAGTTTTTTCTGCTCCCTTGTGAATTCTATATTTCCATGTAAAATATGTTAAGAATATGAAAACTGTGTATGTTGGGAGGGGACTTAAATATTAAGATGGTTGACAAAATACAAGCTTAAGGAAAGTTAGTAGAGTTATAGAATAGGCAAATTAGTTCTTAAGGAAAATTAGTAGAGTTGTAGAAGAGTAAATCAGTTCACTTCAGATTTCATGGTTGACAAAGTTAGCGAAGATTAATTATTGGGAGCTTATCCACTGCTAGTGCAATCTGAAACATGAATCTGTATCATCTTCAATCGCCCAATAAGAAACATAAATGATTTTTCTCACACCTTATCTATGTCTCAAAACATGAGATAGTTATTTAACTTTTGACTGTCTCATTTCAATGGTCGCTGGTCTAGTTTACTTCTCCAGTTTACTTTAATAAACCTATAAAATTTTAGCATGAAATTTTTCCATTGCAGCAGCAACAATTATCACTCTCCTCATCATGCTATTAATTCCCTTACTTGAATCCTCACCTTAAGGCAGAGTCTTCTTTACAAAATGTCCAATAATATCCTGGCCAATCTTTCAAGAAATTGCTACCAACAATAATCTCTTATTGATAAGAGCTTCAAATAATTTATCAACATAAATTGCAATAACTTTTATTAACACAAAATAATGACTCAGGAGTGAGGATCCTAAATTCATTTGTGGCAGACTTTTCAATCAGCAACTTCCAACAGTGATAAATTTTCATCATCTCTCCTACTTCCAATGATCCCAGATAGGTAGATTTTGGACAAAAAAATAACTATTAACTATTTTTAATGCTACGGCCTTCTTTCTCATTCAAATTGGTCTTTTCCTCCTAAATTTTGTGATGTCTATATGAGCTATAGCTCAACATGTGATATCAAAATAAGGGTAGGAGTCCTAAACATCTGGAGAGTGGCTTAAAAGAGGTGTTGGAAATAAGCCACACTCAAACTAGCCTACGACAGGACATAAATTAAAAGAAAAATTCAAAGAGAACAAAATAACTTAATTATATTTCTTTATTATAACTTTATATCTCAATTGTAAATCTGAAAAAAATGTCACTTCATCACTACTTTTGTTAAAACTTGAATTAGGGAGAACATAGAAGTTCAACTACTAGAGCACTCCAGCAACAAATGGAAGCTTCTAGGTTTGTCTCTTTGTTTCATGTTGTAACAAAGCTAGGCTAAGAATCCCAAGTACCAATAGTTTGGCTTGAAGGAATATGTTTGAAGTAAGCCACACTTGGACCAATGATATATTAGCTAAAGAGGAGCCAATATGCACTCCCAATTTTGAGTCACAGCTAATCCACATAGATAATTGATGAAAAGTTTTTGTCCAACACTCCCAATATTTTCTTTGGTGTTGTGTGAATCTACATAATACTTAACAATTAGTGGCTTAAAAGAGGTGTTGGAAATAAGCCACACTCAAACTAACCTATGGTAGGACATAAACTAAAAGGAAAATTCAAAGAGAACAAAATAAGTTAATTAGATTTCTTTATTATAACTTTATATCTCAATTGTAAATCTGGAAAAAAAATGTGTTGCTTTATCACTACCTTTGTTAAACCTTGAGTTAGGGAGAACATAGAAGTTCAACTAGTAGAGCACTCCAGCAACAAATAGAAGCTTCTCAGTTTGTGTCTTTGCTTCATGTTGTATTAGAGCCTTTCTAAGAATCCCAAGTACCAACAGTGTGGCTTAAAGGAATATGTTGGAAGTACGCCACACTTGGACCAATGGTTTATGAGCTAAAGAGGAGCCAATATGCACTCCCAATTTTGAGTCATAGCTGATCCACATAGACAATTGATACAAGGTTTTTGTACAACACTCCCAATATTTTCTTTGGTGTTGTGTGAATCTACAGAATAGTTAATAATTAGAAGTGATCTTATCAAACTTATCATTATTCCTAGCAAGAGAGAATTAAGTCAAGCTTAAAATGAGGTCATGAAATTTATACTCAAAGCATGACATCTACATAATAATCCAGTCCCTAGTATATGGGTGCATTTGATCAATGAAAAAAAACAATTTCAAGAGAGAATATTCTAAATGGGATTATCCTTCAAATCCTAAAATTCTACACTCAAGTGATAGAATAAGAAGGATACAACTTTAATAGCAAATAAGGCAAACACCAAACCTCAAATCTTAGTTGACAAGAAAGTCTCCCAATTATTTAATTTTCTCCCTTGAATTCATATAGTGAACAAAAGCCCCATAGAAGTTATGATCCAGAAGATTTGTTACCCTCAACAACCACTACCACAACTGCAGTTAGCACCACACCCACAATTTTCACCACACCAACAAAAAACACAAAAAAAAGATAGAAATCTACAAGACTCAAATTCATAGATCACAATTGAGCTCTAAATATATACAAGGAAGTCAAGACCAAAAGGGGTATTTATTGAAAATCTCAGGCAAAATACAGTTAATGCTGAAACAAGGAAACATTCGAGATTGTCCACATGGCAAAAATTTGTGATATCCACCTCAGCTGAGAAAAATTCAATACAGTCGTCAAATGTCACTCTCACCTTCCTAATATCCAAAAATATTTACCTACTAAACTGCCTTGAATTTTGATCTCCAGCTGTTCCCACCTTCATTTATGAACCCTCTGACCGGCTATAGTAGGTCTAGAGGCTGTAGTAACCGGATCTTGGAGCACCTACCATAAAATATGATTTTACAATGGGGTTGTTTATTATTATTGAATGGAAAAAGCAATTCTATTTTGAAAGGAGGTCCATAATTGAAGAATATATATGGTGAATGGGATGGTGAACATTTAATTTTTTCAATTTAGAATCCCTCAATCATTTATTCACTGGCACTTATACCTAACAGAGGTGCAATAGTTAGCCAATAGTAAGAAATACTATGTCCTTTTCATTTTACATCCTCTTTTCCTCCCTCTCCTTGTACTTCTTCTTCTTCTTCCTCTTCCTCTTCTTCTTCTTCTTCCGATTCTTCTTCTTCCACCTCCTCTGCTTCCTCTTCTTCATCTTCTTCCTCTTCTTCCTCTGCTTCTTCTTCTTCATCTTCTTCCTCTTCCTCTTCTTCCTCTTCTTCTATTTCCTCTTCCTCGTCCTCCTCATCCTCCTCATCCTCCTCATCTTCCTCCTTCTTGTCTTCCTCTTCCTCCTCTTCTCTCCTCCTCCTCCTCATTCTTCTTCTTCTTCTTCTTCTTCTTCTTAATTATTTTAAATAATAAGCATTTTTCATAAACCTCCTTACCATTTGGCCCTCTTCCAAAGCTCCCATTTGGCACATACAGTCACATGTTGCAACTACACCCATTGATCTCTCTTCAAATTTGAAGGTTGAATATGCAAGAATTGTTACACTGGGAAAAATATTCATCCATTTTTTACAGCAGAAAAAACCCATCTCGATTTCAACATTAAAAATAAATATTCAAATATATTAACTCTCGGCTTCAAAATCCTTGTAAAATCAAGTGGATTTATTTTGTTTCCCATCTCTCTCTCTCTCTCTCTATATATATATATATATATTGACTTGGTGGTCAACACCTCCTTGGAGATTCATGACATGACTTAACTGCCCCCTGTGGGTCGGGTTAAATCAGGCATTGACAGTTTGGGCTTTTGGTGCAACAGAAAATGATTCCAACAATTGGTATCAGAGCCTTGGGTCACGGGTTCGAGTCTCCCTTCAGCGGGTGTTGAAGGCTTAGTCGATGCTGAGGGGGAGATTGTTGACTTGGTGGTTAGCATCTCCTTGGAGATTCATGACATGGCTTAACCGCCTCTTGTGGGTCGAGTTAAAGCTGGCATTTTTATTGGGCATTGATAGTTTGAGCTTTTGATGCAATGGAAAATAATTTCATATATATATATATATATGTGTGTGTGTGTGTGCGTGCGCGTGCCTAAATTAAGCAAAAATATTTTCCTTCAAGTCTGGTGGAAATTCTTGAGAAGGTAAACCCTAAAAGGAAAATATTGATAAGGGTCATAGATGGTGTTCTTTGTGGGGATGGAAGTGCAACGAACCTCATTCCCCGTTTGTTTTTTTAGCAATGTAAATGAATTAGACACAAAAAAAAATTGTATATATGTTATTTTTTTATGTGCTCCGTTTTGTTCAAAATAGGTACTTTAAATTGACTTGTCTTGTTTTTCTTCCTCTCAACACTAACAAGGGTGTGAATAAGGAAGCCCATATGAAGCGGAGGGTGAGAAGGAGAGAGAAGAAATGGAGGGGGAGAGGGAGAGGGGGGAGTGGGGGGAGTAGGGGAGAGACAGGGGGGGACATACCTTTTGATTTTAGTGATATTAGATAATTTGCACTTGGCATAACCCTTGCACCCAGCTGGTGCAAGTGCTAGTTTTTATCATGCTGAAAGATGATCAAAATCTATTTTACACCCTTCCAGAATTTCTTGTGTGAATTTTTAAATCTTCACCCATATGCTATTTGATTCGATCCATATTATTTATTAACCATTATTTAACATGTTGGGATTTGTCTCAATATCATATACCTACTCAATCATTTACATATTGCACTATTATGATCTTTGATCTATAATTGATAGAAATATTGTTGGTTAAAAATGATAAAATGGAATAATCCTTTTAATGGGACTTTGAGGATTGATTCCTTTAGGTTCGTAGGACCTTGGAGATATGGTTTCCTATTCTAGGATATTTATGATGGAGTTTCTAGAGATAATTTAGGTTCTCCAAGGCTTAGTTGCATAATCCATGATTGTGCTTGTGATGACCCTTTCTGGTATGTTAGCAAATATTTGGTCAGTAGCTAGAGAAGAAAGGATGATTTGATTTGTAGTTTTATAAATGAAAGAGTGAAATATAAACTACAAATTTAAGACTATAATCATAGCATAGTTCATGTTGTGTCCCTTCCTTGACATCTAGTCTACTTGAACCATTCTTGGGTATAAATATGACTAATAACTTAATCTTGTTGTATATAAGAGAAAAAAGACAAGAATTCAGCCCATCACCATCATGATCATTAGAGGAGGGAAAATAAGAACAAAAAATGATAAGAGATATAGCAATGACTACTACCACAAGAGATGCAATTATGTTATTTGTTGCACCTTCTTAAAATCAAACATTGACATACCCATTACATTCCTCAAACTAAAATCTTTTGCTAAAAAATGTGAATCCTTTTCTATGAAATTAAGATAAGCATAATTTGCAGCATCATCATTTTCAAATGAATGGTTGTATTTGAAAATTCCATGCTATGATTAGAAGAACCAAACGGGTGTTTCCTCTCCAGGAATCTATGTTTGAGCATTGTACCCCTGCTTTTGAGCCTCCTACAACAACTGTTATAAATATCTTCATCTAGCACACGCTACCTCTTAAAATGGATTTTTCAAAGACTCAAAAAGGCTTCAAAGATATTCAAGAAAATGCAAATTGCAGGTGTAAAGCAAAATTCTATAACCTTAGCCACCATGTTCCCTCCTTTCTTGGAAAAATGGGAGCTTTGGAATAGAATTTGGATATTGAACGACAAAGAATTTGTCACACATTGTAGTTACAACCACCTAATATGTGCATCCAAAATATGGAAGCATAGACAATGCACATGAATTGTTTGATAGAATGCCTAAAAGAGATGTGACCAGATTTGTTTACAAACTTAAAAAGTAAATGTAACTGGCAGATTTAGAGCCAGGATTGATAGCCATTACCAACATCCTCCCTCCTTGTGCCAAAATGAGAGCTTTAAGAATGGTCATGGATATCCATCAAATCATAATTGAAAATATTTTTTTTGTCAAAACATGAAAATACTCTCCAATGCAACAAATGAAGCATGCTATTTCTCCTTTGTAAGAAGAGCCTATGAGTACTGCACCACACCATCAAAAGCAGTTGCAGTAACACTATTCTGTGTTAATTTTTAAATAATTTAAGGTACAAGAACTACTACAATCATCCAAACATAAGTACTATCAATAGACATTAGGTATCACAAGAAATAGACTCATGCCATGGTAGGCAATCTCCATACGAGAAAATTAATTAAGGTGTAAGACTATTATATACAAGCATATATTTTTAGTGCATGTCTTCCACATTTGGAATTTCATGTCTTCCACATTTCTTGCAGTATGAATAGATTGAAGTAGCAGCTATAGGGGGAAATTTTTTGCTATTGTACAGTTTTGTAACATTTTTTCTACGCTCTACATTCTTTTGTCTTTGAGATTGTCCACCGTATCATCATCCATTTGTTGGAAAGACTATCATCACATTAACTTTATAAATAATATATTTAAGATTATAAACTAAAAGATCCCACTCAAATAAAGAGTTTTTAAAAGAGGCAAATGCTATCTCAAATAAAGAGTTTTAGAAGTGAGACCTAAAAGAGTCAAAGAACAAAGAATTACGACACTTTTACAAAGATGAAGAACAAAGTTACGAAGAACAAAGTTATTATTCTTTCTATTTTTATTTGGCTAATTTATAAGGCTTACATATTCACATATGAAGTGTATCCTTAAACAAAAATCAAGCTAAATAAACAAAATTTTAGCAATGGACTTTGCCGAATTTCAGCAATGGATTGAAACTGAGACTTGAGAATAACAAAGTATGAATATATTGTGCTAACTGTTCATCCTAGCAAAGTAGGTTCACTTTTCCTTAGATCCCAATTTACAATCTCTAACAAAGTGTCTATCTTTCTCTTTCTCTTTCTCAGAATGTGCATTCTAGAATTGAAATCTTCGAAACCTATGTGCAACTATTGCCATGTAATAGGGCAGGCAATGTTTTGACCTAGTACAACTGGTTGTCTGCTGAGGTGTTACTCACTAAAATTCTTACACGACAACAACACAACTGATCGTCTACTAAGGGGAAATTAGTTGAGGATCACCCCAGGGAATAGCCTTATCTACTCAATTAGATCATATACATATATTTTATACTAATAATATTATAATAATAATATTATTTATTTTTATTATAATATATCATATTTAATTTTTTTTTTATATTATTATATTAATAATAGATGATATTATTATATTGATTCATAAATATGATATTATATTATACATTATAAATTTTCTTTCTTATTATATTTATAATATATTTAATAGTAAATTACATTATGATTTTTTTTTAATTAATTCATTTTATTATTTATTATTAAATTCTATTTTAATATGAGGATAGCCTAGACAAGAGGTGAATGGCTAATTGTGTTGATGATGAATGAAGTCCATACATAGACAACCATAGTCGTGCATCATTCTATGTCATAGTCTCCCTATGTAACTTTGTCTATTCTATATAGTTGTCAAGCGTGGAAAATTTGTTCCACTTATGATGGACAATTGTGACCTCTTTATTGTACATCTTTAGAATTGCATTTATGAAGTCTTTGGACCTTAATATCTACTATAGAGACAAATCTAGTAGGTCTTTGCACACATAGTAGGAAAACCTAGCGAGTGCTCACCGAGTTGCTAAATAATTGTAGGCTTCAAAACCATGCGAGCAACTATTGAGTTAACTCGCCAAAGCCTATGATGTGCTTAAAATGTAGGTGACATGTGAATTTTAGGTAGATATTTCTCTATAAACCCTACATTTCACCCTTGTCAACACGACAAAAATTTTAGTGATTTTTTTACTTAAGTTTTAGTTTTGTTTTTTTACTTTGTATGAAGTGTTTGAATTTGTTGCATTATTCATAGTGTGTGTCAAGAATCATAATATAAAATAGAAATCATTGTAGGGTTGATTAATTTAGAAATGCATTAAAATGAGTTTAACTTAAAAATATAAAAACACCCACTTCATGTCAGTTGTTCAATAGGTTGGGGAAGAGGAAATTGTAAAAAAATGTAGTGTTTTACTTGCCTAGATTTGAGATTTATGATGATGATTTTCAAAGACAATCATTATAAATTTATAATATTTATTAGGTAGCAACTAGCTATTGTATCCACTTTTCGACTTTGCACGATGAGGCCAATTTTTTATCCATGTGTATTCAATAGCCAATTATATAGAAAACACTTCCATGTGGTTATTTAGACTCATTTGTTCCATTTTGTAGAACTTTGTAAAAACAAGTATTTTTTGAAGAAATCTCAATACTCTTTTAGTTGTCAAGTTTTTGCCAAGTGAAGATTTTGAACTTTCTTAGTACTCTCTGAGTCCAAGTCCGTGAACAATGTTTTCACACACTATCTTAGGTTCTATGCATATGATACAATGTACAAGAGAGTGTTGAACTTCTCCTACTTCTCTTTAATGATATGTCGAATATGTTCAATATAAAATTGCAAGGTGGACTCATTTTTTGGTAATGGTCTTCATTTGAAATCAAGAAAGCATATTGTTAAGGCCAACTAGTTGGCTTCATAAGCTCACTATCCCAGATGCATGTGGGAGTCTAGGACTACAATGTAGATGTAGGACACCCACTCAACTGCATGCATCTTGCATGGACAAGGCAGAGAGACCGAGATAGAAAGGTGCAAGACTAATAGATAACCCAACATAAATTAAATCTAGAGTAACTCTGAGAAAGAGAGAGTATGAATGAACTATGAGAAACTATTCTAGACACAAAAGAACACAAGAGGGAGAGAGAAAGCTTACAACTTGGAGGTAGAAGAATCCATAGATCTCTTGCTCCTTCCTCCTTTGAAACCTACATATGAGAAAAATGAAAAATGTTAGGGGTGCTTGATTAAGAGGTCTTGCATAGTTAGACCCCTGCTTTGGTGGTTTCACATCCATAGATAGCCAAGATAGGCAAATAGATTATGGATAATCAACAAATGATAAATGACAATAGATAAATAGGAAATGATCAAGATACTATGATATACTAAATGAAATGAGATGAGGTGAGTGTGAGAGAACTCCTCTTTTAAACCAAAAATTCAATGCTTGATGGGATGAAGGTAAGGTTGAGCTAGTGAGTGATGAAGGTGGTGAAATCCCAATGTGAGAGTGCTCAAGAGCTATGAAAGGTGTCCAAAAATGATGGAGAATATTTCCAAGAGCCAAGAAGAAGTTTGAATCACCAAGAAGAGAGCCCAAAATAAAAGAAGAGACTAATGAAGCCAATTCTTGAAGTTTTAAGGAGGCCAAATGATTTTCAATGTCAGTGGGTTGTGGAAAGAGGTGTTACACTACAAAACAACACTTTCATGTTTGCAGATTTGTGGAAAAAGTGTGTGTTATGTGGACATATTTGCAATGTGCACACAACATGAGCCAAACAATCTGCGGGGTCAAGAATTTGAATAGGGAAGGTGGCAAGGCAGATGAAATGATGTGGAGGTTTGTGTGAAATTTGGATTTTTGGCTAAGTTAGAGGTTTTCTGCAATGAAGAATTACACCAAGTGTATTTTATATTTTCTCCACATGGAGTTGCCCCTAGGGAAAATACATGATATTCACAAGATCATCTATCATGCAATTTGTAGACAAGTGTGCTAGATGAAAGAGATAATGATAAGATAGTGATCACTAATAGTACACTGGTATGGGTAGAAAATTGGGTTATGCTAGATAGTGATATGATAAGGCAATATTGATTTTGATGATATGAGTAGAAAAGGATAGATAGTCATATGATAGGGTGACTTTGATTATGTCGATATGAGTAACAAAGGCTAGATAGTCGTATGATAGTGCAACTTTGATTGCACCAATATGAGTAGCAAGTCTAGATGGTCATATGACAAGGTGAATTTTATCATATTGGTATGAGTAGGAAAGGCTAAGTAGTCGTATGATAGGGCAAGAGATTTTTATAGCGCTAGTATGGGTGACAATGCTAGATGGTTCACATGTATGAGTAGAAAAACTAGATGACCATATGATAGGGTGAAAGATTATAAATATTTGAATTTGCCCCCATGAAGGTAGATACAAAAGATTAAAAAAATTTAAATTTTCAAAAAAATGTGTGATATAGATGACAAGATATAATAGCCCCCCTGAGAATGGAATGTGTTGCACACAGGGGAGCATGATGCATTCTAAGGAGAGAACAGGCATTGTCGCATGTCAACCTAGCTAAAAATGTTTCCATGGAATGTCACCCCACAATAGGTGACACATGATATCCACAACATCAACAAAAGAAAGTAGAGATGAGGAGATCCAATCATTTAGTGTCAAAACCCATAAGAGTTGAAAGAATTTTGATATATGACTACATAGAAGTATTTCATTAGGATTGGGGTCTTCAAGTTTGAAAAAGAGCACATGAAGATGAAGAAAAATAAAAATTTGGGTTAACATGTAATAAGGCCTTAATGCACCCAACACTTTGCATTGTTCCTGAATTGCATAGTTCCTAGGGAAGAGAAAGGATATTTGCAAGATCACATCCAACATGCAAGTTGCAAATAAGCATTCTAGATGAAAGAGATAATGATAAGATAGTGATCATTGATGGTATGCCATTATGGGTAGAAAATTGTGTTATGCTAGATAGCCATATGATATGGTTATTTTTTCAATGATATGAGTGGCAAAGGCGAGATAGTAATATGATAGAGAAACATTGATGGCATGTCCCCCATATAAGACAAAAATTGTGATGTCCCCATTTTGAAATAGGATTTAATAATAAATAATAGTTAAATAATTGAATTTTATTAAATAAAGAATAATAATGAAAGAGAACTTAAAATTAATAAATAATAATATTAACATAAAAATAGATAGAATACCTAATGGATCATCCTCATTAAAGCCATGATGCGTGGGAGCGGTAGCAAGGTGGGCAAAAGCAGAGCGGGTGGTGTCTTAGGCTTCAAAGAGGAGGAGGGCACTACTGCATTTGTGTATGGTGATCCCACCTTTCTCCTATTAATATTGCTAGGGTTTGGGCTCCTTGTGACGGTAAAGGTTTGGGGGGGATTCTTTCCCTCTTTATTTTGGAGAGGAGGTGGCCCTTGTTTCTTCAGAAGGTTTGTGATGGTGAGCGGCTGTTGTGGGTCCTTCCTTGGGATCCTATTGTGTTGGCCTATTCTATTAGGAATGAATGCTAAAGTGTTTGGAAACCATTATGTAGCAGTTGTTGTTGCATTCATGACTATGATTATCATTGATGTCAACACAGTGATTTACCGAAGACTTGCAGAGAAGCAGACAGAGTTTGGATTAGCGAACGTGGGTTATTATAGTTGGAGCTATGTGACATTGAGGATATACTCATTGATATGTCATATATCTATGGTTAAGAGAGAAAATATTAATTCATTGATTCATGGAAGTTATGATCATTTTGGTGGAAGCAGTGTTCAGGCAGTGTTCCTGAGTAGCGGTTTGTGGAAATCGGATGATATCTCCTAATCGGGATGGAATCTATTTTTGTGCAGTTAAAGGAAAGTTGGAGACACATTGATAGTGATGTGGATGATAGCATAGACTTTGAGGTCACACGAGTGAAGATTTATTATATTTGGAAGCTGACAATTTTATGTAATTTTGGTGTAGCATGTGGAAACTTTTATTTTGTAATTGTATGCTGACTCATTTGTAATTATTTGAGTGTGGTATAAAGGAAGTAATGAATTTCCTTTTTGTAATGTAGTTGTAGTGATGATGTGTGATGCTGTATGCATGAAGTGAAGAAAAGAGCTAAGTATGAAAGTGAATTTGTGAAGGAAGACATGTGAAGTACAAAGATCTGAAATTGAGATTTGATGTAATAGTGAGTGCTGTTTAGCACAGTCAGAGAAGAGGTAACATATTATTCTATTGAGTAATGTAAAGATTATTTGGACAGTGTGTTTAGTGATCTTACCCTGAAGCTGTTTGGGCAGTGGGTCCTTTTGTCTTCCATAACTCTTAACCGGGTTAGAATCTTTTAATAGAGATTCAAAATCTCCTAACAGGGATTCATATGTACTGAATGTATTTCATAAGACTCCTAATAGAGTCCATCCTCTCACAAGGAATATTCATATTAGTACATCTTTTTTGGGCATCATTCCCACTGGGGTTTACTCTTTGATCAAGAGGTTCCCTAGTCAACATATCTTGTGTCATTGTGTTATTGTGTATGAATATCTTTCTATGGTTGGTAATTATATTACTTATATGGTTTAATGTTGTTGAAGATGATAAAAGTTATAATTATCTAATAACTAATTCACCCCCCCTGCCTCAGTTATCTTGGTGGACTTTACTTTCTAATAATTGGTATCAGAGCAGCAGGTCCTTGAAGAAGAAGTTTAACAGCTCAAGGAGATCCATGGTGAATTTCAGGAAAGAAATCCCTAAGTTTGATGGAGTAAATTTTGACAGTTGGAAAGAAAAGATGAAGACACACCTATTATGTTTCAGACTAGGTTATTGGTTGATTACAAAGAATAATAAGACTATCATTGAAGAGGACAATCTAAAAACATGTATTATGGAAGAGAGAGATTTATTCATGTGTAACATACTTGCAAGAGAAGCACTTTTGACAACACTTCCGGAGAATGAGTATAGTCAGGTAAAATATTTGAAAAAATCTCATGAAATTTAGAATGCTTTACACTCTACTTTGAAGGTGATGAACATGCAAAAAGAGTTAGATTACATAATTGGATATGTGCATTTGAAGATATAAGAATGTTGGAAGATGAATCTGTTAGAAGTTATATTGGTAGAGTGTTAGAGATCATTTTAGGTATAAAATCTTGTGGAGGAACAAAGACAGAGAATGAAGTGATATGGAAAATTCTAAAGACATTGACTCTTGTATTTAAGCAGACAACACAAATGATTGAACAAGTGATACTTTGTACAACAAACTTTACAAGAGAGACTCTTCTTGGAAGATTGGAAGTAGCAAAAATGAACCTGAGATTATCAGGAGACTTACCTAGAATGGAGACAACATTCAATGCTCTTAGTGTTCTCCCTACTTTGTCAAGAAGCATCAGTGTGAGTGGAGATTATGCTGGCAGCAACAGATCTAGAAATGAAGAAGACACGTAGATTGAAGAAGGTATTGCCTTGCTTGTGAAAAGAGAACTAGACGGTAAGAAAATATTTAAATGTTGGACTTGTCAAGAATATGGTCATTTTGCATCTAAATGTCCTAAAAGAGTTAAAAAGTACAAAAGAAACTTCAAACCTAGAAGATCTAAGGAATGTTATTATGCTAATGATGAAGATCTTGAAGCTAGTATAGAAAGAACTTTAAGTGAAAGTGATACTGAAAATAATGATGACATAGGATTTGTAGCAATTAAAGAAGAAAATCTTGAATCTGATGTTAAGGAAGAAAAAGCCTTAGTTTCTCAAGTTGAAAAGAAAGATGATTGGATTATAGATAGTGGTTGTTCACATCATATGACTGGAGACATGAAAAAGTTCATAAAGTTGAATGAATATGATGGTGGAGTAGTTAGAGTTGGAAATAATGCACCTTGTTTGATTAAAGGTATAGGATCTATTACTCTTGATGGAAAGACTAATACTGATGATGTTTATTTTGTGGATGGATTGAAACATAATCTTTTGAGTGTTGGACAGTTAGTTGATAAGGGATATCAAGTTTGGTTTACGGAGAAAACTTGTGTAATAAAGGATAAATATGGAAATCTGATTGGAACTGGATCTAGAACCAGAGGTAATGTATTTCAGTTGAACCCTACTAAGATGACATGTTTGATTACAAAGATTGATGATAGTTGGTTGTGGCATAGAAGGTTTTGTCATATAAACTTTGATAACATTGTGAAAGTAAGTACTACACTTGTAGTAAGAGATTTACCTAGAATTATGAAGCCTACTAACATGATTTGCAAAGAATGTGTAATGGCTAAACATAAGAGAAGTTCTTTTTCTAGTAAGAAGTTTACATCTATAGAGAAGTTGGAGATTGTTCATATAGACTTGAGTGGTCCTACCAGGACTAGAGGATTCTATGGAGAAAGGTATTTTATGATTCTTGTTGATGATTTTACAAGAATGATGTGGATTGCATTTCTTAAAGAAAAATTTGAAGCATTTGATAAGTTTAAGATTGTTAAGAATAAAGTCGAGAATGAATTTGGAATGAAGATTAAATTTTTAAGATCTGATAGAGGTGGAGAATTTACTTCTAGAGAGTTTAACAACTTTTGTGAAGAAAATGGCATTAAAAGATAGTATTCAGCCCCTAGAACACCTGAACAAAATGGCATTGCAGAAAAAAGGAACATATCAGTGACTAAAGCAGCAAGAGCTATGTTGTTTGAAAATAATTTGGCAAAGATATTCTAGAGAGAAGCAGTGAACATAATAGTGTATACAATGAACAGAGTACAAATCAGAGTAGACACAGAAAAGACACCTTATGAATTATGGTTTGGACATGCACCCTCAGTTAAGTATTTTAGATTTTTGGAAGAAAATGTTATATAAAGAGAGATGATGATATAGGAAAGTTTGATCCTAGAAGTGATGAAGGTATATTTCTTGGATATTCTTTGAAAAGAAAAGCATATAGATGTTTCAACAAAAGAACTAAGACTATTGTTGAAAGCGCAAATGTTAAAGTTGATGAAAAGTTCAAAATTTAGGAAAGAATGCTTGATTATGAATCTGATGAAGAAACTCATCCTAAGCCTAATACTGGAACTACTGAATTGTTTTATGAGACTGATAGTGATTTGTTGAATGAAATCCATAGTGAAGTTATTGAAGAACCTACATCTGAAGAGAGATATGAGATAGTGACATCTAGCAAGAGTTTGTTAAAGAATCATCCTTTTGAATAGATTATTGGGAGCATCAAAAGAGGAGTTTTGACTTGGAATAAGGCACAAGAACAGTTATGTTTGATTTCTCAAATTGAACCTAAGACTACTAATGACACTTGTGAAGATGAAAGTTGGACTAATGCTATGAAAGAAGAACTAGATCAAATTGAGAAGAGCAAGACATGGGAATTGGTCCCTAGACCTAAAGACAAGAATGTTATTGGAACTAAATGGGTATTCAGAAACAAGATGAATGAACAAGGAGAAGTAGTAAGAAACAAAGCAAGATTGGTATGTAAGGGTTACTCACAACAAGAAGGAATTGACTATGAAGAAATTTTTGCACCTATTGCAAGAATTGAAGTAGTAAGAATGTTTTTGGCATATGCAGCTTACAAGAAATTCAAAGTGTATTAGATGGATGTGAAGTCAACATTTTTGAATGGAGAATTGGAAGAAGTCTACATTGAGCAACCTGAAGGTTTTCCTTTAACTCAAGAAGGAGACATGGTATGTAAATTGAAGAAAGCTTTATATGGACTTAAACAAGCACCTATAACTTGGTATGCAAGACTGGATAAGTATTTGTTAAAATTAGGATTTATAAAAGGTATAGCTGATAGCAATCTATACATAAAAGAAATTGAAAATGGTTTGTTAGTTATAGCTATTTTTGTTGATGACATTATCTTTGGAGGAGAATATGAAGCTAGTGATAAATTTGCTAATGAAATGAAGACTGAACTTGAAATGAGTATGATTGGTGAAATGAAATACTTTTTGGGATTACAAATAACACAAAACAATGATGGTATCTTTGTAAGTTAGACAAAGTACTTGAATGACTTGTTGAAAAGATTTGGAATGGAGGATTGCAAACTAGTTGGAACACCTATGGTGACTGGACATAAGTTATCTAGCATAGATGACACTCCTGCAGTAGAACAAAAGAAATACATATCTATGATTGGAGGATTACAGTATTTGACTCATACAAGACTTGATATAGCACATTCAGTTGGAATCGTAGCAAGATTTCAAGCTGAACCTAAAGAATCACATTATGCAGCAGTAAAGAGGATACTGAGATATTTAAGAGGCACAATGGACTATGGATTATGGTATGAAAAATCTGATGATTTTACCCTATGTGCATATACAGATGCTGATTGGGGAGGCAGTGTTGATGATAAGAAAAGCACCAGTGGAGGAGCATTTTTCCTTGGAGGAAGATTAGTTTCTTGGCTAAGCAAGAAGCAGAATTGTATCTCACAAAGCACAACAGAAGAAGAATATGTAGTAGCAGCAAACAATTGTAACCAGATAATTTGGATGAAGCAGATGCTGAAGGATATTGGAATAAAATTTGTTGAACCTATTGTTATGCATTGTGATAACACTAGTACAGTTAGTATGTCTAAGAATCCTATATTACATTCTAAGAAAAAGCATATAGAGATTAAGTATCATGTTGTAAGAGAGAAAGTTGCTGAGAAAGAAGTCAGACTTGAGTACATAAGTACAAAGGAGCAGATAGTAGATATATTCACAAAGCCTTTGCCTAAGGATACATTTGAGTATCTGAGAGGTATGCTTGGGGTTATGCCCTAACCTACTTTTGAGAAGTGATGCAGTTGGTTGCATCCATCTAGTGGTCTATGAGCCTTATCTTTCTTCTAGACTAGATGTTGGTACTTCCTCTATGGGGGAGTATGTGTATCTGAGCTAAGTCATGAGGACTCTAGTAAATGTATTTTCTGAAAAGTGTCTTTTGACATTGAGTTGTTGTTGATTTAGTGATGGAATTTATATCATTGATGTCAATGGGGGAGAAGTATGTATGAAAAACAATATGAGACATTTGTTGAAGAGAATTGAACAGGATAATAAAGCAAGATTTGATTGATGAAGAGGATTTGAAGAAGCAGTGTTGCAGTATTGGATTTTTGGAACATTGGATGTTTTTAATCTATGTTGCCATCAATGCCAATGGGGGATATTGTTAGGAATGAATGCTAAAGTGTTTGGCAGCCATTTTGTAGCATTTTTTGTTGCATTCATGACTCTGATTGTCATTGATGTCAACACAGTGATTTACCGAAAACTTGTAGAGAAGCAGATAGAGTTTGGATTAGCGCACATGGGTTATTATAGTTGGAGCTATGTGAAGTTGATAATATACTCATTGATATGTCATATGTCTATGGTTAATAGTGTAGACAATAATTCATTGATTCATGGAAGTTATGATCATATTAGTGGAAGTAGTGTTCAGGCAGTGTTCCTGAGTAGCAGTTTGTGGAAATCGAATGATATCTCCTAATCAGGATGGAATCTAGTTTTGTGTAGTTAAAGGGAAGTCGGAGATACATTGATAGTGACATGGATGATAGCGTAGAATTTGAGGTCACATGAGTGAAGATTTATTGTATTTGGAAGCTGACAATTTTATATAATTTTGGTGTAGCGTGTGGAAACTTTTATTTTGTAATTGTATGCCTACTCATTTGTAATTATTTGAGTGTGGTATAAAGGAAGGAATGTATTTCCTTATTGTAATGTATTTTTAGTGATGATGTGTGATGCTGTATGCATGAAGTGAAGAAAAGAGATAAGTATGAAAGCAAATTTGTGAAGGAAGACATGCGAAGTACATAGATCTAAAATTGAGATCTGATGTAACAGTGAGTGTGGTTTAGCACAATTAGAGAAGAGGTAACATATTATTCTATTGAGTAATGCAAATATTATTTGGATAGTGTGTTCAGTGATCTTACTCTGAACCTGTTTGGGCATTGGTTCCTTCTATCTTCCATAACTCTTAACCGGGTTAGAATCTTTTAACAGGGATTCATATGTACTGAATGTATTTCATAAGAATCCTAATAGAGTCCATCCTCTCACAAGGAATATTCATATTAGTACATCTTTTGTGGGCATCATTCCCACTGGGGTTTACTCTTTGATCAAGAGGTTCCCTAGTCAACATATCTTGTGTCATTATGTTATTGTGTATGAATATCTTTCTATGGTTGGTAATTATATTGCTTCTATGGTTTAATGCTGTTGAAGATGATAAACTTTATAATTATCTGATAACTGATTCACCCCCCCCGCCCCCCCCCCCCCTCTTAGTTATCTTGGTGGAGTTTACTTTCTAACATGTTCCTGGGAACCTCACGGGTGGGCCTCTTTCTGGGTTCCACCACTTCTTTCATTTGTCTGGGAGAGGAGTGTTGGTTCATTTGGTATCATCTTGTGTGGTATCCCTATTGAGGTGGGGTTGCACACAAATGCTCTTTGGCAGCTGATGGTTTCTCATCATCATTACTCCTCTACTCTACTTCCTATTGAGGTGGAAGCTCATTTTGAGGTGATGGTTTCTTTCCCTCTTAACACCTCTTTCCCACTTTCTATAGAGGTGGAAGTTCCTTTTGAGGTGGAGGCTCTGCCTATTGAAGTGACTAGTAGCTGGATGGAAGAGGAGGGTTGGGGTATTGTTGGTGAGTTTGACCATAGCTGGAGGGTTCTATTTCTGCCAGAGAACCTTGATGGTATAATCTTTTTCCTAGCAAGTTGTGATCTAGTGGAGTGAGGAGTCTTCCTCTTTTCCATCTCTTTGTTAAAGGTTGGGGGAGCCTTTCAAAACCCTATGGTGCTCGACCTTTGCTGGAGAGTCCTATTTTTTCCAGAGATCCTTGATGGTCTTTTCTTTTTTCTGGTAGATTGTGATTTGGTGGTTTGGGGAGTCATCCCCATTCCCATTTCTTTGTTAATGGTGGGGGAGCCATTCAAAACCCTAAATGCTATGGTGCAGCTGAAGATTTTCTTGCTCATATTTTTAAGCTGCTATTTCTTCTTTGGTTTGGTCCTGATAGGGTGGACTGGTATGTTTTCCATCTCTGTTGGTTGATAAATCCCATTCTGGTTATGGGAGCCATAAAAAAGGTTGGGGGAGCCTTTCAAAACCCTGATGGTTCGGTGCAGCTGAAGCTCTACATGCAAATTTACTTAAGCTACTGTTTCATTAAGTTTGGTTATGGGAGCCATCAAAACCCTTATGTTCAGTTTAGGGAGCCTGAAAATCCTAGATATGTGGTGATGTTGTAAGGCACTAGCTTTACACTATTGATCTCAGTAGCTTGAGCCTTTCTGAGTATCTTTCTTTTGGCTGCTGTAGTATTGTTATGTTTTTTCTGTTGGTTTTTCTATTGGCATTGTGTGCTAGGGGGTGCTGTAAGGTTTATATTTTTGCCCCAATTGTTTCACTTAGGTTTGAGCTAATTCTTCCTATTTTTAAGCTTAGGGTTATAGTTCCCACCAAAAACTATTTGTAAATAGTTTCGGGGCCCATTCAAAACCTTCTTTACCTTAATAAAAAACATATAAAAATAGATAAATAATGTAATTATATTATATTATAAATAGAAAATAATATTGAAACAAATAACAAATAATACAAATAAATAATAAATATAATAATTAAATAATAAAATAAAAATAATAACCTTACTAAATAAATAAATTTGTTAATCAATTATTAATATAAGTAATTATATTATTCTATAATAATAATAATAATGAAGGATTAAAACTAAATATTGGTTTTGCATAATGTACGATGCCTCTAAAATCAAGATGAGTTGTTGACACCACTCATTCCATAGGAAGAGTGATTAAGTAAACTAAAGTTTATTATAAATCATAGACTAAGGGTAAGTAAATGTGAATATGGATGCAACCTAAGAGATGCGACCCTAATGGAGGGGTGAGTGTTGGAAAGTAGAGACACTATTTCAAGCTGCCACATATAAGAAACAAATAACTTTCCTTGAGAGGGGAGGTAGTCTGAAAAAGGCATTACCTGGGATGAAAGAAGAATTATCAATAATCAAATAGGAGAAAAGAAAGAGAAAGATAGTAAACATTAGAGCACCACAACAAAGAAAACATACATTTAGTAGAGATATTAGTAGCATAAGTAAATAAGACTAGTAATAGCAATCATCATTGATTGGAAGAAGATCATAGGATTATCCATAACTAGCATTAAGCAAGGGAAAAATTATTGGATCATTACAAGAATCAAATTTATAGGGATCAAAAGCAACGATTATTACATCTTGCAAACTATATATTTATAATAAGATTCATATAGAGTCACAACTATAATAAAACTTCTATAGAGGTTATTATCTCAACAATCAAAAGTGTCATTCCCATAATATTATAAATTTGGAGATATAGAATAAATATTTTTATATATATCCATTTACATCCATTAGTTGAAGTATTCATGTTATAAGACATCATCATCTCTCTCTCTCTCTTTTATTGGTAGCATCATCATCTCTCTCTTAAGGAGTAATTAATCAATTAAATTTATCATCAAGCTTAGTGGTTGATTTACCAAATATTTGGCATAACCATTTGTTGACCCTCAAGAAATTAAATTGGATTGGAAACTAGCTCAATAATCATTAATACAAAGGCTAGTAGAAAATTAAAGGATTAGATAGAAAGAAGTCCCTTGCAATCTAAGAAAATAGGGTACAAATTAGGGTTTCTCAATTTGGGGACATTATAGTTGATTGCACTAATACGAGTAGCAAAGGATAGATAGTCATATGATAAGGCAGCTTTGATTGCATTGATATGAGTAGAAAAGGCTCAATAGTCATATGATAGGTTGACTTTGATCACATCGGTACAAGTAGAAAAGGCTAGATAGTCGTACAATAGGGCGAGAAATTTTGATAACACTGGTATAGGTAGCTATGCTAGATGGATGTATGATTTGTACATTTCTTTATTTTTGTGTATACACACACGCACACATACTTGAACCTACTACAAGCCCCCCCAAAAAATTGCACATACCCACATACTGGGTTCTCATACCCAAACCTATACTTGAACCAACAACTTAGACATTTTCTATTTAATGTTCCTAGTATTTTTTCATTTTGGTGTTCTTCATCCTTCTTATTTTTCTTATATCGAGGTCATTCTTTATTCTTCTATAAAGGGTTCTTGAAAAAATGCCTTTAGCTTGATGCATAGAGTGTGAACTATTGGGGAAGAAATTCATCCTTCAAATGATCAAAGTAAAAGATAATGAAGAATATAACATTCAACTATGTGTCATATGTGAGGTGCTATATCTAAACAAAAGAGATTGATGGAAGTATGGTTTAGCATATCCAAATGGATCCTACCCTTTTGATAATCTTATACAATAAATGCTACAAATATTTGATTCCTTGATCAATTTCCACTGACAAGTTTATCAAAATGTTTTGTTACTCCATTAATCATCAGTTATAGTCAATTGCCTATAGTTCTTGATGCTTGGATATCACCACAATTTGAAGTGGTTTGAATTTTGAGAATTTTATTCATTCACCCTTTTTAGAGTGCTCTTGAACATTTATTTTGGATTCTCAGTGAAACTTTGTACTATCTCTAGCCATTATGATCCTAAAATCATAATGGTAGAATTATAGGAACATATAATTTGTAGTTTTCCATTCTTTAAACTCCATATTATGATATTCCTTTTACATTAATTAGACACCTATTTTTTTTAATCTCTACGATGTTGAAACTAATATTTTGGATAGACGATTTCATTTAACCTCTAAAATACCAACTTATGGATTAGGTTGTGGGTGTATGATGAGAACATAACTTTGGGACCATATATTTAGTTTTATGGTGTTCCTATTAGTGTCTAATGATAAGGTGCATGGAAGTTCATCCAAATGTGGCATATGATCTAATATTTTTCTCTTGATTTAACTTCATTGAATTATATATTTATGAAATTCCATATTTTTTGTTTCCTACACCTTATTGTTGTTATTTTCTTGACATTGCAGAGCCATGCAAGATTATTTAATCTTTGTGTTGTGCTCTTGACTGCTATGAACAACATGTTGATTATTGAGAATTTGATCAAGGTATTATTTATGACTTTTTTTCTTAAGCATAGATTTAGTTGATGGTTTGTTGCATATATTACTAGAAATACTACTCTTTGTGTTTGTAGGGAATGGAAGGATATTGTTTTTTTTTCATCTTTTATGGTTTACTAGAGTAGGAAAACATGGGTTTAAACTTTAAAAGCATAACTTATACAATTCTTATATTCAATGTTGTAGTATGGTCTTCTGATTCAAATTGGGTTTCTATAGACAACCATAGTCGTGCATCATACTACGCCATAGTCTCCCTATGTAAATTTGTCTATTCTACATAGTTGTCAAGTGTGGAAAATTTGTTCCACTTATGATGGATAATTGTGACCTCTATATTATACATCTTTAGAATTGCATTTATGAAGTCTCTTTGGACCTTAGTATCTACTATAGAACCTTTTTCAATAGCTAGCAAGATCATCTATGGTCTATATTCAATGCTTTTGAGCTTATGATCATTTATTTTGAACATCTACTTGCATAGGTGTAGCCAAATGTCTCCTTCCTTTATATTTAGCTTTTACTTGAGAAATATGTATCCCACATTGTTGTAGGAATGTGATGAGTTCCCCACAAAGCTGGTTTCTCTCCTTATTCCTTTTGTCATTACAACAACTGCATGTGGAAGAGCAACAAGTTTTTTTGTGGCTAGAAGGCATCACAAGTTTTAAAAGGAAAATGCCATATGAACATGTTTCTCCTTTTTAATAAAAGTGATGAATGTTACATAAATAGCTTCTCTTTTAATACATGTAAATACACTCTCTCTTGTAAAAGAAGAGTGTTATATGTGACACCCCATATATTTCTTTAGGGATTACTTACCATAATGAGCTTACAGACTCATAATTACTTGCTATACTATTGCAATTAAAATGAGTTTCTCTTCATTTTTCTGAATGCAGTTTCTCCATATTCTAAGGGAGGATAATATCAAGGTAGTCTTTCTTACACTTTTAGATACAATCAACAAGTTAGAGATAGTTAATAATCATTGAAGATTATTTTAAAACTCCATCTTGCACCTTGTTATTAGTGTGCATTAGAGTTTGTATAGTTTATCAATATTTATGATGGACAAATCTCATATGCCGAGCTTCATGATATCTTATTTTGTCTATGGGCATTAATATGAGGGAGTTATTACCTTGGTAGTTGTCATATGTATGCTTGGTCTTAAATGTCTTGCAGTGGAATATATTTATGGATTAAGGCTAGTAATGCCATCATTGTAGTCAATATTATTGCTAAATCATTCTCTTGTTTGATAGATTCTATAAAACTAAGCATAGTAGTGCAAACTGTTTAACTTCTCAAATTATATCATTTTTTTTTTGTTTCTTGTTGACCTTTTTATGGAGACAAGATGAGGTGCAGCACCCTGGATATGTTTACCAATGTTGGAAGTAATACACTTCAAGACAACTTTGGATTTGATGTTGTATCAGGGTCTCGAACAAGAGAGAAATATCATAGGAGTGTATAACTTGACTTTCTTGTTGGCATATTGTTGTTAGGATAGTAATAGATAATAGAAAATGAGTTAACCAATATAGGAGGTGGGTGGTATGCTCTTAAATTTATTGTATTTATGAGTATCAAATTTTGAAATAAATTTGAGTATGTCATACTTTATTGTATTCTAAAAGATTGCGATATCCCTGACTGATTTGAACCAATAATTTTCCAATATTTTCCTTGAGTGATGTTTTCAAAGTGGCTTAATTGATAGTTTAAAATGTTTCATTTCATCTATGGAGGGGATATGGATTGACTTGATGTTTAAAAAACAAACATTGACTAAATGATAATAATTATATCCTTCCACACATTCATATTGAGACAAAAACCATTCCTTAATTAGTTAATAGAATAACAAGAGAAAGTATTTCTCTATCCCTCTGAAATCATAACAACACTTGGAAAGGTATGGTAGCAACCACAATCTCCTCTAACTCTATCCTTTACCAAATATGATTTGTTGGTTGTAGTTTATCTCAAACTCCTCTAATGGTGTTGTTCACAATTAGAACTTATATGCTTATAGATCCCTTACTATAGGTCATATGAATGTCTATTCCTTAGTATATGAGTTCACTCAGCACCAAAGAATCAAAAAATATTGACCCTTCCACCACCCGCACTACAATCTAACTATAGCAGTGATTGAATATGGAGATACACTCAATTGGCCATGAAGAATCTCTTTTTAGTTTTGTTTGGTTCAAGAAGAATTATCTAGCAACACAAGCAAAGTCCACCTAACATTCATGCCAATTTTAAGTATCTTGTGGCAATAAGTTACCCACTGATATCAAAGCAATCCATAACCATATTCTATTTTGTTATACTCACTGAGATGAGATTCAATGCTACCAAATATCAAACCACCAATATGACTTTTGCACAAACATTATAAATATTTATCTCCAAACATTAGAGTGATATAATAATCAACCTCCTCCCATTAATGACAAGAATGAAGTCACAATATGGTAGTAGACACCAAGAAATGCTGAATTTCCTGCATGACAAAGGGACTCTTTGTGCCTTGGTAGGGATTTCTTCAAGGGCTTAAGCTATAAAATTACACACGGTGGGAATATCCATCATAGGCAAAGCCAAAATATCAATACTGTTGAATCTACACTAAGCATACACTATTATATTGGTTACCATAAAATATGCAAATTGACCCCTCAATAGGAGCTCATGACACATGAATGTTCATGCCAATATTGAGATATGACCACGAAACATATTCACCCAATACAACTGTCGTATTGATAAATAAATCACAATTTTATCTTCCCCATACTTAATTAAAGCTGATACAAATATTTATCTTTGAATTTTGCTTTCTAATGTCAGAAACATGAATATTTGATGTCATTCCTTAATCTTGGTTATAACCTTTGATTTGTGGATGTTGGGTCCAACACAAAATACTACGCCCAATATTCTCAATTAACCATTGACTTAATATATTTCTCAGTCATATTAAATCCATTAGGTAATATCACACCATCAATATATTTATCTTCCAACTATATAAATATTAATTTAGTCCATGATGATATATTGAGCCGATGCACAATATTTTCCTATCTTTGCACATTAAGTGTCAATAATAATAGAAATAATATCAAGTAATCACAACATATAAAGCATACGATATATATCAAAATATCCAAAGATAACATGAACAATAGAGACCGGCGACAATAATATTATATTTCAAAATAAACTTATATTTTACCAAGTCAAGAATCTCAAAACATAAATGACCACATACCTGTGAATATCTTATTTCTACAAATTTTTCTTCGAATGAATACTTCACAAATTTGTATAATCTCCAATAGGTACAAAGTGGAATATCTAAAATGATATTTCCAACCAGGGACTAGGGTAGATAGTCTCACCACTAGAACTGCACACTCCAACTAGCATGCCTTCAACAAAAGTAACAATGAAATTCCAAATATTTGATGATGATTTACTTCACCTAGTCAACCACCTTACAAAGATCTCCAAGAAACATCTAGAAGGTTAGGTTAAATAAATAGACTTGCTTTATTAATTTATTATTTCCATTGTGTTTTACAAGTAAATTAATTAATTGAAGTCATCCTTAGGATATAAAATTAATTTTTGGGAAACTTAATTAATTAATTTAATCAAGCCGCTTTTGAAAACTTGGGGACATTACAATCCTCTTGATCCAAAGATTGGTTCCCCTCAAGAAATCTTCCATCAAAATTAGTTGTCCTTTGAAAGAAAGTACCAAGATTGTAAGCCAATTATGGAGACTAGAATGAACACCTGTTGAAAGCTCTATGTTGCACCATGACTTCAAGTACTACCTCTACTACCCCCTTAACTCTCTTGGATGCAAGTTGATAGAGCCTTTGAATGTAGTTGGCCAAGTTTCCAATGTTGTGAAAATATCCATCAAGATTTTGTTGCTCTACTCTAATATAAAAAACATTATGCCCACAGTTGAGAATTAACTTGTCATGATCCCACTAAAGTAATGCACCAAAAATGGCATTGTCATTGCTAGGGTTCCCTAAACATCACACTTATCCTCCCTCCTATGGTTAGAGCTCATTAACATAATGGATGACCAATTTAAGAGTTTGAGAAAACTATAATAGGGTGTCTGAAGCATCCTTCCTTTCTAAGCCCAAGGGTAGGGCATCCTTACACCCCCACGGCCTCGTGCTTAGAAGGAGGCCTCACAACAATTTCTCCCTCCTTGTATTCCCTTATTACCCCTACCAGGATTGACCATGGTAAACATATAAGAGTTACACATTATTACATGTTTTCTCTAAATAAAGGTTGACATAAGAATATCATATTCATACACATTATTTATAAGAAAAAAATCATAAATATGACTATTATTCATAATTAAGAAATCATAAATAAGGCCCACTATGCTATTTATTATAAGAAATAATACTTATGTTATAACTAGCGGTTGTCATTGCACCAAAAGATTGATCGATTAATGTCTCATACAACCACTAGACTTATAGAAGACAAAGGAGGATGTTAAACCATGTCACAAATCCAAAAGGGGGACATTGGAGGTTAGTCAAACAATCCCCCCTCAGCATCACTTGAGGGGATTCGAACATGTGACCAATCTCTTATACCACTTTTTACAACTAACGATTGTCGTTGCACCAAAAGATCAAACTGTTAATGCCCAATACAACCAATAGACTTAAAGAAGATAGAGGAGGTTGTTAAAATATGCCATGAATCTTGAAGGGGGATGTTGGTAGTTAGTCCAACAAATTCATATCAATTTGTAATAATATTCAGATTATCTATACTATAAGATAGACCATTGTAAGATATATTTGACTAGTTCGATGATTCAAGGTATTTGTGAGTTTAATATGTTGATGGATGGTGGTTGAATGAATGCTAATTTGATAGAGTGATGCTTGATTGTTGAATTGTATCTATTCTTGATCCAAGTTAAATTGATGATTTATGTGAATTTAATTATTATTTTCTTGATCTTTCTAATTGATTAATTTCTTGATTTCTTGGGAGATGATGGAGGAAGGATAATGATTGATAAGTCCTTAAATACTTGGAATGAAATCTCCTTTATACTTTATTGGTGAAAGGGTCACTACCATTCATAATAATTGAGTCACCATAGCTTGTATGCATAGCAGAGGTGGCTTGGGCCATGGGTTTTCTCTCCATTCATATCAAGTTTGACTTTGAGGCCCAAACTTATTCAATGCACCTATCTTGTAGGCTATTACCTGCATCCTTAGAGGGATAGTCTTGTCTTATCTCACTCCTCCCTGAACCCTGACTTGGAAATATGTAAGACCAAGATAAGACAACTTGGGCACTGAGATGAGTCATATTAATACCTTTAAGTTAACAAAAAAAAATTGAGTCACCAGTTTTCATTGTTGCCTTTGTGAATAATATATTATATCCAACATTGATTTTACTTGAAAGTCCTCCTAAATAGAAACCTTCTCCCCTTTGCATCTTCTAATGTGGGGGAGAGTCACACATCTTCATCATGTTTGTCATTTTCAATCATTACAACCTTTCACAATTACCACCTTCGAAAGAGTCACAACCTTTTAATTTTTTTTCCTTTACAAGCATCACAATCTTTCATAACTTTTCATTTTGAACGAATCACTTCTTTATTTTCTCCTTATTTCTTTCTTTTCTTCCATTAATTCTTAGAGTGATGGTCTTTTCTAACCTCACCCTTTCCTAAAACCCAACTTGAAAATATGGAAGACCAATGTAAGGAAGGTTGGACATTGAGATGAGTCACGAAAATACCTCTAAGTTAATAAAAAATAAAATTGGGTAACAAGTTTTCATTATTTCATTTGTGAATAATATATTATTCCCCACATTAATTTCATGTGAATGTACTTCTAAATTGAAACCATCTTTCCATTATAACTTCCAATGTGGGGAGAGTCACACATCTGTTAATATGATTTAGAACAACAGAGAGGGGGGGTGAATAAGTTGTTATCAGGTCCAGATGTATAAAACAAACTTTAAAACTCTTCAACAAATTAGATCTAATAACCAACAGCTACTCAGTCATTACTGATCGCATAAGAGAAATATATAATAGTGCAGTCCACTTATCCAATAGCATCTAACTTGTAAAACATAGAAATGTTCAAACCAAAACATTCACACAAGTATCAACACCAGGATTTATAATGGAAACCCAATTTGGAAAAAACCACTTTGTAACATGTGACTATTATGTTCACTCTTCTAAAGTGAGTTCAGTGAAAAGCCAACCCTATCAAAGGTTACAAACACACTGTCAGGTGTGACCTGGTTAAAGGATTTAAACCACTTTGTTAAAAGTGCACCTTGTTATAAGACTTACATACACTCCATTAGAATGCAACCTTGTTCAAATGATTTATACCTATGATTGTTAGGTCAACCTCTATTAAAAGAATTTTGACTGATACAATGGTTAGAAAGTAGCAGTAGTGTATGCACCCTAAAATGGTCACCTAGACTTTGGGCCTCATTCTTGCAATTTATCAAATCCCTGAATCAAGATTTTCAAAATCAGCATTTTATCAATTATATCAATTTTCTTGATCAAATCCTATTTTATCATTTTCGATTATTTGCCTTAGGCTAACCATTTTATTCCTAAGTCTTTATTTATTTAAAAGGAATATTTCCTCCCCTTTTAATAAATAAAAAGCCCCCACTTTTCCTCTTATCCTAAGTTGCACAAATAAAGCATTATTCCTATTTTATAAAAAGAAGAAAAACACTTTTTGTCTTATATGGACACAAAAGTCAACTCTTATTTTCTCATTGGAGGATATTTGTGCACATGGATTTCTCTTCTTTGATGCTCCACCGCTGATTAAATCTTTTGCCTCCTAATCTCCATGGTCCATTCCTTCTCATTTCCTATAAAAGGAGAGCTCTCCTCCTCATTTGCATACAATATCATTTTATGCTAATGTTATGCTAAAAGTTTTCTAGGTACTTTGGAGCTCTTTGAAGACATTCTTGCATCCAAACTTTGAAGACATTGTTGTTGCATCTCATCTAGTTCACTTTCATAGTTGCATAATCATGGCATTCTTAGTATAGATTTCCTTTATGCAATAGATTAATCTCACATAGCTTAATTAGGAGGGATTGTAAGACTTGTACTTTCCTTTCATAGTCTAGCTTGTACTTTCTTTTCATAGATTAGATTTCCTTTCAAGCATTGCATTGTTATCATTTAGCTTAGCTTGCATGTTCATTCTTAGTTTACTTGCATTGTATTCCATTTGATTTCATTGGGGATATTGACACTCTTGCCCTTATCTTCACTTGAATCTCTCATTGTGTGCTTGACTAGCAAGGTCATTAGCTTCATAGCTCTAGCTGAGAGCAATTTTACAATCTTGCAACTCCATACATAGGGAGCTATGGATCGATTTGTGAGGGCTCATTCTTGAGTTTCCTTGCATGTAAGGATTCATAGAAGTGCACTACTTTTGTGTGTACAAGTAGTATTAATCTGAAAAACATACAACTCACTTTGCAAATATCAGATCCAATTCCATACACATATGTTGGCTTACTGATTGTGAACCTTTACCATCTCCATCACTGATCTACTCAGAACTCTCTTCAAGCAATCACAACACTTCTCCTTTAGCCTTCTCTGCTTAGATAGTCAATAACATCAACAATACTTCCAGCATCCTCTCTTCCTTCAACCTCAACTCAAGTTTCCTTAATACTTACTCTATTAGTTCAATACATCTTTTACCACTTAATCTCCTTTGTAGATATTAGGGTTAGGTCAGATTCATTGAATCCGTCCTACATTATGTTCTTCAACTATCCTTCTAGAAATATCTCGAGTCTCTTAATAGATTTACAATAAAAATTTTTATAGTGTATTAAATGCTTTCATACAATCAATAAATAAAGTCAACACATTTTACATAATCTAAGAATTTAACGATGTCGGCTAGAAATCTGAATTCTCCCTCAAATGCAAAATACTGATGCTCGGTCAATACTATGTTCAACTTCTCGGTCTTCACTAGAAAACTCGATTACCTCAAAAACTATTTCGTCAGCTAATAATGTCTTCCTCAACAATTAACTGGTGTTTGGTCAACATTGGATTTACTCGGCATATACTAGCTCGGTCGACACTAACAACACTCAGCTTAAACTAGTTTTCTTCACTTTTTCTTGGTTAAGCCTACCAATTTAGTCTTCATTCTTACTAAGGTAAACAATACATTATCTTATCATTATGCCACATAATCAAGTACTCATTGAAGTATCAAGATAACTCAACCTTTCCTTAAGTGCTATTGTTACCAACCTTGCTTTCCCCTTAGCAACAATCAAATAGATATTTAGATAGCAACAGTCTTATCAGTTAAGGTTTGACATCAATGACAATACAACAATTTCTTCAATTGCAATTTCCAACAACATCTTCATCATTTTTTTTCTTTTGAAATCATTACAACCTTTCACAATTGCCACCCTTCAAAAAGTCACAACCCTTTACCATTTTTTTTCTTTGCGAGCGTCACAATATATTTCATAACTTTATCTTTTGAAGGAGTCACTTTCTTATTTTTTTCAAGATTATTCCTTTTTCTCTTCCATTAATTCTTAGAGAAATAATTTTTCCTTACTCACCCCTTTCTAAACCCCAACTTGACAATATGTAAGACCAAGGTAAGGTAGGTTGGACACTGGGAGACCAACCTTCACTAGGTATAGGTAGGAGGTAAGATCCTTTGTTTCTATCTTGTGGGAAGGTGTGTTCTATGAGCCCCAAGATAGTTTGTTTTATACAGTTACTCAGGGAGGCCCCATACTGAGTCATAGGGATACCCATATGTTAACAAAAAAAATGAATTGAGTCACCACATTTCATTGTTTTCTTTCTGAATAATATATAATACCCCACATTTCATATCAATGTCATTCTAAAATGAAACCTTTTCTCTTTTGTATCTTCTAATGTGGGGGAGAGTCACATCTCTTCATCATATATTTTCTTAGAAAGAGTCACAACCTTTCACAATTTCCACTCTTTGAAAGAGTCACAACTCTTCACCATTTTTTTCATTTGCAAATGTCACAACCTTTCATAAATTTTCCTTTTGAATGACTCACTTCCTTATTTTCTTTTTATTCCTTTTTCTATTACATTAATCCTTAGAGGTCTAATCTTGTCTCAACTCACCCCTTCCTAAACCCCAACTTGGCAATATGTAAGACCAAGGTAAGGTAGGTTGGACATTGGGCCAAGTCAAGAGGATACTTCTGAGTTAATAAAAAAAAATTGAATCCCCACTTTTTATTTTTTTCTTTTTGAATAATATATTATACCCCACATTGATTTCACTTGAATGTCTTAAATTGAAGTATTTTTCAATGTGGGGTAGACTCACATCTCTCCATCATGTCTACCATTTGCAATTGCCACAAGCTTTCACAATCGTCACCCTTCAAAATAGTCACAAACCCTCACTATTTCTATTATTTATTAGTGTCACAATCTTTCATAACTTTGCCTTTTGAAAGAGTCACTTCTTTGATTTTTTTATTTTTTTTCTATTCTATTAATTCTTAGATGGTTATTCTTGCCTCATCTCACTCCTTCTTGAACCCCAACTTGACAATACGTAAGATCAAGGTAAGGTAAGTTGGGCATTGAGCTGAGTCATAGGGACATCTGTGAGTTAACAAAAAAAAACAATTGAGTTGCCACTTTTCATTATTTGCTTTTGTGAATAATATATTATACCTTACATTGATTTCGTTTGAATGTCCTACTAACATGAAACATTCTTCTCTTTGTATCTTCCAATGTGGGGAAGAGTTACATCTCTTCACCATATCTTCTCTTAGAAAGAGTGACAACTTTTCACAATTGCCACTTTTTGAAAGAGTTAGAACCCTTCACCATTATTGTCCTTTGTGAGTGTCATTGCAACCTTTCATAACTTTTTCTTTTGAAGGAGTCACTTTCTTATTTATTTCTTATTCATTTTTCTCTTTCATTAGTTTCATTTTAATGTTCTCATAAATTGAAACCTTCTCCCCTTTGTATCTTCCAATGTGAGGGAGAGTCACATATCTTCATCATATCTTTTCTTAGAAATATTCATAACCTTTCACAATTGCCACTCTTCAAAAGAGTCACAACACTTCACCATTTTTGTCATTTTCAAATGTCACAATTTTTCATAACTTTTTCTTTTTGAATGACTCGCTTTCTTATTTTCTTCTTATTCTTTTTTCTATTACATTAATCATTAGAGGGCTAGTCTTTCTTCAACTTACCCCTTCCTGAACCCCAACTTGGCAATATGTAAGACCAAGGTACGGTAGATTAGGCATTGGGCCAAGTCACAAGGATACCTTTGAGTTAACAAAAAAAATGAATCGCCACTTTTTATTTTTGCATATTTAATAATATATTATACTTCACATTGATTTCACTTTAATGTCCTAAATTGAAACCTTATCCTTTTTATATCTTTCAATGTGGGGGAGAGTCAATCTCTTTTTCATGTTTACCATTATCAGTTGTCACAAAATTTCACAATCGCCACCTTTCAAAAAAGTCACAACCCTTCACTATTTCTATTATTTTTTGGTGTCATAACCTTTCATAAGTTTGTCTTTTGAATGAGTCACTTTCTTAATATTTTTTTATTCTTTTTTCTCTTCCATTAATTCTTATAAAGCTAGTCTTACCTCAACTCACTCCTTTTTAAACCCCAACTTGATAATATGTAATACCAAATTAGGTAGGTTGGGCATTGAGCAGAATCATATGGATATCTATGAGTTAGCAAAAAAATAAAATTGAGTCACTACTTTTCATTATTTTCTTTGTGAATAATATATTATACCCTACATTGATTTTTCTTGAATATCCTCCAAAATTAAACATTCCCCTCTTTATATCTTCCAATGTAGGGAAGAGTTACATCTTTTCACCATATCTTCTCTTAAAAGGAGTGACAACTTTTTACAATCACTACTTTTTGAAATAGTCACAACTATTCATCATTATAGTCATTTTGAGTGTTACAACCTTTCATAACTTTTCCTTTTGAAGGAGTCACTTCCTTATTTTTTTCTTATTCTTTTTTGCGTTCCATTAATCCTTAGATGGCTAGTCTCTTCTCAACTCATCCCTTTCTGAACCTTAACTTGGCAAGATGTAAGACCAAGGTGAGGTAGGTTGGGCACTAAGCTAATTCATAAAGATACCTTTGAATTAACAAAAAATAGAATTGACTCACCACTTTTAATTATTGTCTTTTTGAATAATATATTATACAATACATTGATTTTATTTTAATGTCTTCGATAATTGAAACCTTCTCCACTTTGTATCTTCCAATGTGGAGAGAGTCGCATCTCTTCATCATATATTTCTTAGAAAGAGACAACCATACACAATTTCCACTCTTTGAAAGAGTCACAACTCTTCACCATTTTTATCATTTACGAATGTCACAACTTTTCATAACTTTTCCTTTTGAATGAATCAATTCTTTATTTTTCTTCTTATTCCCTTTTCTATTACATTAACCCTTAGAGGGCTAGTCTTGCCTCAACTCATCCCTTCCTGAACCCCAACTTGACAATATGTAAGACCAAGGTAAGGTAGGTTGGGCATTGGGCCAAATCATGATGATACCTTTGAGTTAATAAATAAATTTGAATCACTACTTTTTATTTTTTCTTTTTAAAATAATATATTATAACTCACATTGATTTCACTTGAATGTCCTAAATTGAAGCCTTCTCCCATTTGTATTTTACAATGTGGGGGAGAGTCACATCTCTTCATCATATCTACCATTTGCAATCATCACAAGCTTTCACAATCGCCACCCTTCAAAATAATCACAACCCTTCACTGTTTCTATTATTTGTCAGTGTCACAATATTTCATAACTTTGCATTTTGAAGGTGTCACTTTCTTAATTTTTTTTAACTCATTTTCCTTTTCCATTAATTTTTAGAGGGTTATTCTTACCTTAGCTCACCCCTTCTTTAACCCCAACTTGACAATATGTAAGTCCAAGGTAAGGTAGGTTGGGCATTGAGTTGAGTCATAGGGATATTTGTGAGTTAACACATGAAAAAAATTAAGTCACTACTTTTCATTATTTCTTTTTTGAATAATATATCATACCCTATATTGATTTTATTTAAATGTCTTCCTAAAATGAAACATTATCCTCTTTATATCTTCCAATGTGGGGAAGAGTTACATCTTTTCACCATATCTTCTCTTAGAAAGAGTGATAACTTTTCACAATTGCCACTTTTTGAAATAGTCACAACCATTAACCATTATTATCTTTTGCGAGTGTTACAACCTTTCATAACTTTTCCTTTTGAAGTAGTCACTTCCTTATTTTTTTATTCATTTTTCTATTCTATTAATTCTTAAAGGGATAGTCTCTCCTCAACTCACCCCTTTTTTAACCCCAACTTGACAAGATGTAAGACCAAGTTAAGGCAGATTGGGCAGTCAACTAATTCATAGAGATACCTCTAAATTAAAAAAAATTGACTCACCACTTTTCATTGTTGTCTTTTTGAATAATATATTATACCACATTGCGAGTGTTAAAACCTTTCATAACTTTTCCTTTTGAAACGGTCACTTCCTTATTTTTTTAATTCATTTTTCTATTCTATTAATTCTTAGAGGGATAGTCTCTCCTCAACTCACCCCTTCCTGAACCCAAAATTGGCAAGATGTAAGACCAAGGTAAGGTAGGTTGGGCACTGAACTCCTTCATAGAGATACCTCTGAATTAAAAAAAAAATTGACTCACCACTTTTTATTGTTGTCTTTTTTAATAATATATTATACCACATTGATTTCATTTTAATGTCCTCGTAAATTGAAACCTTCTCCCATTTGTATCTTCCAATGTGAGGGAGTGTCGCATCTCTTCATCATATATTTTCTTAGAAAGAGTCACAACCTTTCACAATTGCCATTTTTTGAAAGAGTCACAACTCTTCACCATTTTTGTCATTTGCGAATGTCACAACTCTTCCTTTTGAATGACTTATTTCTTTATTTTTCTTCTTATTCCTTTTCTCTATCATTAATTCTTAGAGGACTAGTCTTACCTCAACTAACCCTTTTCTGAACCCCAACTTGACAATATGTAAGACCAAAGTAAGGTAGGTTGGGTATTGGGCCAAGTCACAAGGATACCTCTGAGTTAACAAAAAAGAATTGAATCACCACTTTTTATTTTTGTCTTTTTGAATAATATATTATACCCCACATTTATTTCATTTGAATATCTAAATTTAAACCTTCTCCCCTTTGCATCTTCCAATATGGGGAGAGTCACATCTCTTCATTGTGTCTACCATTTGCAATCATCACAAACTTTCACAATCGCCACCCTTCAAAAGAGTCACAGCCCTTCATTGTTTCTATTATTTGTCGGTGTTATAACTTTTCATAACTTTGCCTTTTGACGAAGTCACTTTCTTAAAATTTTTATTCCTTTTTCTCTTCTATTAATTCTTGGAGGGCTAGTATTACCTTAGCTCACTCATTCTTAAACCCCAACTTGGCAATATGTAAGACCAAGGTAAGGTAGGTTGTGCATTGAGCTGAGTCATAGGGATATCTGTGAGTTAACAAAAAAAAAAGAATTAAGTTGCCAATTTTTTTTTTTTTTTTTGTGAATAATATATTATACCTTACATTGATTTTATTTGAATGTCCTCGTAAAATGAAACATTATCCTCTTTGTATCTTCCAATGTGGGGAAGAGTTACATATCTTCACCATATCTTCTCATATAAAGAGTGACAACTTCTCACAATTGCCACCTTTTGAAATAGTCACAACCTTTTGCCATTATTGTCCTTTGCAAGTGTTACAACCTTTCATAACTTTTTCTTTTGAAAAAATCACTTATTTTTTTAATTCATTTTTCTATTGCATTAATTCTTAGAGGGATTGTCTTTTCAACTCACCCCTTTCTAAACCCCAACTTGGCAAGATGTAAGACCAAGGTAAGGTAGGTTAGGCATTGAGCTAATTCATAAATATACCTCTGAATTAAAAAAAAGAATCGACTCACCACTTTTCATTGTTGTCTTTTTGAATAATATATTATACCACATATTGATTTCATTTTAATGTCCTCATAAATTGAAACCTTCTCCCCTTTGTATCTTCCAACGTGGGGAAGAGTCGCATCTCTTCACCATGTTTTCCCTTTGCAATTGTCACTACCTTTTTATAATTGTCACCTTTCAAAATAGTCACAATGTTTCACCATGTCTTTCATTTGCGAGTGTCATAACCTTTCATAATTTTACCTTTTGAATAAGTCACTTATTTTTTTTCTTATTCTATTTTCACTCCCATTAATTTTTAGAGGGCTAGTTTTGCATCAATTCACCCATTCATGAACCCCAACTTGTAAATATGTAAGAGTAAGGAAAGACAGGTTGGGCACTGGGTTGAGTCACAAATTAGATACATTTGAGTTAACAAAAAAAGAATTATGTCAAAACTTTTCATTGTTGCCTTTGTAAATAATATATTATACTCCACATTGATTTCACTTGAATGTCCTCCTAAAATGAAACCTTTTCCCTGTATTATCTTCTAATATCGTGGGGAATCACACCTCTTCATCATGTCTTCCCTTTGCAATCATCATAACCATTCACAATTGTAACCTTTTAAAAGAATTACAACCCTTCACTATTTTTTTTCTTTTGTGAGTGTCATGAATTTTTATAACTTTTTCTTTTGAATGAGTCACTTCCTTTTTTTTTTTTTCTTATTCTATTTTTTCTTCCATTAATTCTTAAATGGCTAGTTTTGTCTCAATTCACCCCTTCTTGAACCCCAACTTGGCAATATGCAAAATCAATGTAAGACATGTTGGGCATTGAGATGAATCATAAAGATACCTTTGAGTTAAAAAAAAGAAGAATTGAGTCACCACTTTTCATTGTTTCATTTTTGAATAATATATTGTACCCCACATTGATTTCATTTGAATGTCCTCTTAAAAAGAAACATTATCCTTTTATATTTTCCAATGTGGGGGAGAGTCACACCTCTTCATCATATATGTTCTTTACAATCGTCACAACCTTTCACAATTGCCACCCTTCAAAAGAGTCAAAACCCGTCACCATTTATGTTATTTGTTAGTGTCACAACCTTTCAAAACTTTTCCTTTTGAAAAGTTACTTCTTTATTTTTATTTTCATTTCTTTTTTTTTTAATTAATTTTTTCTTAAATCACACATTTCTTTTTTTCTTCCTTCCTCTCTCCCCATTCAAATGAAGTAATCTTCTCCCTTTTTGTATCTCATGTTTGAGGTAGTCATAACCTTCCACTTCATGTCTTTTGACCTTTCATTAACTTATTTTTAATCATGTTATATTTTAATTTTGTTCTTTTATATATTTGTTTTCTTAAATTTTAAAGTTATTATTATTGTTTATTACTAAATCCTATTTTAAAAATGAGATATTATAGCAAATCAGTACTTATCTCATGATTGTTAATCATACAGAAGTCACCAATTCTTTAGAGCTAGTCAACAAAACTTGAGTTCAATTTTTCATCCAATTTTTCAACACAATGCTTGCACCCTATAAAAAAACTCATAAAATTCATTATAAACTATTGTGAATTTTGAATCCATGACCATCCTCAATGTGAGAAATGACTCTTAAGTCATAAGTCACCTATGCTACAAATATTTACATGCCATTTAGTCTTATTTACACCTTGTTAATGAATGGACAAAATGTATCAACATCAAAATTAGATCTCAAGACCTTTCAATTACAATTTCAACACTTTATTCAACTCTACTAGTACGACTTGATACTTTAATTATTATATCATAATACATAAACATTTTTATTTAATCACAAAGTTCAATATGAAAATACCTCTATAAATTGGAGCTATGTTAGTTTGAATTGAGGTAAGATTTGTTATAGAGCTTGTACTTTTCTTCCCTCGCTTTATGAATTCAAATATATTTGTATTACCTTCCAAATGAAACAATACACGTTATTATCTTTCTATGAGATTTAAAGTAGCATTGAATATGAAAATACTTTTGGTATCATACACAATCTCCCTGGTTGCTAGGCATGTCATATGGACAACTATGATTTCTCTATTAATGGACTTCGATTCTTACTTGTTGTTGTATCTTTTTCTTTTGGATTGAATCTTATATTTCTCATAAACAAAATTGAATCTGGTAGAGAAAATACACATATTAGACCATGACTACAACCAATAATAACAATTGATATATTGATTTCTTTGGGACATCTTTACCTATTCAGGGTAAATTTTACATTTGCTTACTTAAGCATTATTTCCTTTCCTTTCCCTTAAAGTAATCTAGAAATATTATAGGGATGTATTTGCATCCAACTACCACAACTTACAATTTTAAACTATTAACATTATTTATTTAATCATTATCACTAACATCAATTTTATTTATTACTAACCCAATACAAACTTGATAGAAAATAAGTTTAGCCTTATTAGGTTAAAATAGACTGAAAGAAAATATGAAGAATGAATGCTTGGCTCAAAACACAAGAAGAAACTAAAAAAAATCAAACAAATAATGAGAGGAAACTCTTTAGGTGGATATAGTATTCACCAATTCAACATAAACTCATTTATGACAGGTCAATAAAAAGACATAATGTGAATCAATAAGAAATTGACAAGCAAGAGTGACAACAAACAAGTTGGGAATACTTTAATAAAATGTGGTGTTTGCCTATCTAGAGAAGAAAACTAAGAAGAGCACAAATAGAGATTTCCAAAACATGAAAAAGAGGATTAGATCCACTATAAATGCATTTAATCAGAGGTAAACATATGTGATAAAAGTATAAGTCACCTCAAATTTTACAACATGAAAAATTTTGAAGCAACAAATTGGGAAACTGTTTAATAGAAGAATATATCACGTGTATTAAAATTTGGAAAAAACACAATAATCTCAAGGAAAGCTAAAGATGATTAAAAGGAAGTGTAGAGAATAAGTTAGATTTGGGTCTAAGAGAAGACCTATTGAACACTATGTGTGTATTAAAAAATCTCAAAGTTTCTAACTCTCTCATAATAGGTGCCAACATTCTAAATTTGTGATGGACATTTGTGACTCCCATGTTGCCAAATTTTGGTAATAAGTTCTCAAATGAGGGAAAATAATTTTGGAATAAAATATTTCATGACACTTAGGATATTTTATAACTCAAATAAAGGTTAATTTCTAATAAAATTAAGGTCCTTACATAAATATCTGATGTAAGATAGACATAGGAGGTGGTGGGAGATAAGGTTTTGGGGTCACTCCTACACTTGCCTTTTTTTTATAACACTTGTGACGTTACTTTTTGAACTCATATTAACTTTATGAACCCTAAAAGTTATGACCAAATATCAACATATATTGATGAATAATTAATGTTATTGTTACATGGAAATGTGGAAAAATTTAATGTTAAAAATATTAGATAAAATCTTTATGATATCTTTATTTTTCCTTGGTTAATGGTCAACATTGTAGATTCTGTAAATATTAGATAGTTTCTCTTTCTATGATTGTATCATAATAGAGACATTGTATCTCTATATTTTATAAATGATTGCTTGACCATTCATTCAATACATTCATTTTTTTACCAATTACATTCATAATATGATATTAGAGTAGTGATAATATTTTTTTAAAAAAAATTATAGTTTATGAAATTTTCAAAATTAATTTCTTGGCATCTAGGGTTTTTTGGCTACCACTTTCCAGGGATGAATATTTTTTCTTTCGATTCCAAATGATTCAAAATCTTGACCTTGAAAATAAAACATGATTTTTTGTTTTCTTAAGTCTTATGTTCATTTTATTTGGTTATTCGACCATTTCTCTACAAATAAAAATATGTTTTTGTATTTTTCTAGTCTTCTCATAGTCATTTTTTCTTATGCTTGCAATTTCTCTATGGCTCGAGCTCTTTTCCCACACATTGCCAGTCCTCTTTAGGTGGTCCTTTTTATCTGCATCATAATTTCCATATTTTTTTCATCATTCTTTTGTAAATCGATGACCCTTTTTCTTCTCGATGACTCTTAACCTTCCATATGACCCTTTATGGGTTATTTATCTACAATAGTGGACCCTTTTTCTAAATCATACGATCTTAGTTTTGGTTATTTTTTGCAAATGGGGTTTCCTTAGTTTTTTAGCTCGCATGTATAGCATTTCAAGGTGTTTTTTTGCTTCATTTTTTTGCATGCCACACTTCAAACTTCTCAAACACGACCTAGGGTTTTAGAGACAAGCCTTTGTGCATTACAATCAAATTTTTTCAGATTCAACTTTGTCCTAGGGCTCATTGTTTTCAACCAAGTTTTTTTTAAAAATATTCTAATTTCTTAGTTGGAGAAATTTTTTAAGCTACATATTCTTGTGGGCTTTTCGAGATTTCTAGGTCTTTGCCAAAATTTTCTTGGTTTGTCAAAAATATGTACCTTAAGAATTGTGCCAATTGTACTTCATTTTTTGAAGTATGTACCTACATCTTCCTTTGGTCTTGCATTGGGATCTGCATCTTGGATAGAAGAATATATTTGTTATTATTGTTCAAAAAATGAAGGAAGAGGATATGGTAGTCATAACTCTAAAAAGTCTATCTAAATCCTATGAGAAATTCATAGAGACATGTTGGTGTTTGAAAATGCTTATGCCATCTAGGGCTGCCAATATGCCTTGAGACTAATGTTAGGAGTGGTTAGCTCCAAGTGTGAAAGCTCAGCAAGACAACTGGACCAACTATAGGGACAAGACTACCCTCTTCACTTTTGGCTCTGCAAAACCATGGTGGGTGCACCTAATCCAGTAACTTATGGCATTTTAGGACTTTGGATTGGATTAAACAAAGCAGATGATAGCAAGAGACTACTAAATGTTAACCAGACATTCATTGAATCTCAATTGCTATTGGGTATAAAATGGCCTTGTGAAGGGTAAAGACTTGAAATGGTATTGATATTCAAAGATGTAGAAAATAGCCCAAACCCATCAAACATTGAATTCAACTGAATGTACTATTCCTTGATCAGTTCCATTATCCATTGGGAAAATCATCAAATGCAAGTATAGAAACATGAACCAACTATTGTCAAAGACTCATAGCCATAAATATAACTATTTCAGCCCATCCACTACTTATAAGATCCTTCTTTAGACAACCAAACTGAATCTATGCCCTATCTGAAGTATATTTCACTTGACCCTAAATCAAGAACTAAAGAATAGAACACATACAAAGGTTACCCAATGCAATGGATCAGAAAATCCAAAACTCATAAGACTGACACCAAGGAGAGACTTGAAAGCATGAGAATAGTTATATTTAGTATGATGAGGCATGTACATGTCTATACCAGAAATGAGACTACCACTTCAATAACCTGCAAAAGATGCAAAGAAGTTCTATTCAGCTTCCTACAATGCGACAAAATTTTCTATTTCCCTAGAACTGACAAAATTCAGAACCCCTTCTAAGTCAAAAAAGCTACAACTTATACCACTAGCTGCCTTGGAAACCCAAAATAGGTTGCAACAAGCTACAAATAGCTAGGGCTAGGGTTTCACCCACTAGAACAACCAGAAAAACATCAAAATTTACTGCAGGGGCAGGAAACATAGGCAACCTGGTAAGAACAGATCCAAAAATGATCTTCATTTATGTCAATCCTCTGAAAATCTAGCAAGGACCAAGAATTTGTCATGCTAAATAGTCCTTTCACCACCTATAAATACACCTCGAGCCATGATTGTATTCATTCCTTTACAGTACAAATCCCTGCAATCAACTGTCAAACATTTTGGACCACATCGCAGCAACAAGCACCACCAAACCAGTCAAATCTAGCCATGCAAGCATTCAATACCAGTTCCTAGGGTTGGAAAGTCATTTTGATATTCAAATTTGAAGAGAAATAGCTTTCTCAGGCTCAACAACTTGACCATTCATCCCTAGTCACAAAATCGTGCAGTCATAAACTTCACCACTACAGGAATCTTGGCTCCATCTTATGTTTTGGTTGCGTGATCGCAAGGCACCAAACTAACCCTTGCGATCATGCAACCATAGTCTCCTAGCCATGGTCAATGGTCACAAACCCCACTAAAAATTCCTTGGCCACGTCAGTACCGTGGACCCACCTTTAACTCTGTAATAGTGCAATCAGATTGTTGTCACATGATCGCATAGCCCAGAAACGGGCTATGTGAACATGCGATAAGCCACATCCCTTTACCTTTCCGCAACCACCACCGCTGCTAACAAAAAATATTAGTCACATGATCGCATAGCCTTGAAAAAGGCTATGCGAACATGCGACTAACTACCAGTAATCACCACCGCTGCCTACGCACCAACCAATCAGGAACCACCACATCATGGAGACCAAACAACTGGGCCCTCCCTTCAAACATTGCAACCCTCACCCCCATTGGTAATCCACCAAGTCACCCTTCTCTTTGGATTTCCCAGGCCCACTGATGAAATGCCACCTCATTACCGCAGACACATGTCAACCAGTCGCATGATCACATAGCCAAAAATTGGGCTATGCGATCATGTGGCAACCAACCAAATGCCACCACATGATTGCCAACGAGACTACCAAAAAAAGAAGCTTTACCTTTAAAAGCATGAAGACCTAGGCCCACCATTACGTGATTGCACGACCAAGGCAAAGTAAATTGCTAGCTAGGTCGCTAGATGTTAAGGGCCTAACCGCCAAGAAATAGCAACCAAGAGATAACCATGAGTCACCAGATCGCGGAAAGAAAAACTTAACCGCCAAGCAATTGAACATCACTAAGAACTGGGACCCACATAGACAAGTGGCAAGTGGTCGCATGATCGCATGTCAGAAAATTCTGACATATGGCCATGTGACAACCAATCAAGAAGAGCCTGCAGACCTGAACCCACTTCACGCCCATACAAGAAAATCAAATAGCTGTCGTAAAAGTGTGAAGGATAAACATCGTGCATCTTTACCATGTGAACATACAACAACCATTGATCTTGTTAGAACTTTAACCACACCGGACAATGGGAAGAACTGGGACCCACCAATGATCGCACTTGCCCAGTTAAGACCGAGGTTGAAAACACACAAAGTTTTTGACACAGCAAAAGACTGAAAACACATAGAGTTTTTGATGCCAGAAGACAAGCATGCAAAAATAGGAAGCACAAGGTCAAAAACAATGAAGGTTTTCACATAGACCGAAAACATCATGGATTTTCAAAAACACTGTGGCAGATTCTTGAAATTGTTTCCTGCAGACCTTAGAACTTGAATAAATTTCTGGATTTTGCAATTCAGTACATGTGTTTTGGATTGGAGCAAGTTGACACACACCATGAAACATTATGGATTTTCTTCACAAGATAAAACTATGACTGCAGGTCGAGCAGGACAACTTAACAAAGCTTGCAGGGAAAAGGCCATTTTCCTGGGATTTTTTGCTATGACTAGAAAATGGACTAACAAGACACTCAACATTACTTAAATTTTTTAGAGTTATGCACCAAAATTATTTAGTAGGATCATAGGAAAGAACAATTTGGTAACAGTCCAACATCCTTTTAGGACAAGCCTTCACATCCCAATCCTTTCAAAAGGATCAAGGAAAAGATTAATCCTCTAAGTAGAAAGGTTCCAATTAGCCTTACGATAGCTCAAAGATGAAGAAATTTCAAGCTAGGGTTCCCAAAACATCATTCTTATACTCCCTCCTATGATTAGAGAACCTTAACATAATGGACAACCAAGGTAAGAGTTTGATGAAACTACAATAGGGTGTTTGGAGCGTCCTTCCTTTTTGATCCCAAGGGTAGGGAATGCATCATGGGACTGTTCATCACAACATGAGTTGGTGTGCTTAGAAGAAGACCTCACAACAAATTTTCCCTCCTTGTATTCACTTATTATCCCTACTATGATTGACTATGGTAAACATATAAGAGTTACACATTATTGCATGTATTCTCCAAATAAAAGGTGACATAAAAATATTATATTCATACACATTATTTATAAGAAAGAAATCATAAATAGGACCATTATTCATAAGCAATAAATCATAAATAAGACCCATTCTGCTATTTATTTTAAGAACTAATACATCATACCAATTTATAATATGATTCAAATTCTCTATGCTATAAGAGAGATTGTTGTAAGATAGATTTGTTTGGCTCGATGATTTGACGTATTGGTGAGTTATGATTAAATAATTATCAATTAGATGATTGAGAAGTGATGATATAATAAATGCTAGTTTAACATGTTGATGAATGTTGATTGAATGCATTTTGATTTGATAGAGTATGTTACTATAACTGATAGTAATGTTGAAGATTGATTATGTGATGGAGCTGATGATGAAGACCGACCAAGCTAAGAGGACTACATGATGATAGTAGAAAGATTTATTGTCTTGTCATTGATGTCAAGTAATTGATTTCTAATTTATATTATGTTTCCATATCATTTGGTAATGATATAAGTTAAATGAGTTAAGGAGGAGAAGAAATGAGAAGTTGTAGAACTTAAATGGGTAGCTGATATAGATCGAACAATGATTAGATTATGATCATATAATATTTTTTCACCTGACATATGATTATGTCAACTGGTAAAAGTATGATAATGAAGATTTGATGACTCAGTAAGATAAGTTGTTTTTGCTACTGAGAAGGTAAAGTCACTCGGTAAGGTAAAGTAAAAAGGAAATTTCACTCGATAAAGGGAAAGGAATTCAAGACATGGAACAACAAAGAAAGGTTTAGGCACCGAGCAGTTAACCAAAATTCAAAGGAAGAACACCGAGCAAGGAAAATTTATTAAATATGGATTAAGTTAATATTTAATGATTAGCTATGATGAGTTGGATGATCATGATGATGAGGGAAGTTAGTTTCAAAGATCCACAGTTATGAAATTTCAAGAAGAATACCTATGACAAGATCTAAGCGGCAAAAAGGAAGGAACAAGTTTCAAGAAAAGTTCAAGCTCCCAGGTGAAAAGGAAATGTGTTATCGAGATCTGATTTCAAGGTATAATAAAATGAATGGTCAAGATTAACTAAAGGAAAATGTAATAGATGAGATTAAGAGGCAAAAATTATCTATATAAAGGATGATCTTGTATGGGTAATTAGCTGGCAAATTTGAATAGTTGAAGCGTTACCGACTATTATAGAGAAGAAGGAATAGAGAGATTTTGAGTGGGAAAACAAAGATTTGTTGAAGTGTTGATACCAGTGGATGATGAAGAATTGAAGTGAAGATTGAAGAGATATGAAAAGATAGTTGCAAATTTTTAACCGGATTGGCTCTTAATCAGACGTACCTCAAAAAAGTATTTATCTTAGTAGGTGACAATTCTCATAGTGGTTTTTCCCAAAGATGAGTTTACGTGTTAAATATTGGTGTTATATGTTGTGAATAATTTACTGATTGCTATCAGAGCTAGGTACTTGGAAGAGATAAGTTTAAATAATTAAGTAAAATATCTGAAGTTGTATAGGAGAGAAGTATCTAAGTTGAGTAAGGAAAGTTTCCGAACAAGGCAAAGCAGAATGAAATTGTATCTATCTAGGATTGGAGAACATGCCCTGGATTTTCTAGAAAATGATTGCACTCCACCAACCACAAGACCCTTGACAGTTGATCAGATGGAAGAAAAAAAGGAACACAACTTAGTTATGATAGAGATTGCTTCTTCATGCTTCGATGATGAATTCAATGATACCAAAGACTGCAAAAATTCAAAAGAGATGTGGGAAAAATTTACACTTATCTATGGAGGAGATCAATATGTTCAAAAAGATAAGGTTGACAATCTGAGAGGAAAATATGATAAAATGAGAATGAAAGATGATGAGAACATCACCCAATATAGTAGCAGATTCAAAGAAGTTATTAGTGCCATCAGAGGTGTTGGAGGAATCTTGACAAATGAAGAAGAGGTAAGTGAAATTTTGAGAACTCTATCTTCTAAATATGCTATTAGAGTATCTGCAATTCAAGAATTGAGATTTATACCAAACAATGTTGTTACCCTTGAAGCCCTAATCAGTAAGCTGACCAAATTTGAGTTAACTAATTATGAAAATAGTCTAATAATGATTGAAATTGCCTTCAAATCATCTTTTAGCATTGAAACATCAAGAAGAGAAAAAGAGAATCACAAAAATTCACATGGAAAAGAGTATGACATTATCTTGACTGAAGAAAGAGAACAAGAAGAGTTGGAAGCAATGCTGGCTAACTGACTACCTAGAGGTAAAGGAAACTAAAAAGGTAATTTACCATTAAAATATTTTAATTGTGATAAGATTGGACATATTGCATCTAGATGTCCTGACAATGACATAAATGATAAGATTGATAAAAGAGACAACCAACACTGAAGATTCAGAGATTTTAAGGATAAAGGTAAAAAATCTTGTTAACTAGCTGAGGAAGGTGTAACTGATGATGAATCTGATGATATCGTTAAACAATATGAAGTTATCTTTCTTGTAGTAAAAGAAGACTCGGATGAAGAAAATTTTTGAGATGAGAAAGCACTCGTGTCTCATGTAAGTAAATCTAACCCTTGATTATTGATAGTGGTTGTTTACACTATATGACTGGTGACATTGAAAATTTTGAGAACTTAGAAGAATATGATGGAGGATTTTTTAGATTTGACAATGATGTTCTATGTCCTATGAAAGGTAAAGGATCTATTGTGTTGAATGAGAAGATGAAATGCAATGATGCATATTGGGTGAGAGGATTGAACTATAATCTGTTGAGTGTTGCACAACTGAACAATACTAGCCACAATTGGAATTTCAGAATAGAAAAGTGAAGATCTATGGTGTTGATGGATATCTAATTAGAACTGGAGGACAATCAAGAGGTAATTTATTTTATCTTGATATTGATGCAAAAAGTTGCTTGTTTGTAAAAAATGAAGATGTATAGTTATGGCATAAGAGACCGTGTCATGTAAATTTTGATAACTTGATCAAAGTGAGTAAGAAAACCATAGTAAGAGGTCTACCAAAATTTAACAAAGCTGATAATGTAATGTGCAAAGAATGTCAAATTGGTAAGATGACCAAGTCAAGTTTTATAAGAAAATCTTATTCTATGAATGGTATTTTAGAATTGGTTCATATTGACCTTTGTAGACCTATGAAAGTTCAAAGCTATTATTGAGATTGATACTTTATTTTTTTTGTTGATGATTATTCAAGAATGATGATTGTTATGTTTTTGAAATTTTTTTTAATGCATTTCAAATGTTGGTATAAAGAAAGAGTTGAAAAAGAAATAGGAAAACAACCGAAGTAAAAAAAAGAGCTGATAGAGGTAAATTTATCTCCAATGAATTTATTATCTTCTGCAATGAGCATGGAATCAAGAGACAAGCATCTACATCGAGGACTTCACAATAGGATGAGATAGCTGAGAGAAGAAAGAGATATATTGTTGACTATGCTAGAACGTTGTTGATTGAAAAGAAAGTTGCACAAACATTTTGGAGAGAAGCCATAAGTACTACAGTCTTTACTCTAAACTGAATATATTTGAAGAGAGGTACAAATAAGACACCCTATGAACTATGGTTTGAACACACACCGAATGTAAGTCAGTTAAATTTTTTTGGAAGTAAGTGTTATATACTGAAAGATGCTAGAAATAGAAAGTTTGAATCTAAAGGAGATGAAGGTATATTCCTTAATTATTCATCAAAAAGTAAAACATATTGTAGACATGGAAAATTGGCCAAAGGCTTAAATCAATCAAAAGGTGCATCAAATCATCAAAATAACACAAGAAATCAATAAATGGAACAAAGGCAATTCAAATCAAAGGAAAATTCAATTAAATGATTAAATGATTAAATAAAGCTTGAAAAGGGGAAAAATACTAAGAAATTGATTAAATTTAATTAATGACATAGTTGTTGAAAGCAAAAATCAAAATGAACCTCTTACCCTTCATGGCTAAATTTAATTACTTTAATTAATTAATAAATCATAATTTTCTTCAACAAAGCAAAAAAGGAGACAAAATGGACACAAATCACTCACTTTTGTTGAAATGGTCCAACCTTTTGAAACCATTTAAATGTTTGTCCCCCCATTTAGGGACAAAGCAAAGCTAATTGACCTTACCCAAGCATAACCATGGTTATCTCACTCTACCCCCTACCCTTGGGAATATCCTATAAATAGAAGGCATTTTGAGGCATTATTCATCCACTCCATATCTTTGAATTGCAGCAAAGCTCTTGCAATTTGCATCCACACCACTCACTTAGCATTTTCATTGATAATTAGCTTAATTGTTGATCATTTTAGAGATTTTCTTATCAAATAGAGCTAGAATTTGATAATTAGATCTAGTTTGCATATCATTCTTGGTTCAATTCTCATAATTAGAGTGTCACTAGTGAGGATTTGCAGCTGAGAGCCTCACTTACTACTTCAATTTAGAGAACCATGAGATATTTAGATTAATTGTGCATTATTTAGATTAGTTTGCTTTGAATAGTGTAAATTCTCTTTAAATCTTGTTATTTCATGAAGGTGTAAATCACTCACACACAAATGGCACCCACCGTGGGGCCCTAAGCCTCAAATTTATCATAATTTCCACGTTATTTGCAAAATTTAGGCTAGAATTGCATGATTTTGCTCACTATTTACAGGTTACAGGAAAGAAATCATGCCTGCTGGTAAAGAAATCATGCCTAAAGCAAAGAGATGTTGCTCACAGAAATTCAAATGTCACCTGGAGTCTGAACGATCACGCTTTTCAGCCCGCAGAATCACGCTTCTGGAGAAAGAAATCACGCCTGCAAAAATTAAATTCTCGCGTCACGGACAAGCAGCTGATGCCTTTGGTCATTAAGATGTCACCTGGAAAGAATTAAAAGCCGCGGCCGAGGAATAAGTTTACACCTGGTGTAAAGGGAGTTTCCTGCCTTTCGCATTTAATTTCTCGCTTTGAGTATTTTAAATGTCGCCTTGGATTAATTAAATGTCGCTTCTATGAATTAATTTGTCGCTTGAAATAAAGAGTTCATGCGTTCGTTTAATTTGATATCGCACTTAATTACTTTAATCTCGCTTGAGCCCCTTTCAGTGATGCTCGCGGTTAAAATAATTACGTCTTTATTAAATTAGATCTCGCCTTTAGCATGGACAATGTCACCTGGTTTAGCATTTATATTGTATCAGAGTAAATACTGTTGTCGCATGTATTAAAGATTTCACGCGTTTGAAAAATTTGATATCGCACTTGTCTATTTTAATCTCGCTTGAGCCCCTTTTGTTGACGCTCACGGTTAAAGTAGTCACGTCTTTGTTAAATTTAATCTTGCCTGTAGTCTGGATGATGTCGCCTGACTGTATTTTCTCTATTTTGTCAAAATAAAGACTGTATGCTAACTTCACTGTCATTCTTTTTGTCTCAGGAGCATGGTCTGTCATAAGAAAGTGCAAAAACCAGAGAGAAGGCACAACTTAGAGGAGAAATTGATCTCTAAAAGGATAAGGAAAGAAAATCGGGTACATTCTACCTTTGTTCTCAACAATGATTTAGAGAAAGAAGTAGAATTATATGCTAAATACATTGCTATTGTAGATGCTTATAAACAAAAATATGTCTCATTAAATTGGGAATTTAGTCCTTAAGTTTGTAAGAATTTTTACAAATATTTTGGTAAAAGGAATCAAAAGCATAATCAATCATATCATTTTAAGCTTTGATTTTGGTTTCCCCTCATTTTGTTTGGATTGTGTTGACTAATTTGTTGGTGGAGGGAACGTTTTGCTAAGGTAAGAGAAGGATTTGGAGAGAAAATGAAAAATCTACTATTTAAAAATGCGCCTAACCTTTGCTAGCATCGTTTGAGGTATTTTTCTCATCAAGCTTGCACTTTCGTTAAATTGTGGCATTTTCAAAGTTCAAAACATAGTTTAATCATAAAAGGAAAAAAATAAACACTTCAATTCTAAGAACCCCTTTGTCACAGGGTTGAAAAAGAACCAAATTGATTGTGAGTGTTTGGGATAAGGGAAAAGCAATAGGGATATGCTCTTCACTCTTTGAGTGAATCAAATTCTCAAACTTGCTCTACCAAATCCACTTTTCATGCTTTCAAATGAACATGTTTAAAACTTAGTGGGCTTGCCTCCCGAGATTGCCTTAGAAGGGCCGGTGAGAGGGACAGCCCAAAGTGGGATACACTTGCTTTTGCCGCGAGAATCCGACCCACTATAAAATGAAACGTGGGTATCCTTAATGGGGTACACGACAAAAGGATTTTAGCTCTTTCGAACTTCCTCTAGTAGTCCTAACGGATTGTGCAAAATTGTGCTTTTGTGCGTGTGGGAAGCCCCTTAACTTAGTTGGGGGATGAAAAGCTAAGATCTCTTTTGAATGGAAAACTTACTACATAACGGTAAAATAGAAAAACTACCTATTAGAGCCATGTTTACGAACCAATTATGTGCTAGGTAGATTGCGTGGAAGCTATTCTTGTGTTTAAACCAGTGAAAATGTTCAAAAATATACACATTAGAACATCCTAGGGATATGGTATCCAATTGATGTGTGTGTTGAGATTGTTTTTATTTTCAAACAAGATATTCCAAAGTTATTGATCAAAACACCATTAAAATTTTAAACCATTTAAAATTGATCAAAAACTTTTACCTTATTCCAAAAATAGCTTATCAAGAGAAGAAAGCCAACATACCCTTAAAGTTTGTTCATGCCTGTTATTATAAGGTCACTCTCTATAAGGAAAGCATTACAAACAGACGGGACCTACAACGGAGAAGAGCTCCCATTTCTAAAGAACACTTTCATTACTTCACGAGTGACTGAAAAACCCACTAAGGCAAAGGACATTAACAAGATGTTTAGTGATACCCTAGGAAATATCGATCCCAACAACCAAGGGAACAACATGAATGGGGGTATAGATCCTAACAAAAATCAAGGGAACAACATGAATGGGGGTATGGATCTTAACAACAATCAAGGAAATTCTAATAATGGAGGAAGAGATCCTAATTCTCAAGAGGCAAATTCACAAGGCAACAACTTATTTCCTCCTCATAATACAAACTTACCCCCAACTGCAGAAGAAGCCATGATTGAAAGAGCATTAGAGGCAAGACAATGTCCTTATTTCATAGAACTAATGAAAAAGACCATGCTTATGGATAAAGAAAAACACTTCATGGACTTAATACAAACGGGGGTAAAGCTACCTTAAGATTTTGACATAGAGCAATTAAAGCCCAAGGAAATAGAAGACCCTATGGAAGCAATAAGGGAACAATTCAAGGCATTACAAATGGAAATTGACAGTTTGAAACAAAACGGGGCTCCTAAGCCTTTCTCTATTGAAACATTATGTCCTTTTCCATTCGATAAGAGTTTGGTCATGGTGCCTTTTCCTATAAATGTAACATTTCCTAAATATGAGAGGTATGAAGGAACATCTGACCCACATGATCATCTTCGGGGGTTTTGTGCATTGAGTCTTGAATTCATGCATGAATCAACCTATTTAATGAGACTATTCCCAAGAAGCTTGGGAGGAACAGCCATGGATTGGTTTTCAAAACTACCATCCGGCATAAAATCCTTTGAAGAGTTAGCATCTAAATTCATGACTCATTACTCTTATAACATCAAACATGAGGTCACAATGATAACGTTATGTAACACGAAGCAACAAGATGGAGAAGCCTTTCTCACATTCTTGCAAAGATGGAGGACTGCATTTGCTAGATATCCAAGAAGTGTATCGGAGAAAGAAAAAATGGATATCTTTATTAACGGTTTAAGAAGCGAACTGAATTATAGACTAAGGATGCAATGTCCTAAAACCTTCCAAGATTTGATTGATAATGAAATTACAACGGAAGAAGTGTTGATTAAGAGTGGAGAGTTGAAATTGTACAAGGAAAATAAGAATAACTCTAACTCCAACAACAACAATACCAACAATAACAACAATCCAAATAAAAGTTGGTACAACAACAATAGCCGTTATGCTGCAAAGAATAACAACAAAGGTATTGTTAATGATGGTGTAGTGGAATCTAGCAACTTGAAGGTGATTCCATTTGCCCTTACAAAGACACCAAATCAAGTGAATAATGCTAATCAAGCATATAATGCACCTTCCAACAACAACAACAATGCCAACAAGAATAATCAAGGAAACAAGGATCAAAATAGCAAGTATGATAAGTATTTGAAGCCCACTCCTGCAAGACACTTTACACCCTTGGGAGAATCACTTGAAACTACATTAAAGGCTCTCATAGCTAACAATGTTATTACATTACCTGCTATTAAGCCTTATGAACCAGACCACAAGCCAGGTTGGTGGGATGCTAAGCATCATTGTGAATATCATAGGATTCGGGGGCACACTACAAATGAATGTCTACAATTAAAGAATGTGGTGCAAGACTTGATAGATAATAACATAATCACTATTGATGGACCCCAAAATAATGAAGATCATACAGCCTTCAAACAACCTTTTTACATACATGATAAAGGTGAGTCATCAAATGGCAAGAAACAAAGTGCCAATAATCTCAACTTTGCGCCATCATATGATCATATTGTTAATGCTATCATCATTAATGAACAGCCTCAAAAGGAAGCAACAAATGTCATTATAAGAGGGCAGAATTCTAGAATGACTTTACAAGGGATAGTCCCTCAAAACACCAATATCCCACCATCCAACATTGTGGTCAAACAACCTCCTACAGCAGCAAGGCCTTATAGTTTGGTGGACCAATTGCAACGTACTCCAGCACAAATCTCAATCTTAGAGTTATTGAAGTTGTCACCAAATCATAAGGAGATTTTGGAAAAAGCTTTGGAAGAGACACATGTTTCTACTACCTTAGGGGAAGAAAAATTTCAAAATATGGTAGGACATCTTGTGGCTCCCCATTGTCTTTCATTTTCCGATCAAGATGACATGTCTATAACTCATCCTCAAAATTTGCCATTACATATAGAGGTTTTGATCGAAAGGCATAGAGTCAAAAGAGACCTTATTGATGGAGGGGCTGGCCTTAACATATGCACATTGAGTCTTGTAAAATCCTTAGGTCTATCCGAGTCTTGCATTGACCCTACAAAGAAAATCACCATAAAAGCTTATGATGAAGCTGAAAGAGCTTCTAAAGGCATGATTGTGTTGCCCATCCAAGTGGGACCAGTCAAGAAGGAAACCAAATGTCAAGTGTTGGACATGAAATTAACCTATAACATCTTATTGGGAAGACCATGGATTCATGAGATGTAAGCTTTCCCATCCACATACCACCAATGCATCAAGTTCCCATACATGGGTGAAGAAATCATAGTTGGAGGAGACTCAAACCCATTTCAATATTGTAATGCACTCAAACCCTTGCATGAATTATACATTCCTCATAATCATGAAGGAGTTGTTCCAAGAATCACCAATGAAGATGCACAAAATCCTCTTTAAGCTAGCTCAACTACATCAACTAAGGGCAAGGAAAAAGTGAGCTACGAGGGTCCAAATGTGATGGAAAGTCCATATGTGGCACCTAAATTGGAGAGAGTGGTCTACAAACCTACTAAAGAGGAAAAAGAACAAGCTAAAGCAGCTCATTACCAATACATGAGTGAGATGATGAACAAATTTGATAAACAATGCAAGATTAGTTCAAAAGGGGTAGGAGAATATTCAGTTTCTCTATTTGACATGCCCATGTCTCCCAAATCACATGGTAAACCCTCAAAAGAACATCTTCCACATAAGTATAATTCTTATTTTGTGAGGGAAGATAGCAAAGCAACATGGGATAAGGAAGAGGATGATGTCCTTCAATGGCTTTATCATGATGAGGATGGTACCTTAGACACTCCCATGGAAAGAATTCAGCATGTCAATATACAAACAGAACAATATGGGAAAGGATTTGATATTATGCAAAAGATGGGATACAAAGGAAGAGGACCCCTAGGCCAAAGAAATAGAGGATTATTAGAACCTATTGAACCTATTTGGAGGGCAAGTCATGAAAAATCTGGAGTAGGTTTTCAATATAAGGGAGAAAGTTCAAGTCCAATGCATGATTTTCATCCTCAAATAAATGCATTAGAATCCGAAGGAGATAGTGATGACTCTAGGGATTATGAATGGGATACTTTATCAAATGAGTCATGTTAAGATAAAGAAGTCATTGCTATACATACTTATGCAAAAATCCCAAAACAAGATGCTCCAATTAATGAAGAATCTTCTATTCAAAGGCCTAATATAGAACAAGCATCTAGTAGTGGAGCATGGATAGAAACATTTTGGACACCTTCAGAGGAGGGAAATTCAAACATTAGTTTTAACCTGCTTGTGGCTTTTCCCACATTATTTCCCATAGAGGTCGATGAGGATTCAAGCGAAGGGGACTTTGACCCTACTTCCATGGATCATCTTGAGGAAGCGCACATCATAGATCTAAACGATACAATGTATGAACCTTCAAATGAAGTCATGTCCATAAATCCTATTGATGATACCTTACCCAATAACTCCTTAATTTTGATACATCCAGACCTCATTGATTGGGATCAAACTGAACCACATGACTTACTTTACTTCCCAAATGACCAAGCAACAAACCAATACCTCAATGCGGTTGAACCCTCTTTCACCAACAAACTCAATACGGACATGATGACAATAGAAAGGGTCCAATCTCTTAGTCAAAAAAAAGAAAAAATGAAAAATGAAATAAAATGAGAAGTTCTATTGGTGAAAACCCAACTGTGGCACCATTAGAACCAAAAACAATGAAAATAAAAGATGTTTCTTTTGGTGAAAACCCAACTGTGGCACCATTAGAAGAGAGATTGGACACTTTGCCTGAACATGAAGAAGAACGGTCATCTATTCTTATAGAACCAAGTGAAAAAGTTAACATTGGTACAGAACTAGAGCCAAAGGTTGTACACTTGGCTGCATCACTTACATCTCTTGAAAGAGAGGACTTTATCAAATTCTTCCAAGAGCAACAAGTAAATTTTGCATGGTCATATGCCGATATGCCTGGACTGGATCTTGATTTCATAATGCATCATCTGAATGTTAGACCCGGAGTTAAACCTGTGAAGCAAAAACTAAGGAAAATGCACCCACATGTGGCTCTCTTAATCAAGGCAGAATTGGAAAAATTGTTAAAGGTGGGATTCATAAGAACAATAGCATATGCTGATTGGATCTCTAACATTGTGCCAGTTACTAAGCATGATAAATCTATCCGTGTGTGTACGGATTTCAGAGATTTAAACCTTGCATGTCCCAAAGATGACTTCCCATTGCCAAGCATTGATACCATAGTGGATTTGACAGTAGGTCACACAATGTACTCATTAATGGATGGATTTAGTGGCTATAACCAAATCAAGATTGCTCCCAAAGACCAAGAAAAGACAGCATTTACTTGCCCTTGGGGTACTTTTTGTTGGAATGTCATGCCCTTCGGTTTAAAAAATGCTGGAGCTACATATCAAAGGGCCATGACAACTATTTTCCATGACATGATGCATACTTTCTTAGAAGATTATGTGGATGACATTCTAGAAAAATCCCACAATAGAGAAGAGCATTTACAAATCCTAAGAAAAATATTCATTCGGTTAGAACAATTCAAAGTTAGACTAAACCCAAAGAAGTGTGCCTTTGGTGTCCAATCCGGCAAGTTATTGGGTTATATAGTGTCAGCAAAAGGCATTGAAGTTGATCCTGAAAAAGTACAAGCCATTCTAAAAATGGAGATTCCAAGAAATATTAGCCAAATGAGGTCACTACAAGGAAAGATTCAATCAATAAGGAGATTTATCTCTCAATTAGCAGAAAAGTGTCACTCCTTCACCAGATTGTTACACAAGGACACTACATTTATGTGGGATGAAGAATGTGATAAGGCCTTTGCTACTTTGAAGACTTATTTGATAAATCCACCTATTCTTATGTCACCTATCAAGGGTAAAGAATTGTTGTTATACATATCAGCCACAGAAAGGTCTCTAGGCATATTGTTGGCACAAGAAGATGAGCAAGGAAAAGAAAGGGCAATCTACTATCTTAGTAGAACCTTAATAAAATATGAACTCAATTATTCATTCATGGAAAGAGCATGTCGAGCAGTGGTTTTTGCATCTCAAAAACTAAGACATTATATGTTGATGCATAAGATCAAATTAATTGCCAAGATTGATCCTCTCAAATACTTGCTAAGTAAAACTACCTTAACAGGAAGAATAGAAAAATGGGTCATGATCCTAAGTGAATTTGATATTGAATATGTTGATAGAAGAGCAATTAAAGGACAAGTGATAGCAGATCACTTAGCAGATAACCCAATGGAGTCTACACAAACCATGCAAATTGAATTTCCAGATGCAGAAATTGTCAACATAGAAGCAAAGACATGGAAATCATATTTTGATGGATCTTACACACAAGGAGGTTCTGGAGCAGGTATATTATTGGTTACTCCTCAAGGGTACACCATTCCAAAGTCTTATAAACTCTTATTTCCATGCACCAATAACATAGCGGAATATGAGGCCTTAGTCATTGGCATCAAAATGGCTTTAGAATGGAATATTGTAGAATTACAAGTGTATGGAGATTCCCAACTCATAATCAATCAGGTTAATAATGAATACAATACCAAAGATATAACATTGATGAAATATAAAACCTTGATTGATGGATGGAATAAGTACTTTGCTTTGATCACATTTGAACAGATTCCAAGAGAAAAGAATAGAGCAGCAGATGCCATGGCTACCTTGGCTTCATTGTTACAAAAACCAGATCAAAATGAGAAGTATGAGTTCTTGGTGGAAGAGTTGGTAAAACCGGCATTCAACCTTCCTGACACCCAAATTGTTGCTCTTTTACATGGACATGACTCTCCTTGGTATGGACCCATCTATACTTACCTTAAAGACCAAGTACTCCCCATAGACCAAACTCGCAGCCAAAAATGTAACTTCATACGCCAAGCCGCCTGTTACCTAATCCTTTCAGACACATTGTATCGTAAGGGTCTTGATGGGATGTTACTTAGATGTCTAGAGGAAGAAGAGTCTAAGTTAGCTTTACGCAAGGTCCACGAAGGCATTTGCGGGTCACACTCAAGTGGTCTTAATCTAGCTAAGAAAATCCTTCATTTAGGGTACTTTTGGACAACATTAGAAAAGGATGCTTGTCAATTTGTGAAGACATGCAGCAAATGTCAATATCATGGTAATATGATACATGCACCAGCTCAAGAATTACACCCATTCATTAAACCATGGCCTTTTTATCAATGGGGTTTTGACTTGATTGGAATCATACATCCTCCATCTTCAAACGGACACAAGTATATCTTCACAGCAACAGAATACTTCACCAAATGGGTGGAAGCAGTTCCATTAACAACAACAACCGGCAAACAAATTTCAATGTTCATTTTGAACCACATAATTTGCTGCTATGGTATTCCACATGCCATTATCACGGATAATGGGAAACAATTCAAAAATCAGGATATTGATGAACTTTGCATGACATTTCACATTACACACCATTCATCATCCATTTATTATCCTTAAGGCAATGGACAAGCTGAAGCAACGAACAAAAATATCCTCAAAATCTTAAAAAGATCAGTTAACAAATCAGGAAGAGATTGGTATGTGCAAATAAATCCCGCACTATGGGCTTATAGAACTAGTATCAGAACACCTACAGGAGCCACCCCATTCTCTTTGGTCTATGGAACTGAAGCAGTTCTACCATTAGAAGTTGAAATTCCATCTCTACGGGTTTCATTAAGAGGATTGATCACTGATGAGGATTATAGGATTGCTAGACTACAACAATTGGAATTGTTAGAGGAACACCAGACTCAAGCTTATGAGCATTTAAAAGTTTATCAAAATAGGATTGCACACAATTACAACAAACACATCAAACCAAGAACTTTTCAAGTAGGAGACTTGGTACTGAGAGAAAATCCCAAAAATCAAGCTGAAAGGGAAAAGAAAGGAAAGTGGGAAGCTAATTGGATAGGCCCATTTGTGATAGTGTCATCCTTTGGAACTGGAACATATAAGTTATCAGATTGTAATGGTGAAGAATTACAAGAACCCATAAATAGCATCCATTTGAAGAGATTCTACACCTAAAGCAGATGAAAGAGTATAAAGAGTATCAAATGAGAGAGCATCATAATTATTGTACATAATTGAAAAGGGATCTTGAAAATACCAAAAACATTTGAAAATAGAAAATCCAAAAACATTGGAAAAGAAGAAAGATAAAAAATAGTGGAAAATTGAGCCTGAAGAAAGCAAAAACATTTGAAAAACTATCCCTTGGTGAAAACCTAGCAAATAGGTGCCAAGGTGATAAAGAAAAATACAAAAAAAGAAAAAGAAAAAAATACAAAAAAAAAATGAAAAAGAGAAAAAGTGCCTTGGTGAAAACCTAGCAAATAGGCACCTCGGTAGCAAAAAAAAGAGAGTACCCAAAGGTGAAAACTTGGCAACAAGCACTTTTGGTTCCCTTAAGTCATTTCCTTCCTAGCCACATGTGTACATAATGCATCTCATCATCCCATTTGTCTAAACCTTCATTGCATCCGTCATTTGTACATAGTCATAATAACAGTTTGTAGCATCATCCTTTGCATTGCCCAAAGTTGTAAAAACTGATACATCAAATACTTGGGGGCAGCATAAACGGATTGGAAAGTGGGTACCTCAAAAAGGATTCAAATGAGAAACATTCAGTCACAAGCAAAAAGGGATTAACATTTTCAGAAGAGAGATCATATTTTTGTAAACCTTTGTTTGATAACCAAGAAGTTGACTACCACAACAAAATCCTTGAGCCTAAATTGACTTATTATTCAGGATTAAAAATCAAAAATCATGTCATGATCAAACACTTGGAAATATATTTTGTTGAAGATCAGAAAACAATGCAAAACACTTAGATAGATTCTTTTGAAAAGTTGGTTAAAAATCTGTTTACTTACATTAATTCAATTTGTATCAAGTCTTTTTAGCTAATCAATGATGTTTCGACTAGATTGGCAATGATGGAGACATGATATTTTTCTTGACTATGAAGTGACTGTTTGGAGGAAGATTCATTGCCTTATGAGAATTCATCTAAAGACATGGTCATCAAAGAACCATCGAGGATTATCTTATAAAACAATGAGTTAACCTTTGTTTGTTTACGCAACCGGATACCTTGGATATTTAGATTCTTCATATCTAAATGACAAAATCCACTTGCAACATAGAATCTGACAAAATCGGTATTCGTACTCTCATGATTGTTTGTAATCAGTGATAGTCGTATCGATGAGACCGATGGGAAAGCAAAACGGAGGTTACCATATGAGCAATAAAAAGTGATATTCATATCATCATGTCAGTGGGCAGTGGTGATTGTATCGACTTTCCGGTCCTAAATGCTCAATGATGAAAATATATCCTCAAGGCATTTATTTGCTAAAAGCTAGTGACACTTAGCTACATTCATAAAAAGGTTAAATGCATTTTCATGTTAGATTAATTGCACATGCATTTTTTCCCAAGGGTTTCATTTTGCATCAAAAAGGGGGTACATAACATCATCAACAGGGTTAAATCAGCAAGGACAACATCACTTCAATATCATCTTTTCTACAATAAAAACATGAGATTATACTTTTTGCATTCATTCCATATCATTAATCATTACATAAATATATTATCAAGGAAAAGAAGGAAATAATCATTTACATGTGCATACATACAGATTGCATACATGAGAAATAACATATCAACAACTGCATCCATACATGAAGAAAGAAATGCATCCATCTATCTATATCATACATAAGATACGTTGCATCCATAGACACATCCATCCAAAAACAAATGCATTAGATAAACACATATAGCAGCATCTAAAGGAAATCTCATATATCATCAAGTAAAAGTAGGAAAGATCATAAATATCCTCATATCACACGTCTACTCACAACTCAATACATCAAGTATAACAATGATATCACAAATCAACTCTATAATCGCCCATCAACAGGGGCATCAATGTCAAATAAGTATCAAAGTACAACTGGAAAGGTGACACCAAGGTCACAAGACTATGGTACAATATCAAGTATCTCAGTATCAGTACACAAATGATCAATAAGAGCACTCATAGCTCAACTCTCGTCACCACTGGGAGGAGGTCCTGGAGGAGGCTGTGGAGGAGGCTGTGATGGAGGCTGCTGAGGTGGCTGCGGAGGCGTCTGACCAACCATAGCAACAAGGAGAGGAACCAATGGAGCCAAACCTGATACTAACTACTAAATCATAGATGACATCTGTGATACCTCTATCTGTAATGCTCCCACATCTGCTCGTAGCTGGGTCATACTAGAACTCTCCCCAACCTCATAGGTACTCTGAGGATCACCTGTATCTATAGGAGCTTTTCCTCGATCACGGGAAAAAGCTGCTGGCATCTGTTGTGCACCTGTATCCTGACCATCCACGGTAGCCTACTGTAATCCTACTCCTATATCCTATCCTGTACCTGGATCCTATCTAGCAGCCCTCACATGATCCTGATGATCTATTCTCTGTCTCTATGCTACTGCAGGACGAGGAGGAGGAGGTGGTGCCTGTACTTGTGCATCTCTCACTCATCCTCTGAGCCTAATCACCACCCTACCTCGTGGTCTACCTCTATATCTCCTCCCACCATCGACATCATCACCATCATCATCTCACCCAGGCATTGGCTCTGCAGGGTCTGTAAATCGAGGCATTGGATGCTCCATCAACCAAGCTAGATACTCCTGAGTGACTCCGGCATCTCTGATGTGTAACCTCATGTCCCAATCCATATAACCCAGTAGTGATATCTGCTCTATAGCATCATCATATGAAGGCATGTGACCCCAAGTAGCACGCTCTGCACTAGAACGAGCATATACTGCAGATCCCTGAGGCATAGGCTGAATCCGCCCAAACTGCCGTAGCACTCTACCTGCCAAGAATCTCTCAAGAATAGAGTTGATCCTGCCAATCATCCATCGAGGAGCAAACATATATGGTAACTCCAAGCTATCCTCTCTCCAATCCTTGACCTTGACATATGGTCTCTAATAGACCTCATCCATGTCATCAATCTGACGCCACCAATACTCCAAGTGACCTAAGTGATGCTGTGTCACCATACCAGTATACTGCCATGCAAAAGGATATCCTAGAGGATGATCTCAATCTGATATAGGATGACTGACTGGTAAGTGCTCCCATATCCACAACTGCAAAATGTGAATCCCAGCAGATAACGAAGCTGATCTCCTGTAAACCACCTCATGAAGATCGTGATAAAGCTGTGCTAGCACACATGATCCCCAATCAAAGCGTCGAGGCTGATGTAGCAAATCCTCAATAATCCTGCCCCATCCCACTAAAAATCCGTGACCTCGCCGATCAGGTAATAATACACCACCAATGATAGCACCTAATAATGTTGCTAAAATAGGAAATGAGGCAAACTGAGGCCATAGGATGCAATCATCACCTATAGATGGATCTCTGAATACTCGTCGACAATATATCCCATCATAGACTGCATCATAATATGCTATCTCTCCATGAGTCAGGATCCATAGCAATCTATAAACATCCTCAGGTGTAATAGTCATCTCGCCCTGTGGTAGCCAAAATGTGTTTGTCTCAGAGTGCCAACGCTCTGTGATAGCGGTAATCAAACCTCGGTTCATCTAGAACTGAGGAAGCTCTAGTACACATAGTAAACCGCAGTGCCTAATCACTCACCTCTCGACGTCAGTCAACTGCGCCCTAAGCTCCATCACCCAGTGTGGTACAGTCCAAAGGTACAGAACAGGGACATCCTCCTGTTTAATCAAAACAAGGGAATCACATGAGTAACTTACTATCCAGAAATCAAACAATCAATCATAGTCATCAATTTAAATATACCTATCAGACCTACCAATCCTAACTCTAAGCATTGAGGAAGGATGATCCTAGTTTTATGTCTCTAAGCATTTGAGCATAAAATGAATGGACGTTTAGATCCATGACCTATCATTCGTGATGAAGATTGATTAACCTTATTCTTCGATATTATCATTACCTATGTCCTTATTTGTTGTTGAAATCAAACAAGGGGAACACCCTAACTGAACATTCGATTGAATTCATTGACGTGATCGATATCAATCCAGTTGACGCAATCGAGCAATCAGACGTCCTAGAAAAGTCTCAAATAAATTTTTTTACTTACGTGACTTTTCTTTCCGGCGTCATTTCTTTTACCAGAGGGGACATCTCTTTATTCATACGTGTGATTTTATTCATCCGCATGACTTAATTTCACGGAAGCGGTATCATATTTTCTGAACGCGACATTTTATTATCACGCGATACACAATTCAAATGATTAAAACCCTAAGTGATATTAAATTATCCTTAGGCGATAAATGATTTTCTAAATGCGTGAGAAAACCTAAGGTAGGCGACATCAAATTTACTAAAGGTGACATTTTAAGTTTTCAGGCGATATTAAAAAGCACGGAAGCGACATTTCTTTTCACAAACGCAGAATTAAAATTTTTAAATGCATTAAATGAGGTCATAAATGCAACTTTAAAGACATGAGGAAAATTTGAATGACATACCGGAGGACCATCAGTCGCTCTCCAACTGAACCGGCGCACTCTCTCAAACTGATGCTTGCGATGTGGGACCACCATCGTGTCAAAAAGGCTAAAATCAGAGCTCAAATCTCAAGAAGGAACGGTGCAAATGAATAGTAAAATGAGGGGTTTTACCCTATTTAAGGTGAAATTGGTCCTCATAAACACTTAAAAATGCACTTTGGACCTATTATATGACATCTTCATTAGCCGGGGCATGAATAAAACTTGATTATTTCTTTCAAACGGTATCAAAAATCAAAACATATTCCAACTACTCACAATCATTCAAATCAAGGAATTAATATGTTTTATTTCTGAGGGGGCATCAGAGTATCAAATGGGCATCACATCAAAAACATTTATCAGTGGGGCATATCAATATCATATCATATCAAGTTATCAATATCATATCGTATCATATCAAGATATCATTTCATATCAGTTTCATATCAGGAGGCAAATCAGTATCATATCAGGAGGCAAAATCAATATCAAATCTTCTATCATATCAAACCTATCAACATATCAACAATCAATTAACCCAGGACCTTTATCAGTGAACCCAGGACCTATCATCAAACCAGGACCCATATCATATCAGAGGCATCAGAATCATATCAACACCATCATCAGAGGCACATCATCATCATCAGGAAGTACATCAATCAGAACGATCAGAGGCATATCAGAACCAGGACCTGAATCAGATCATCATACTAAGGGAATCTTTGAATCGGTGTTCTTCGCACATCGACTCAAAGAGGGGCATTTGTAGACACAAAAAATTGGCCAAAGGCTTAAATCAATCAAAAGGTGCATCAAATCATCAAAATAACACAAGAAATCAATAAATGGAACAAAGGCAATTCAAATCAAAGGAAAATTCAATTAAATGATTAAATGATTAAATAAAGCTTGAAAAAGGGAAAAATACTAAGAAATTGATTAAATTCAATTAATGACATAGCTGTTGAAAGCAAAAATCAAAATGAACCTCTTACCCTTCATGGCTAAATTTAATTACTTTAATTAATTAATAAATCATAATTTCCCTCAACAAAGCAAAAAAGGAGACAAAATGGACACAAATCACTCACTTTTGTTGAAATGGTCTAGCCTTTTGAAACCATTTAAATGTTTGTCCCCCCATTTAGGGACAAAGCAAAGCTAATTGACCTTACCCAAGCATAACCATGGTTATCTCACTCTACCCCCTACCCTTGGGAATATCCTATAAATAGAAGGCATTTTGAGGCATTATTCATCCACTCCATATCTTTGAATTGCAGCAAAGCTCTTGCAATTTGCATCCACACCACTCACTTAGCATTTTCATTGATAATTAGCTTAATTGTTGATCATTTTAGAGATTTTCTTATCAAATAGAGCTAGAATTTGATAATTAGATCTAGTTTGCATATCAATCTTGGTTCAATTCTCATAATTAGAGTGTCACTAGTGAGGATTTGCAGCTGAGAGCCTCACTTACTACTTCAATTTAGAGAACCATGAGATATTTAGATTAATTGTGCATTATTTAGATTAGTTTGCTTTGAATAGTGTAAATTCTCTTTAAATCTTGTTATTTCATGAAGGTGTAAATCACTCACACACACATATAAATTTTTGATAAAAGATACTAACAAAATTATTGAAAGTGAAAGTGTGAGGATTGATGAATTTGTAGAAAGAAATGAAGAGGATAGAAAAAAGGAACCTGAGAATTACAATAGATTTTTCTATATGCAAGATGGTAATTTGGTTGATACAACCAAGCAACAACAAGAAGGAATCAATGAGCAAGATGAGCCTCCACCGAGAGATAAAAATACTGATGATCAATTTGCCAAACTTATATTAGAAAAATATGTGAGAAGACACCACTCACCAAGTAGAATAATTGGAGACAAGAATGCAAGAGTCTTGACAAGAAGTAATTTAAAAGATAACACTTGTTTGATTTCTAAATTTGAGCCTAGACCTGATGAAGGGTGCTCCCCTTAATACCACAAACAAATAACAGAAACAGAGAAACAACAACAATTTACAAGAACAAAAAAAGGGCATCTTATTATCTCTATAAGTGTAGAATTACAAATTTTTAGAATTACAATATGCAAAGCCACATGGGCATTTTCCTTACAATATTCTATAGAACAAAGCCTCGAATCATTACCCAGAACTACTACGCAAAACTGTCTTAAACAACACTATGGGCCTTCCTTATATAGGCAATTTCCACTGCCTAAGAAGGTTCTAGAAATTTTAGCCCTTAAGGCCGAGTAGCCCTAGAATTATTTTTATTTTCATTTTATTACATCAGAGTCAACTCATAACAACTTTCAGAACTCAAAACAATAAATTTTGAAGGAAATTTATTTTCTTCCATTTCAGGTGACCCAACTTCTGGAGACCATAAGTCATCACCCATTGACCCGATTGGATATTATGACCCCATTTTGGAAAGGGTGCGAAAGTGCTCTACAACATTAGATTAGTGCAATATTTATTTTGTTGAAGTTTCAACCTCATTCAGGGCCTCTAAAGCCTTCAAAATCGAGCTCAAAGTTTATGTACCCTACTGCCAATACTGAAAATTTTCAATATATTCAAAACTAGACTTGATCTGGAAATGAAACTTTACTGGCAAACTAATATGATCAAAGTGAACCTCCGGGGAATAAAATAGATCATTCTCAGCTCAAATTAAAAACTTTCTAAAAATAGTAAATTTCCAAAAATAGAAGCTCTGCACAAGATAGCCCTTATTGAAAAGAAACTAGAAATATTTTTTGGTGATGCAAGATTGTGTTAGGAATAGTCACAAGAGATAACTGAGAGGGGGGGGGGGGTGTGAATCAATTATCTGCAAGATTCAATTCTTTATCCAATTAAGTATAATCAAACATAAAGCATAAATACAATGAAAGAACACAAGAACACAACACCAATCTTTTGGTTACAGGGAAACCCAAATAGGTAAAAACCCTAGTGGGAATTGACACCAACTAATAATCTACACTAGAGTATTATGATCCTTGTTAGAAGATCCTTAACCCCATTAGGAGTTTCTTTACAATATATTTAGTATAGTAGACTTGGTCAAGGGTTAGACCCTATTAGGAGTCTTTTACAATTGTCCCTATTAGGGGAGAGGATGCACTGTCTGAGAGCTCACTTCTCAAATGGGAGAAGGCTACAACCTTCTGAATAATAGATACACACTATATCTAGATCTTGGTGAACTGTGCTTTGACCTACTATCTGGATCAGTTCCAATGAATAGCACAAGTACTTTACTTGGTCACATAGACCTTCTTCTGATGGCTCAATACTTCTCACACTCTACTCTACTCCACTTAATCAACTATGAACCACACTTCAACAATCACAAATGATTGCCTATAAATATCTTTCCTCTAAATGATATAATCAGGTCGGCCTATTAGAACCACCTTGAAATCATATTAGAGAAGCCACAAAAAACTCTAATAAATATTCTGTCATCTCTACTATGCATGCAACACATTCTAGGACCTGTCTAATAAGATAATTGTAGATGCATGCTACACACTATCGACTCTACCAAAACAACTAGATCTTTCTCTGTAAGTTGAATTAACTCATGTGCTCTTAACCAAACATCAATAACTCTCCTCTAATATGAAATCCAAGGGTGCATACCCATAGAATAGGTGCAACTACATAACCAATAAAATATATGTCAGCTCTTCTGAATAAACACAGGAAACTACTATTGGTGAATAGTAACTACATAACTTCACTTCTACTCATCAATAGACTATGCATCCATAACTAAAACATCAATAACATGTCTTCAACATATATCCAAGCATGTAAGGCTCCATGACAATTGTACAGATAACCATACACAGAACATTGCCTATAACTCTGTCAGGAACACTGTTGAAATAAGTTGCTATATAACTTTCTGTACTAATAGTTAACCTCTGTCCCCATAATATCATGCTGATATCATGTCCATGCTACATATATTGAACACTTACTGCATAAGATTTCCATGCGTGCTACTTTCCATATGTTGTCATCAATGACAAACATACAGTCAGTATTGGCCCGCTGGCAAATCTCCAACAGATTGTGCTTACACCCAGGATGCTCCTGCATCAAGACTAATCAAAGATGCACTAGAGAATGAAGATTGGATGAATTATATGAAAAAATAAATTGATCATATTGAAAAGAATAATACTTGGTCACTAGTACCGAGACCTAAGGAAAATAATGTAATTGGAATAAAGTGGATTTTTAGAAACAAACTCAATAAGAAAAGAGATGTGATAAGAAACAAAGCAAGATTGGTATGCAAAGGGTATGCACAAGAAGGTATTGACTATGGTGAAATTTTTTTCCATGTTGCTAGATTAGAGGGCATAAGAATATTACTTGCATAGGCTAACTACAAGGGGTTCAAATTTTATCAAATAGATGTTAAATCTGCATTTTAGAATGGAATTCTTGAAGAAGAAGTCTACATTGAACAACTTGATGGATTTGTTGATAAGAAAAATAAGAATATGGTCTAAGATATGCCCAAAGGGATAGAAATTAACTCTAAGATACACCCCAAGGTAACAAGTGGAAGGATGAGTGTTGCTACTCACATACTCACCACAAAGAATACATAATGTAGGCAGTTGAAAGGATGCTTTGTGGAGATGGGAAAATTAATGTTTATAGGCTCTAATGGGTTGTAAGAGGTCTTAGGACACATAAATGTGTCCTAGGACCCCTTATGACCCTTGAGGACCCCTTACCATACATAAATATATGGTAAGGGGTTGTAAGGGATACTAGAACCCCTTAATAAACATATTCAAGTTTATAAAGGTTGTTGAGAGGTCTTAGAACACATTAATGTTAGAATGATTTTAGAAAAATAGAGAGGGGGGGTAAATCACTTGTTCGCAAGTTTAGATGTACCAATTCAACTTTTTAGCTCTTCAAAAATCTCAAATCTAATCAGCTTTCAACTCAATCTCTTTAACTTATACCAATAACATAAAACTTGCAGTCCATTGTCCTAAAGAGAATAACTTGCAGAATATAAAACTTTCAACATCATTCACATCAAAATCATTCACACAAGTATAACACTAGGATTTATAGTGCAAACCCAATTTGGGAAAAACCACTTGTAACATGCTACCGATTTTCACTCTTCTGAAGTGAGCTCTGTGAAAAGCCAACCTTGTAAAAGGTTTACAATACACACTGTTAGGTGTGACCTAGTTAAAGGATTTAATCACCCTATTAAGAGTGGCCTTGTTAGAGGGCTTATGAACATTCCATCAAAATGTCACCTTGATTAAAGGATTTATACAAAATGACTATTTGGTCAACCTTGATTAAAGGATTTAGACTGATACAATGGTTAGAAAGTAACAGTATGTTCCAATCTGAAAAATATACAACTCACTTTGCAAATACAGATCGACTTCGCACATATGTTGATTTAATGACTGACATTCATTTCCATCTCCATCTCTGATTTGCTCAAAATTCACTTCAAGCAACCACAACTCTGTTCAAATCCTTCACAGCTTCACCTTTAGCCTTCTACTTAGACTTATCGGTCAATAAAATCAACCTCTTCTCATACTGTGTAACCTCACAATTAGGTTAATCTTATACCTCCTTGATCAGGTAGATCAATCTTTTGTCATTGAATCTCCTTCATAGATCTTAGGTTTAGGTCAGATTCATCAAATCCTTCCATCATTATGTTCTCCTTCTTTTCCTTCTAGATATATCCTCAAACTTCTCTTTGAATCCATAAGAAAATGATTTACCATGCATTAAATGTTTTATACCACTCATTAATAATGTCAACACATTTTACATATCCCAAGAATTCAACTATGTCAGCTGGGATTCTCAATTCTTTCTCCAAATGTAAATTACTGACACTCGGTCAATACTGTGTTCATCTCCTCAGTCATTACTGTGTATCTCAGTCATCACTAACATTTTCTTTCTCATAAATTATCTATCACTCGACAATTATTGATGTTTGGTCAACACTAGATTTTCTCGGCATTTACTGGCGCTCGGTCGAGACTAACATCACTAGACTTAAACTATATTTATTCACTTTTTCTCGGTCAAGTCTATGTTTCTAGTATTTCTTCTTCACTATGTAAACAACACATTACCTTGTCAATGTGGAAACTAATCAAGTACCCATTAAAGTATCACATAACTCAACCTTTCCTTAGGTTCTCTTGTTATCTCCTCATCCTCTTCATTATAGATATGGTACTCTCATAGATAGAAACTGTCTTACCAGTTAAGGTTTGACATCAATGATAATATAAAAATTATTCCAATTGTAGTTCCCAATAATCTCCCTCTTTAACATTGATGACAACACCACATGAATATCATATGATTCACTAAACAATCCAAAATCTTTGTGCAACAAATATCCACTAATATCCTTAGCTTCATTCTGATTCTCATGCAACACATCTAAGTACCAGCTCCCTCTTGGATAGATTTTTCTTTGTTGTATCTGAATCTCTTTGAATCTCTCCCTCTTTTCTTAGGGCCTCTTTTCCTTTTTTGTATTTATGTATTTCTCCCTTAGTGCTGAATCACTCCATTTGTTTTCATTGAATCTTCTCCCTCTTTGACAACAATGCCAAAGAAACTTGTGTCCCTTACATATTTACCATGTAGATGTCTTCATGTTAGCTTTGTATGTTGTATAATTCCTTTTTCATCTTCGCTTATGACTAATCAACATCTTTTCTTTTCTTTTCATAACTCTAGGCAATTCTTAAAGTGTGACCTCTTCTGCATCAATTTGTTAGATAGTCTGATTAGCACATTTGATGCAGTGCTCCTATATGCTTCTAGGTAGGCTTAGTTAGGGGAATCACCCCTAATTTACCTCTAAGGTACTCATGAGAATCTTTAGGTAATGCTTTTGTGAATATATCTACTAATTGTTCCTTTCTAATCACATATTCCAATCTCACTTCTTTGTCTTGAACTAGGTCTCTCAAGTAATGATACTTGATAGCAATATGCTTAGTCTTAGTGTGCATAAAAAGATTATTTGATATGTTAATAGAACTTGTGTTATCATAGAAAATAACAACCGGCTCAATGATTTTCTCCTTCATACCTTTTAACAATTGCTTTATCCATGCTAAATTTGAACAATACATTGTTGCTGCTACATATTCATCTTCTGCTATAGATTGAGATATGTAGTTATGTTTCTTATTTGTCCAAGACACTAATCTCTTTCCTAGAAAGAATGTGCCACCACTTATACTCTTTCTATCATCAACATTTCCACCCCAATTCACATCAGTGTAAACTTTCAGTTCAAACTTGTCATTCTTCTTGTAATACAATCCATAGTCCTCCATTCCTTTAAGATTTCTCAATATCCTTTTCACTCCCATCATGTGACTCTCTTTAGGATTTGCAAAAAATCTTGCAACAATCCCAACTGCTAAGGCAATATCCGGTCTACTATGGAAAACATATTTTAGCTTCCCAATCATGGATCTATACAAGGTTTGGCTCACTTCAATTGTATCATCAATTTTAGATAACTTTTGTCTAGTAGCCATAGGTGTATTTACTTGTCTAGAATCTTCCATACCAAAAGTTTTCAATATCTCGTTTACATATTCAGATTGAGTAATATCGATACCTTTCTTCATTTGATAGACTTGAAAATCAACAAAGAATTTTATCTCACCAAGCATAGACATTTCAAATTCAATTTGCATCTCATTTGAAAATTTTTTACATAGGGCATCTTGTCCTCCAAATATGATATCATCAACAAATATTTTAGCTAAAAAAATCCCTTTACCTTTTTCAATCTTCATATACAAATTGTTGTTTTCATTTGTCCTTACAAATCCAATCTTTATCAGATAATTGTGTAGTCTTTCATACCTACTCTAGGGACTTGTTTCAATCTAAAAAACACCTTGTGTAGCTTGCAAACCATATTCTTCTTGCTTGGATCAACAAATCCTTCTAACTATTCAATGTATACTTCTTCTTCTAATGTCTCATTCATAAATTCAGACTTGACATCCATTTGATATACTTTGAATCCTTTATAAGCTGAATAAGCAAGTAGAGTCCTCACTCCTTCCAAGCTTGCAACAAGGTCAAATGTTTCCCCATACTCAATTCCTTCTTCTTGTGCATACCCCTTACATACCAGTCTAGATTTTTTTCTAGTAACTTCTCCATGTTCATTGATCTTGTTTTCGAATACCCATTTTTTTCGAATAACATTCTTATCTTCTAGTCTTGGCACTAGAGTCTAGGTTTCATTCTTTTTTATCTGTTCTATTTCTTCATTCTCTAAAGCATATTTTACTTTTTTAGGCTCAAACTCACATAGTAAGCATGCATGATTTTTCAACTTACTTCTTGTCATGACTCCAGATTATTTATCTCCAATGATTTGTTCAGGCTTATGATGTCTTCTCACATACCATGTTAAAGTAGGTTTAGATTTCCTTTCTCCTTGGTCTTGATCTTCAGGTTCATCTTGTAAATTCTCTACCTCTTGTTCTGATTGCTTGAAAAAATCCTCTTGATGCTCAAAAACTTCCTCTTGATGCTCGACAACATCCTACTAATGTTCGACAGACTCATGTAGTTTCTTGACATATGGTTTAGGTACACTGCTAGCCTCTCCTTCTTCCATGTATACAAAAGATTTGTAATCTTTGGGCTCTTGCTTGCACTCAAATTCATTCTTATCTGCATATTCATCAACTCTAACATTTTCAATTTCCATAATTTTGTTAGTGTTAGAATTTAAACACTTGTAAGCCTTACTCTTAGTGGAATATCTATGGAATATTCCTTCATCACTTTTAGCATCTAATTTTCCATTTCTGTTGTCTTTCATTATATAGAATTTTCTCCCAAAGACTCTAAAATATTTCACATTAGGTGCATAACCATGCCATAACTCAAAGGTGTAGCATTTGTACCTTTCTTGATTTGTTCTTAGTTCAAGGTATAAATAGTTGTACTTATAGCTTCTCTCCAAAAATTTTGTGCAACATTCTTCTCAATCATTAGTGTTCTGGCACAATCTATAATTGATTTATTTTTTCCTTTCTGTTATACCATTATGTGGAGTGTCCTAGGTTTAGACATCTATCTCTTTATTCCTCTATCATTGTAGAATAGATTGAACTCATTTGATATAAATTCTCCTCCTTTGTCAGATCTCAAACATTACAAGATTTTACTAGTTTCTTTTTCAACTTTTGTCAAATACCACTTAAACAACTGAAATGCATCAGATTTTTCCTTCAAAAACATTAACTTATCATCTTGGATTAGTCATCAACAAACAAAATGAAATACTTATCACCATAATAACTTTTTACACCCGTAGCTCTACAAAGGTCAATATGAACCAATTCCAAAATATTGTTAGAAGTATATGTCTTACTCTTAAAATTAGACTTTGTCATTTTCCCCAATTGACACTATTTACATAAAACATTATCAGGTTTCTTCAATCTTGGTAAACCTATAACTTTCTTCAACTTACTAATACTTACCAAATTGTAAAATTTTACATGACACAAACTCTTATGCCATAACCATACATCATTGTATTGTGCAAACAAATATGTTTCTTCAAATAGGTCTAGATAGAACAAGTTACTTCTTGTCTATTCTCCAATTCTAATTAGTTCACCAGTAGCATCAAATATTTTAGCCTTTTTGTGATGAAATTCCGCTCGGTAACCAATACTGTTCAACTATGCCACACTTAGTAAATTATAATTAAGACCATCAACCCAATAAGCATTATCACATCTGATCTTATCAGTCAATCTTATTGATCCTTTTTCCTTTCATAGGACATGGTGCATCATTACTAAAATTAATACTTCTACCTTTGTAATGATTCAAGATTTTAAACCTACTTTGATCACTAGTCATGTGATTTGAGAAACCACTACCAATAATCCATTTATCACTTTTACTAACATATGAAATAAGTGTAGTTTTCTCATCTCTATCAGAATCATCTTTCATAGAAACATAAACAACTTCTACATCACATTCATCAAATTCACTAGTTTCACTATTAGTTTCCTCTTCAACAATATAGCAATATTTCTTACCTTTATCTCCGTAGTCTTTGTACCTTTAGTGATTTCTATCATTTCTCTTGTCTTTGTACTTGTTTTCCCTTTTATCATCTTTGTCAGTCCTGTCAGGGCATCTTGCTGCAATATGGCCAACTTTTTTACATGAAAAATAGATAATAGGAAGTTTACCTTTATATTTCCATTTTCCTCTCTTTAGCCTTCTAGCCATAAGTGCCTCAAGGTCATCTAGATCTTCATTAGAAGTTTCACTATCACTGTCACTATCACTTTTCACACATTTTTCTTTTTCTCTCTTAGGTGTATGAAGAAACATTTGAGACTTGAATGCAGATTCAACATTATGAATAGTGAAGTTATCATAATAAGATATCTCAAAAGTAGTAATCTTTCCAACAAGACTTTCCAGAGTTAGAACATTGCCATAGATAGTTGCTAGAGTGTCCCACATTTTCTTTGCATTAGTATAGTTCTTGATGTCTTCAAATTTAGGATAGCTTAGGCCAGATGCAATCTCCAACATTGCCTAATTTTGTTCTTGTTTTTCTTTCATCTCCTCAGAAGTCAGAGGTGCAATAGGAATTACATACTCATTTTCTACATAGTATTTCACCGAATCACCAATACTAGCTAGATGCAATTTCATCAAACTTTTCCATGTAGGGAATTTATCCTTGTTCAACTTTGGTACCTCCTTTTTGTACATCTTGATATTTAGCTTCAAGTACCTTTAAAATTTTTCTCTACAAGCACCAACAACTCTAATACCAATTATTAGAATGATTTTAGAACAACAGAGAGGGGGGTGAATCAGTTGTTCTCAGGTCCAAATGTACCAATTCAACTTTCTATCTCTTCAACAATCTCATATCTAATCAGCTTTCAAATTGGTCTCTATAGAATATACCAATAACATCACTTGCAGTCCACTTTCCTAAAGTAAATAACTTGCAGAATATAAAAATTTCAACATCATTCACATCAAAATCATTGACACAAGTATAACACTAGGATTTATAGTGGAAAACCAATTTGGAAAAAACCACTTATAACATGTTACTAATTTTCACTCTTCTGAAGTGAGCTATATGAAAAGCCAACCCTGTTAAAAGTTTACAATACACATTGTTAGGTGTGACCTAGTTAAAGGATTTAATCACCCTGTTAAGAGTGTCTTTGTTAGAGGGCTTAAGAACATTCCATTAGAATGTCACCTTGATTAAAGGATTTATACAAAATGACCATTTGGTCAACCTTGATTAAAGGATTTAGATTGATATAATGGTTAGAAAGTAACAGTAGGTTCTGATCTAAAAAATATACAACTCACTTTGCAAATACAGGTCCACTTCACACATATGCTAATTTATTGACTGATATTTATTTCCATCTCCATCTCTGATTTGCTCAGAATTCACTTTAAGAAATTTCAACTATGTTCATCTCCTTCACAGCTTCACCTTTAGCTTTCTTCTTAGACTTGTCACTTAATAACATCAACCTCTTCCCATACTGTGTAACCTTGCAATTAGGTTAATCTTATACCTCCTTGATCGAGAAGATCAATATTTTTTTGCTTAATCTCCTCCATAGATCTTAGGTTTAGGTCATATTCATCGAATCCTTCCATCATTATGTTCTCCTTCTTTTCCTTCTAGATACATCTTCAAACTTCTCTTTGAATCCATAAGAAAATGATTTACCATGCATTAAATGTTTTATACCACTCATTAATAATGTGAACACATTTTACATATCCCAAGAATTCAACTATGTCAACTGGGATTCTCAATTTTTTCTCCAAATGTAAATTACTGACACTCAATCAATACTATGTTCATCTCCTCGGTCATTACTGTGTATCTCAGTCATCGCTAACATTTTCTTTCTCAGTAATTATCTGTCACTCAACAATTACTGATGTTTGGTCAACACTAAATTTTCTTATCATATACTGGCACTCGGTCGACACTAACATCACTCGACTTAAACTAGATTTCTTCACTTTTGCTTGGTCAAGCCTATGTTTTCAGTCTTTCTTCTTCACTATGTAAACAACACATTACCTTGTCAATGTGCCAACTAATCAAGTACCCATTGAAGTATCACATAAATCAACCTTTCCTTAGGTTCTCTTGTTATCTCCTCATCCTCTTCATCAATAGATATGGTACTCTCCTAGATAGAAATTATATTACCAGTTAAGGTTTGACATTAATTAAAATATAACAATTGTTCCAATTGTAGTTTCCAATAATTAATTTGTCTGAGGACCCCTTAAGATCCCTTATGACCTATTAGGACTCTTTAGGACCCCTAAGATATATTCTTATGGATCCTAAGTGGTTCTAAGGGTCATAAGGGGTCTTAAGATATATTAATGTGTCATAGGACCCCTTAGGACCCCTTACCATACATAAATGTATCGTAAGAGGTCTTAAGGGGTTGTAAGGGTTACTAAGGGGTCCTAAGACCCCTTACAACTCCTTACCATAGACTGATGTATGGTAAGGGTTCCTAAGGTGTTGTAAGAGTTCTTAAGAGGTCCTAGGACACTTCTAGGACCCCTTAAGAGCCCTTAGTTCCCTTTAGGACCCCTAAGATGTATTCTTAATGTACTAAAGGGTCCTACGAAGAAGGTAAAAAAACCACATCAAAAGGTTCAACTAATTGAGGTGGGGGATGTGAAGAATCTAATAGTAAAAAGAATTAATGAAATGAATAACTCAATTGGAGGTTTTGATCTTGTAATAGGTGGAAGACCCTGTAATAATTTGTCAAACAAAAATAAGTGCACTAGGCATGGACTAGATGGAAAGAAATCCTCTATTTTCTATGATTTCCCAAGGATTTTAAATTATGTAAGGGGTTTGCAATGCATTCAAGCCTAACTTGACACATTAATATTGTTATCAAAGGTGTAATGTTCAAACTCTAATAATTTTGTAATACAAACCCTCTATAGTCCCTTATTACAAATGATCTCTCTACCCCCTCCTCTCTCTCTACCCTTTTCATGGCCTCCACCTCTATTTTTACCCTTCTTACCACACACACACACACACACACACACATGGCATGAACCCTATGTAAAACACTTCAAGTGGCTAAGTCATGCTAAATGAAACATTTGAAATACACTATTTTACATAGGTCGTACACCCTATTAACTCCATTAGGATCCATTAAGTGTAAGGCTTTAATTTTCCCTAGAGATCCAACCCAAAGGCTTGGAGAATTCAAATAGGTCTGAGACATGATTTCCAACAAACATTCCATGCTCCCAATCAGGTTTGCACATGGTTCAACAATGAAGAAATTAGGCAACATGATATTCTAGATCTCTCAGTTATCTATTTACCATATAATTTATTTTTAATTTTGATTGTGTGAAGATTTTCATGTGTAATTTATTTTGTGAGTATGTTTGATTTTCATCAAAAACCAATGTGTAGTATTTTGCGCTTAGATTTTGCTCGTTCATCGAATCTTGAGACAATTTAGTTATCTAGAAACTTGACTCTATTTTACACACTTAAAAAAAGGTTTTGATTTTTGATTAGTTTTGAATGATTTCTAGGGGAGAACATACAAATTTATGTGTGATGCATATAAAAAACAAAAGAAAATGTTGTGAACGCCAGAAATTTGACTTCCCAAGTACTATAAAATAACTCAACAAGAGAGTGAAATTGGGTAAAATAACTCATGGAAAAGAAGAGAAAAGTTGGAAAACAACAAAGTGCAGATCCAGGGTAAGTTGCAATAGTAAAGATATTTCTACAGTAGATCATCATATCCTTTAAAGGTTACCCCACAAGGGAAATTGATCCAACAAAGTTAAACAACAGTTTAGGGAAAATCGTCAACACACAAAATTAAAGCTTACATTTTCATTGAAATGGTAAGTGATGAAATAGAACTAAATGAATACCTAAATGACTTTAAGATCATTGATTAGAGATCACTGAGTTACTAAAATGATATGTAAGATAATTAAATCAATCATTATGTTGTCATTGGTGTCAACTAGTTTTGATAGTACTTATCATGTTAGTTACAAACATCTAAACATATGTAAAAGAAGAGAGAAAAGATGAAGAACTAAGATATCTACATGGAGAGAGATTGATATGATAGATGAGGATAAGGAATACTTTGGGTAACTTATTGATGAGTCTATGATCTCATATTGTTTACTTGATTATGCTGCATTAATCTATTATGAAGAAGGAAGCAAAATTGCACAAGGCAATGTGGTTGGTAAATGAAGCACTTTAGTATACACCGAGCTAGTGTAGTGTATACCGAGTGATAGTATTAACCGAGCTTGTGTTTGCTAATGCATTTCTTTGTTAACTGAGTATGGATGAAAGTATTAAATGCTTAGTTTAGTTGATAGAAAATGATGAGCTGGAAATTGTTATGATTTTGAGATTGAGGATAAAGTTTGTTATGAGATCCATGACTGACAAAATTTTGAGAAGATCTAAAGGATGGAATTGAAACATGTTATGGACATAACTACCGAGGAAGGTTTAAGAGGCAGAATCAATGAAGACAAATAAGTAGAAATTTTTTATGGTTGATATGAAAATGGTTTATCAGTCTATTTAAGAGATATAGGTTTCATTGTTGAAACTATGCCGGAAGAAAGAAGACTGCAGAGATTTCACATGAACATAGTTTCATGCATGCCTGATCAGATTGGTTGAAGGAGAATTGAACTGTAGAATAGTATCAAGCGTCAGAGAGCTATTACCGAGTGAAAGTAAGTTGAGGAAGTGAATTGAAATATTGATCAGAGGATTTTTATGGGCTTCAAATAGATCTAAACATCTGCAAATTAAGTTTTATTGTAATCAGATCAACAACTATTTCAGTTTAACCATTGATATAGAAAAATATCCTAACCGAGTGGACTTAACCGTCTTATGTTATGCCCCTATGTCATTCAAGGAATGTACATTGTTATCTTATTGACCCCTTAGTGAATGCTGGTTAAAAGTTAACTATTAGTCTTAAATCCTCTAACAAGGTCACACCTAACAGTGTGTTTGTAACCTTTAACAGGGTTGGCTCTTCACTGAGCTCACTTCAGAAGAGTGCAAATTATTTTGGGTTACCGGTCCCAGGTGGTTTTTCCCTTAGTAGGGTTTCCACATTAAATCATTATGTTATGTGTTTTTGTGATGATTGTTTTATTGTCATACTTTACATACTACATATTTGATTTGGTCGGTAATCACAATGAGTTAATTAATTGGTAATCGGTAAAAGGCATAGACAGTTTAATAGTTTATGTTACCGAGCTGCATAATTTATTGGAATTGTTTTGAGTGTTACATCTTTGTATTTGGGACTGTAGGATAATTGACTACCTAATTCACCCCCCTCTTAGTTATTCTAACAATTGGTATCAAAGCATTGCTTGCTTGGAACAGAGTTTTAAGGACTTCAATAGAAAGATTACAAGATGTATAAGAGGGAAGTGTCAAAGCTGAATAAGGACAAATTTACTATATGGAAAAGCCAGATGAAACTTCACATATTTGAAATTGGTGATTCTAATATAACCTTACTAGAAAATGGCTACATAGTACCACTGACTAGACCTTTAACTCTTGATTAGTTGAGAGATCGACATGAACACAACATTACTATGATAGAGATTGTTCTTACTCTATCTGATGCTAAATTTGAGGATGTCAAGACTTGCACTACTGTAAAGGAAATGTGGGATAAAATTGTTCAAGTCTATGGTGGTGATGCAAATGTGAAGAGCGCCAGATATGAAATCTTAAGAGGCAAATTTGATGATATGAAAATGAAGGAAGGAGAAAACATTACACAATATTCAGACTGAATCAAAGATGTAGTTAATTCTATTCGAGGATCTGGTGGTGTCATTGATGAAGATATAGTGGTAAGTAAAATTCTAAGAACCTTGTTTCCTACACATGCAATCAGAATATCTTCTATACATGAAATGAGGTCTGCACCTGGCAGCACTATTACTCCTGATAGTCTGATTTGTAAATTAACAACTTTTGAGCTGAACAATTTTGATAATAGTGTTGTACTGTCTATTGAGTCTTCTTTTATGTCTTCTCTAAAGATCAGTAAATCTAGTAGTAGACATAATATAAAGAATGATATTGATAGTAATACAGATGACGAGCTTGATGAACTTGAAGCTCTTATGACCTGAAGACTACATAAGGTAAAGGTAGATATAAGGGAAAGTTACCTTTAGCTTGTTTTAACTGTAAAGAAGTTGGCCACATTGCTACTAGATGTCCCAATAGGAAAGAGGAAGATAAAGACCAAGACTGATCTGGTGATGGAAGCTATGGAAGAAGAAACAACAGAAGTTATCAACACTACAATGAAAATAACTGAGATCACAAAGATGAGGACAAAATGGTATGTTATTTATTTTAAGATGAGGACACTGACACCAACACCAATGATGATGTTGAGGTAGTATTTGTTGCAATGAAAGATGATTTTGAAGAAGAGGAAAGGTATGTAGAGACAACACTCATTTCTAAAGTTAGTAAAAATGATACTTGGATCATTGATAGTGGTTGTACACATCACATGACTGGTGATGAAGATAAGTTTGATCATCTTGAGCATTATAATGGAGGATTAGTAAAAATGGGTAATGATACACCTTGCATGGTTAAAGGAAAAGGATCTTTATTGATAAATGATAAAATCAGATGTGATAATGCTTATTGGGTGAAAGGACTAAATTACAATTTTCTAAGTGTGTCACAACTTAACAACTTAGGTCACCGAGTGGCATTTGAAAGAAAGAAGGTAAAGATCTATGATGATAGTGGAAATCTTGCTAGAATAGGAGGACAATCAAAAGGTAACTTATTTTATCTTGACAATGCTGAGACTTCATGTTTACTGGTGAAAAATGAAGATGCATGGTTATGGCATAAAAGGTTATGTCATGTAAATTTTGATAACATGATTAAGATTAGTAGAAAGAGAAAAGTTAGAGGACTGCCTAGCCTAACTAAACTAGATCATGTTATGTGTCATCAATGTTAGAAAGGGAAGATGACAAAATCTAGTTTTAAAAGTAAAGACTATTCAACAAAAAGAATCTTGGAGTTAGTTCACACCAATCTATGTGGTCCCATGAGAACTCAGAGCTACTATGGTGATAGATACTTCATTCTATTTGTTGATGATTACACTAGATTAATGACTGTCATGTTTTTAAAAGAGAAATCTTAGGCATTTAAGATGTTTAAATGGTACAAAGCTAAAGTAGAAAAAGAAACTGGAAAAGAGCTAAAATGCTTGAGGTCTGATAGAGTAGGTGAGTTTATTTTTGATGAATTCACTAACTATTGTAATGATCTTGGCATCAAAAGATAGGTTTCTACACCTAGAATACTACAACATAATGAAATTGCTGAAAGGAGAAACTGATGTAGGAGCATCTTGGGTCTTTGAGCAATCTTGCATCAACTAAAAATATTTCCTATTTTCTGTTGGTTGCATTATAATTGTTTCATTTGTTGGTTTCATGTTGTGTGAAGCTTGCATGATGTTGAGGACCTATTTTTGAACCTTCTTTGATGATCACATAAGGATTGGATGGACTGTTTCAAAGTTAGAGTTGTTTTCCTTGCCGTCGGAGTTGTATTTTCCTGCATTTTGTGTGCTGATTGTGCATTGTGTAGATGTTGATCCTTAAGGAATCAGCCTTTTCTCTCTTAGGTCCTTAAAGAGGACATAAATTACTATCTTATCCTAAGACTGCAAAACCTAATTCATTATGAGTTGAAAGTTATGACCATTTTTCTTAGGTATCAATTTTCAACCAATTTCATGTGAAACGTGGTGTTTTTCATCTTGCATGGTTCCGTATGATGAAATGAGGCCTTGAAAAGTTAGGGACATGTTATTGGGTCATGTGTGGACCTAAATGTAACTTTACATTAAGTTTTGTTCATTCTTTCATTAGTTTTGATTTAATCTGCTAAATTGGACCTATAATGTAATTAAATGCCTGATTGGCTGACTTGTGGCTTAGCTGTCTATATAGGGAGTCTAGCTTGGTGTATAAAGTAATGAGGAAGGAAGATTATCTAGATAAATCATTAGAGAAGAAGATAGGATGCAAGATGAGATTCTGGTTTCATAAATTTATTGTATAAGGCCGAAAGCTGGAAGGCCTCATAGCCGGGCATGTTGAAAGATTTAATATAATTACTTTGTTGTTGTTGTCAGTTTCTTATCTCATATTCATTCTATTTTCACTACTTTCACGTGAATTATATATTTCTTCCATGTGTAACTCTGAGCAGGGCTTGTTAGTTGATTCAAGTGGAGTCAATTCTGCTTGATTCTGCTTGTATCTACCCTGCCCCTATGTCAAGTGGTATCAAAGAAAGTTCTTTCTTGTGGATTGGATCATGGAGAACCTTATTGGATTGGTTGTAGGGCGGAAAATCTAAGATTTGACCTATAACTTGCAGAAGGTTATGATCTTGTTGGAACCTGATTGTCAAGATTGTTCGTGGTAGAGGAAATGATAATGTTATCATGGATATGTTGAGGTAGATTACAACTAGGCTTGAAGCTGTAGAGACATCCTAGAGAAGAGGTGCACATCTTGAAGATGTTAGTGATGAAGAAGAAGCAACACCTAATCCTGAACCTAAAGTTGAAAAAGATGAGGAAAGACTTTTGAGAGTTTTGTCTAAGGCTAACTCCAAACCTACAGTTGAAGTTGCTTGCTATGATGGAAGACTTGAGACCGATACACTTTTTGATTGGATCTCTAAGATGGATAAATACTTTGAGTATGAAGGTACTCCTGATAATAAGAAGGTTAAGATAACAGTCACAAAGTTGGAAGATCATGCATCTCTTTGGTGGGATCATTTGCAAACTAAGAGACAGAAGAGAGGAAAAAAAAAGATCAAGACATGGATGAAGATGCTTGCAAAAATGAAGAAGTTTCTTCCAGCTGACTACCAAGTTAGTTTGATGAGAAAGATGAAAAATATAAGACAAAAGGACATGAGTGTGAAAGAATATATTGAGGAATTTTATAAATTGGATATCAAATCTGGACATGTGGATGATGAAGTTGAGAAGGTAGCTAGATACCTAAATGGACTGAGGATATCAATTCAAGATGAGATCGGCTATGTTAAGATAGATAGTGTGGAAAAAGCATACCAATTTTCTTTGAAGGTAGAAGAATGATTGAAAAAAAGACATGATCAAAGACAAAGAGGAAGAGGTTGCAGATTTCAGAGAAGTAGAGGCAGATCTTATGGAGAAAGTAGTAGATCTGACAATGCAGGGCAAGATAAAGGATGGAAAGATGAACCTATTGGTAGGAGAGGTAATTACTTTAGAGGTAGCTATACTGGTTACTCTAGGAATAACAATAATGGGAAAAGAGAAGATAAATCTTGGTTTAAAGGTACTTGTTACAAATGTGGTGAAGAAGGACATAGAGCCTTTGAATGTACTAACTCTGGAAAGAAGACTGGAGGTAATGGCAAAAACAATTTGGCTTGTGAAGAAGTTGAGGAAATATCTAATGAACCTGAACATGGTGAAACTTGATGCTAAGAAGGATCTTGTGGAATGAAGAAGCTGATGAGGAACCTATTCTGAGGAAAAGTTTGTTCTGAACCAGATGTAAGATCACTGATAAATGTTGCAAGGTAATCATTGATAGTGGAAGTTCTGATAATTTAGCATCCAAAGATCTGGTTAACAAATTACAGCCAAACCCTAACCCGCAAGGAGGTAGGGCTGGCTTGGCAGCCCAACCGTGATCCTAGGGATGCAACTATGGCATAGCGACAATCGGCGACATGGGGAGTGGAGAGGGTCCATGGCTCCCTCCTCCCTAATTTATGTTTTTAAATTTTTTTGAAAGAAACAAAAAAAACATGTATTTGCAATAAAAGAATATATTTTACAGTATGATTTTTTTAATTTATCTAAAATGTATTACCTTATGGGCTGCTCTTCATTGTTTGAGGCTGAGGATTTCAGAGGTATATACACATATTAAAACAAAAAAAATAGTATAGTAAGAAAAAACAATAAACAAACACAAAAGAATAAGAAAGAAACATATACCTTTTTGTATGATGGCCGCCATTAATTGCTGGTAAGAGAAGAAAAGATGTATATATAAACATATGTATTTACACATATACATAGCATGTACATGAGCAAATAAATATGTTTAATATAAGAATACTCATCCTCCATTGATGGCCTCCCAAGAACACTTGCAACATGAAATCACAAAAAAATACAAATACCCATGAAGGGTTTGAAGAAAGAAAGAAAATAGAGAAAGAGAGGAAATGAGAAAAAAATCTTTTTGGGTGATTCTATTTTGACCCTAAACCTAATTTTGAAATTAGGGTTAGGGAAAAAGTGAGTCAACCCAAATTTGACTCTTCCTTTTCCCACTCTTTTTCCTCAAGTTGATTTTTTTTAATTTGTGTTTGAAATTAGCATTTTAACCCTTTTGTTTTCTTTTCTCTTCTTTTAGCAACTTTAATTTGTCCTTTTGCTTTTCTTGGAGAGATGGAATTTAACTTTCCATTATGATATTCCTTACCTTTAATATTTTCTCCCTTGAGTATATTGAATTAAAAAAAATTATATTCTTTAGTGTTTGATACACTTTTAGAAAGGAAAATAAAATAATTGATTATTCCCTTTTGGGGAAAATTTAATTATCTAATAAATTTTTATTTATTGCTAGGAGTTTATTTCATGATAGCAGATCTTGTTTTTTTAATTAAAAGAAGACCCTTCGAGGAGAAATGGTCTTATCGTTAGAAAATGGAATATTAATATAAAGATTAATGGTATTTCAAATTTAATTTTAGACAATGTAATAAATGACACTTTATGTTCTAAATTATATACTTAAAAATGTGTAGTAAGTGATTTGTCTATTAGAGGAATTTTATCTAGTCAGGACACGTTGTTGTGGGAATTTAAATAATTCTTTATTAAATCTTTAATGTTAGAGTATCGAATTAATATGTTATTACATTTTTCTTTTAATTAATATTATTGCCACATGGTGGATTTATTTAAACTTGTAAATTAACTAATTGCAACTTGGTTATAAACTTAGGTTTATAGAGGAAGATGTTATTGTAATTTCTAACAATGCCCTTATTTTGGAATATTCTTATAATCATCTCGACTAGGGTTGACTAAGTTAGTTAACCCTATGTTCATGTTCAACCCTCTTGTCACGCGAGGGATGTTGTTGGGTTCGAGATCCTATCACCATGTTTCCCCTCAAATGATTATTTTTTTTTCAAATCATAATTCCTCTAGAGATATTCAACCCTTTTTGAGTAGTCAACCTTAAACCCTTAAACTTTAAACATTAAATTCAAACCTTTTTATTAATACAAAAAAAAAATAGTGTATTTTTGCCTGTTAAATTATGGGCATGACATTTTAGTATCAGAGCCGAGTTTCACAATACTGGGTGACATTGGGTCCAATAATCACTTGAAGGATTACGACTTTCTCTATATAAGTTAGGTAAGGTATGTAAGGATGTTTGGTATCACGAATTAAAGATTCAATGTGTATTGATACTATTTCTTAAGATTTTCTTATATCTAGAATAATGATTGTACCTAGATATATAACTTGAAGGGGATAGGAATGGATGATGCTTAGTAAAAATAAAATCTAGTCATTATTATTATTATTTACTTAGAAAAAAAGAGAAAGTGGACTTAGTTAAAGAGGATGCCAACTTCATTAGTTGAGTAAATTTGTTCACTCAATCCTACCTATAAGGTTGAAGCTTTTAATCTAAAGGAAATCTTGAAATTAAATCATCACGTTACTAAATCTTACCTAATCAAGTATTCCTAAAACCTACGAATTGATAAGAGGATTTGGAAAGGTACATGTATTAAAAGCACATTTATAGAAGGTGATAGGAATTTAAATTCTTGTAACCTCAATAGTAAGCAACATTGAGTTCTAAGGAGAAGCGGTTATTTAATCTGTGCACATTAAGGAATGATATTAGTGATGATAGGATTTACATTATGCTTGAATGAAGAATAAATCATAGGAAGTACAAATGTTGTATTAATAGGTGCAAGCAACTTAAACTACTTGTGTGGAACCATTAAGAACCTTTATATTTGGAGGCTATGATGCATAAGTTTTCTAATATGATCTTGTCGCCAATACTTTATTGAACATACAAAATAAAAAGGAAAAAGCTACCTTAAGAGTAAAAATGTAATAAATTTACTTAGCATATAAAATTGATCAACACATAAGGACCCCACCTTTGAATTAGTAAGAGAAGACTAATTTAGATAATTAATGAAAATCCTTCTACCTAGGGATTTTACCTGATTACCTGAATTAGCACTTCAAGAGAAATTTTCTTTTAGAATATAGAATCAATTTCCAACAAACCTCATTGCTTATGATGATACTATAGTAAAATAAACCCAATACAAGTGTTAATAGAAGAATATACTTTATTTTTAAGGAATTTTACTTTTGGGTAGTTCCTTGTGTCTTGAGAAGTTGGCTGGAAATTAAATTACTAGAATCTTCTTGCACAACAATCTGCCTCTAAGATTTATAGATGAAAATTTTATGTGTAAATAACGAGGAGTTGTAAAATATCTATTTATTTTAGTGTGAGGACATTATGTAAGTCCTTTCATGTTATTATGTAATATAAATTAATAATTGCAATACCTAATGTGTTGAGTGAAGATAGTGTTAGAATAACTAAGAGGGGGGGTGAATCAGTTAGATTAGTTATCCAATAGTCCCAATTACAAAATGTATGTCTTAAAACAAATTTAGTAAATATCTGCAGCTCGATAAAATAAAATACTAAACTATTTGCACCTTTACCGATTACCAGTTAACTACTCATTGTGATTATCGACCAAATCAAATATGAAATATGTAAAGTATGATAACCAAACATTCATCACAGAAACACATAACACAATGATTTAACGTGGAAACCTTGTAAAGGGAAAAACCACCTGGGACTGGTAACCCAAAATATTTTTCACTCTCCTAAAGTGAGCTTGGTGAAGAGCCAACCCTATTAAAGGTTACAAAACACACTGTAAAATGTGACCTTGTTAGAGGATTTAAGACTAACAGTTATCGTTCAACTAACATTCACTATGGGGTTGACAAGATAACAATGTACATTCTATGAATGACATAGGGCAATCACAAGACAGTTAAGTCCACTCGGTTAAGAGATTTTTCTGTTACAATGGTTAAACTAAAATAGTAGGTGATCTGATTAAAATACAGCTTGATTTTGCAGATGTTCAAATCTATTCTAAGCCCATAAAAATCCTTTGATCAATATTTCAATTTATTTCATCAATATTCAATAACTTACTGTCCCTCGGTAAAAACTCTCTGATGCTCGATACTATTCTACAATTTGATTCTTCTTCAACCAGTCTGATCAAGCATGGATGAAGCTATGTTCACATGATATCTTTGTAGTCTCCTTTCGGCATAGTTTCAACAATGAAACCAATGTGTCTTATATAGACAAGTAAACCATTTTATTTTCATCCATAAGATTTTGTCTCTTAATATCCTTCATTGATTTTGCTGCTTAAACCTTTCTTGGTAGATGTGTCATTGAATCATTTTAATTCCATCCTTTAGATCTTCTTCAAATTTTGTTATCCATTGATCTCATAAAATTTTTTATCTTCAACCTCAAAATCATACACATTCCAACTCATCAATTTTTGTCAACTAAACTAAATATTTAGTTCTTTCAACCATACTTAGTTAATGAAGAAATGTGTTGGTGAGCACAAGCACGATTAATATTGTCACTCAGCATACACTACATTGGCTCAGTGTATATTGAAGTGCTTTATTTACTGACCACACTGCTTTTGTTAAGTTTTTCTTCCAACTTCATAACAGATTAATGTAACACAATCAAGTCAAAAATATGAAGTCATAGACTCATCAATAAGTTACCAAGAGTATTCCTTATCCTCATTTGTCATATCCATCTTCCTCCATGTAGATATCTTAGTTCTTCATCTTTTCTCCTCTTTACAAATGTTTAGATATTTGCAACTATCATTATAAGTACTATCAAGACTAGTTGACACCAATGACAACATAATGATTGATTTAATTATCTTACATATTATTTTAGTACTCGGTGATCTTTAATCACTGATCTTCAAGTCATTTAGATATTCAATCAGTTGTAGTTCATCAATCTCTCCCTTTGGCATTGATGGCAACTCAGGCAATATGAAATATACCATACACATACCAAACATGTATTCTACAACTATGTAAGCAAATGTTGTAGCTTGGTAAGCTCTCCCTAGCTTGATATTTAATATGTTTAATCACTACATTACATGACAGCATTGCAAGTGCAAAATTTTCTCTATAGATATGATCTTTCTAGCTCTCAGGTTCCTTGTGTTCTCAGCAAAAAATCTTCAAAACTCTCCCTGACTATCTCAGATTATCTCTCCCTTAGATAAATGTTCCAGTGATCTCTCAGTTTGTCATATTGTTTATCTCTCCCTTTGACAACAATGCCAAAGAAATAAATAAACATATAGCTTTGCAATAGACATGTGACTCTCTATTGTTTGGTGCACATAATGTATTTTGGTATACTGATATGAAAATCTTATTTCCTCATATCTTAGATAGAATCCAAAGTGTGAACTATTTTGCATCAACATGAATGATCTTCTAATAAGATTAGGCTGATGCAACCTCCAGATCACATTAGTGACCGGTAGACAAGGGACGGACCCCAAGTCTAGTCCTTAAGTATTCAAAAGTATCCTTCGGTAGTGGCTTGGTAAAAATATTAGCAAGTTGCTCTTTTGATGTAACATATTCCAATTTGACTTGCTTCTCATGTACTTGTTCTCTTAAGTAGTGATACTTAATAGAAATATGCTTGGTCTTTGAGTGCATTACAGGATTCTTAGAAATATTTATTGAAATAGTGTTGTCACAATATATAATCACCAGCTCAGTGGTTACCTCATTCATCCCTTCCAACACTTGTTTGATATAAGCAATGTTTGAACAGTTTGTAGTAGCAACAACATATTTTGCTTTGGCAATAGACTAAGAAATACAAGGTTGTTTCTTACTTGTCCAAGTAACAAGTCTTTCACCAAAGAAAAATGCTCCTCCATTTGTGCTCTTTCTATCATCTATATTTCAAGCCCAATCTGCATTCGTGTAGACTCTTACTTCAAACTTGCCTTCCTTAGGATACCATAATCCATAGTCTTCTTTTTTCTTCAGGTATCTTAAGATTCTTTTTACTGCAACCATGTGTGAATCCTTAGGATTGGTAGAAAATCTAGCAACAATCCCCACTGCATGTGCAATGTTTGGTCTACTATGTACTACATACATCAGTTTACCAATCATAGATTGGTACAATGTCTGGTTTACCTCTGTAGATTCATCATCTTTAGTCAATTTGCAGTTTGTGACCATCAGTGTTCCAACTAGTTTAGCATCATCCATGCCAAATTTTCTCAATACTTCCTTTATGTACTTTGATTGTGTGATGAATATTCCATCATTCCGCTGAATAACCTGCAAACCTAGAAAGAACTTAATTTGTCCAAACATAGACATTTCAAATTCTTTTTGCATCTCATCAACAAATGATTTATAGATATGATCTTTTCCTCCAAAAATTATATCATCCACAAATATTTCAGCAATCAAAATAGTGTCATCAAACTCTCCTTTCATATACAAATTGATGTTTTCACTAGTTCTAACAAAACCAATACTTAACAAATAAGTATGCAACCTTTCATACCAGGCTCTAGGTGTTTTCTTTAAACCATATAAAGCTTTGTGTAATTTACATACCATGTCTTTCTTGTCTGGATCAAAAAACCCTTCTGGTTGTTCTATGTAGACCTCCTCTTCTAGTATCCCATTTAGAAAAGTAGACTTAACATTGATTTGATAGACTTTAAACTTCTTATGTGCTGCATATGCAAGTAACATGCAGACTCCCTCTAGTCTAGCAACAGGTTCAAAAGTTTCACCATAATCTATACCTTCCTCTTGTGCATATCCCTTGCATACAAGTCTAGCTTTGTTCCTTATAACCTCTCCATTCTCATTCAACTTATTCCTGAAAATCCATTTAGTACTGATAACATTCTTATCTTTTGGTCCAGGTACTAAGGTCCATGTCTTGTTTTTCTCAATATGTTCTATCTCTTCATTCATTGCATTACCCATTCATCATTCGCTAGTGCAACCTTAACATTTTTTGGTTCAAACTCACAAACTAATCATGTACCTTGTCTTAACTTACTTCTTGTTAGCATGCTACTTTGCTTGTCTCCAATGATTTGGCTCTCAAGATGATGTCTTTTGACAAATCTTGCTAGTACTTGATCTCTTCTTTGTTGTTCATCCTGTTCAAGTTCATTTGATTTCTCAGTAGCTCCTTCCTGATCCTCCATTTCCCTTTGTTGTTCCTCAGTCTTGTTTTCCTGATGCTCGGTTGACTCAGCCTATGGCTTTGGTAGGTACTCTGGATGTTCAATGTAAGTGAATCTACCATAGTCTTTTGGCTCCCTAGTTCTTTCTTCACCATTTTTATCATCAAATTCATCAACTCTAACATTTGCACTTTCAATCATCTTATTAGTAACTTTATTTAGACACTTGTAAGCTTTGATTTTAGTGGAATATCCAAGAAATATCCCTTCATCCCCTTTAGAGTCAAACTTGCCATTTCTATCATCTTTCAGAATAAAACATTTGCTACCAAAAATTTTGAAGTAACTTACAGTCAGTTTGTGACCAAACCATATCTCGTAGGGTGTTTTGTTAGTGTCCTTCAATTGTACTCAGTTTAGAACATATACAAATGTGCTAACTACCTCTCTCTAGTATGTCTGAGCAACATTCTTTTGTAACATCAGTGTCCTTGTGCAATCAACAATTGATCTATTCCTCCTTTTAGCAATCCCATTCTGCTGAGGTGTTCTCGGGGTAGAAACCTATCTTTTTATACCATGTTCATTACAATAGTTAGTAAATTCATGAGAAATAAATTCACCACCTCTATTAGATATCAAGCATTTCAGTTCTTTCTTGGTTTCTTTCTCTACTTTTTCTTTGTACCATTTAAACATCTTAAATGCCTCAGATTTCTCTTTTAGAAATATTATAGTCATCAATCTAGTGTAATCATCAAAAAATAGAATGAAATATCTATCTCCATAGTAACTCTGAGTTCTCATGGGACCACATAGGTTGGTGTGAACTAACTCCAAGATTTTCTTTGTTGAATAGTCTTTACTCTTAAAACTAGATTTTGTCATCTTACCTTACTAACATTGATGACACATAACATGATCTGGTTTAGTTAGACTAGACAGACCTCCAACCTTTTATGCCATAACCATGCATCCTCATTTTTCATCATTAAACAGGAAGACTCAGCATTGCCAAGATAAAACAAGTTACCTTTGGTTTGTGCTCCTGTTCCAACAAGTTTTCCTCCATCATCAAATATCTTTACCTTCTTGATCTCAAAAGCTACTTAGTGACCTAAGTTGTTAAGTTATGCCACACTTATCAAATTGTAATTTAGTCCTTCTACCCAATAAGCATTATCACATTTGATTTTATCATTTATCAGTAAAGATCCTTTTCCTCTAACCATACATGGTGTATCATTACCCATTTTTACTGATCCTCCATTATATTGCTCAAGATGATCAAATTTTTCTTCATCACCAATCATGTGATGTGTACAACCACTATCAATGATCCATGTATCATTTTTATTAACTTTAGAAATGAGTGCTATCTCTACATACCTTTCTTCTTCCTTAGAATCATCCTTCATCACAACAAATACTACTTCAACATCATCATCAGTGTCAGTATCAGTATCATTCTCTTCAAAAGTGTAACATACCTTTTTTCCCTTATCATTGTTGTCTCAGTTATCCCTATTGTAGTGTCGGTAACTTTTGTTGTTTCTCCTCCCATAGCTTCCTTCACCAGATTGATCTTTGTTTCTATCATCTTCTTTCCTATTTGGGCATCTAGCAGCAATATGACCAACTTCTTTGCAGTTAAAACATGATAAAGGTAATTTACCCCTATATCTACCTTTACCTTTAGGTAACCTCCGGGCCATAAGAGCTTCAAGTTTGTCAAGATCATCATCAGTGTTACTGTCATTATCATCCTTATTATTTCTACTGCTAGACTTACCGATCTTCAAAGAAGTCATGAAAGAAAACTCAATAGATGGTACAATACTATTATCAAAGTTGTTTAACTCAAAAGTTATTAGCTTACTAATTATCAAGAGTGAGAGTACTGTTAGGTGCAAACCTCATTTCATGTATTGCAGATATTTTGATTGCATAAACAGGCAATAAGGTCCTTAAAATTTTACTTACCACTGTATCTTCATCAATGACACCACCTAATCCTCTGATAGCATTAACTACCTCCTTTACTCAGTTTGTATACTACACTATATTTTCTCCTTCTTTCATTCTCATATCATCAAATCTTCCTCTTAAAATTTCAGCTCTGGCTCTCTTGACATTAGCATCACCACTATAAACTTGAGCAAGTTTGTCCCATATTTCCTTTGAGGTAAGGAAATCCTTGATATCTTGAAATTCGACATCTGATAGAGCAGCAACAATCTCCAACATAGTAACATTATGTTCATGTCTATCTCTCAATTGATCAAGAGTCAAAGGTCCAGTGGGCGGTGCTAAGTAGCCATTATCCAATAGGGATAGGGCAGAATTCCCAATTCTAGATATATGAAGTCTCATTCGGCTTTTTCATATTGTAAAGTTGTCCTTGTTCAGCTTTGGCACTTCCCTCTTATACATTTTGTGATCTTTTTGCTAAAGTCCTTAAAACTTTGTTCCAAGAAACCAATATGCTATGATACCAATTGTTAGAATAACTGAAAGGGGGGTGAATCAGTTAGATCAGTTATCCAATAGTCCCAATTACAAAATGTATCTCTTAAAACAAATTCAGTAAATATCTGTAGCTCGGTAACATAAAATACTAAACTATCTGTGCCTTTACCAATTAACAGTTAACTACTCACTGTGATTACCAACCAAATCAAATATGCAATATGTAAAGTATGATAACCAAACATTCATCACAGAAACACATAACATAATGATTTAACATGGAAACCTTGTAAAGGGAAAACCACTTGGGACCAGTTGTCTATAGCTGAACATGGACCTCTAATCCAACCATATACACAACATAGTCATTGCTTGATCATTGAAATTACGAAAGTGATAATGGATTACTCAATTCTTAATATCTATTGATTTGACCTGTTGCCTCCTAATTAGCTAGGGTGTTTGAATTACTCTCAGAATGAGAGCCAACAAGCAAAAGACCAAACTAAGACGGAGGATTTTGAGAGCTTAAAAGATAAACAAATGCAATTACTCTAAGATGAATATACCATTAATCTAAGAATGAAATGTAGATTTTAAGCTAAGAACATGAAAGAAATATGATAATTAAGCTAATAGCAATAAGAAAATTACACTAAATGTGAGAGTGCAATTAACTAGAAATGAAGATTAATCTAATATGCAATAAAATCTTTGAAAATATGAATAATTGAGACTAAAATTTGCTATAGTTTATGTGCTCTAAAATTGCCTCCTTTCGAATGAAGGAGAAGGTTCATAATATAGACAAGCTTAGAGAAGGAATGAAGAGTTTCTTGAAATGAAATGGTTGACTCTTCACTCCCAAGTGAGACAAATATTGAGGGATTGCTTAATTAAAAGAATGAATTATTGCCACATATGGGTGACCCTTTGAATATTTTGAATTATTAAATCCAAATAAGATAATCCATTCAAATAACCAAGTAATATTAATTCCTTTGTATGTGTATTAGCCAAATGGGGTGGGTTTAATTTAATTTAAAGCACTTAGGACTTTAGAATTAAATCAATTTATCATAGGGTTATTTAGCTAATAATGTCGAATACTTAGGAATTAATTATAGTGTGAGATTAATGCAATTTAGGGTTTTTTCAATTGACACCAAGTCAAATAAAGTCAGGTAGGAGAGAGAAAATTGCCTAGTAAATAGGACTTTAATGATGTACAATTGAAGAAATGTAGCAAAATTGATTAAAATTATAAGGTGCTAATTTTGGGGTATTACATTTTCCCCTCTTTGAACTGATGTGCAAGAAGCACGTTTATTCAAAGAATAGTCTGATGTGATGAATGAGGTTTCAGGATTGTCCCCAGAATGGAGCTTAACCCTTGGAAGTCAAGGTTAGGATGCCAAGATATTGAAATAGATTGAATTGCAGGACCACCTCTAGAATGAGGCATGATTCTTTGAATTCTAAGTTAGATTGCGAAGACAATGGTCTAATGACAACTTGAGATGGAATTAGGGTTAGATTGTCCCAATGCCCATTTATCAAATGATGACAGATGTAGATTTAGGACTAATCTCCAAAATCAGGTTTAGATTTCCCCAATACGAAGCTTAGCCCTTTAAGACCCAGGTTAGATTGCCCAGATAACAATCTAAAAGAGATTTTGAGAGCCATCTCCAAAATGAAGCTTGACTTTCAAGAATTAGGGTTAGATTGCCCCAATACCTAGTGAGATTTTGAGAACCATCTCCAGAATGAAGCTTGATCCTCGAGGATCTGAGTTAGATTGCTCTGATACCTAAAATATAGATGACAAGATGACCAAATGCGAGGCACAAAGATGCCCCTAGTGAAGAGATGCCCCAAGCAATGAGGACTTTGATTTAGATTAGATTGATATGAGACTGGTTCGACAAGATTCAAATAATGTAATCATCATGCCCCCTCAGGAGAAAAATTGAAAGATGACATATCAGAAGGATGATTGACAACAAGAGGTTGTAGAGTAGAAGTAATCAGACTAGATTCAAGAAGCTGCAGAAGCAATTTTGAGTGATTGAGAGGTCCTATTGACCAAGTTTGACAATGGTCAACCATGGTTGACCAAATTTGACTATAGCTAACTTTGATGAGAAAGATTGAAGATCTCAAGAAAATGATGAGGAAATGAGAATCTGGTAGAAAAATGACATTAGAAGGCTGACTGCACAAGCATTTGATACCAAAGGATCCTAGAATTTAGAATGCGATTTTGAGCTATCTAGAGAAGTCAGATTTTGATTTCGATCCTGAAAACTTGTACAATCATGATGAAATTGGGATGAAAGATGAGAACCTTTGATGAATAAATCCAGAAGAAGACAATCAGAAGAGTACCAAAATATTGTCTCAATTAAAGCCTAGAATGAAAAAATGCAAGCTTAGGCTAGATGCAACCCTAGGACTTGGTTGTTGGACTCATCGCATTATCATCATAGAGTTTTTAGGTATGAGATAATTTCAAGATTCCATACAATCCTCACTAACATGAGAATATGAATATGACATTAGTCTTGGATTTGTCAGAATGAGGTGTAAGCATTAGGGCACAAGAAGCCAGAATGACCCGAACACCTATTCCTTTTAATTTAGCAAGTTAACATAAGCATCAAAGCATAGCTACTAGAATGACCTGAATGTTACCTGCATAAAAACATGCCAAATACATGAGAGTTCCTTCTTTTTCCAAAGAATTCTTGTAGTGACCCTTACATTCACTTAGCAGGACGAGCATTTGCAATTTTATTTGTAGCAGAAAGAAGTCACTCAAAATAGACAAGGAGAAGAACCAACCTCACCAAAGTTTCCATATAAAAGGAGTCAAGGTACACATGGCCATTCAATACATGATGAAGGCTCTTATAGATGGATGCCCCTCTTATGTGAATTTTTTGGATCATTGGAACTAAACCAGCAAGCATAAAGCAAAGGAAAGACCATGCCCCTAGTCTTCGCTTCTCTCGGTCAAGAAGACATCTTAGAGTTGCTTGAGGAGGAATGATAAAGAAAAAAACAAGCACACAAAATAAAAGCTCAACATAATTTAGAGGGTCAAAAAGTCAGTTTTCAATTTCAATTTCAGTGGATTGAAGTCAAATCAGAAATATACAACGTTTGAAGTCTTAACGGGACAGTGACAGAAGGCAGATGCAGTGAGAACCACAAGTGACTGTCACAAGAAATGAAGTCTCAAAGAGATATTAGAGTGCTAACCAAGTATCAGTAGGTGGACATAGTGAGAACCACTGGTGACCGATACAAGGAGGATTCTTGAAAGAGAGAACCAAGTACGAGTGAAACATCATTAGGCAAACGCAGTGAAAACCTCTAGTGACTGATTTAAGGAAGGGATCCCGAAAGAGAGGGGTTTGAACAAGAGCTAGGTATCAGTAGGCAGGCATAGTAGGAACCACTGGTGACTGATACATGAGATATCCTCAAGGAGAGAGATCTCAAAAGTAGCTAGGCATCACCAGGAAGACGTAGTGAGAACCACTGGTGACTGATGCAAGAATACAACTTCGGAAAGCGATAGGAAAATGCCCCCTAGACCAAGAAGGTTCCCCCAAGTGTGACCAGTTCCAATCCATGAAGAGTCAAGAAAAATCTCAAAGATGACTGAAGGTAAGTGCATTAGTTAGCAAACTAAAGCATGGAATGAACTAACGTAAGAAACCAGGAAAGAAAACTAAAGCAGGAAACAAGGAAAGCAAACTAAAGCAAGAAAGTACGAGCCAGCTGGTGTTGAGATGAGATATAGCTTCAAGAAACAAGACGTGCCTATTTACTAGGTTTTCACCATCTTGGCAGAGATTCTATTTTTGCTACCATGAAACCTATTTACCAGGTTTTCATCAATGGCACATTTTTCTTTGTCAATTTTATTTTTCTTTTCTCTTTTTAATTTTTAAAATTTTTTTTTGAATATTTCATTTTTTTTTGTATTTTTTTTTTTTTTGACTTTTTTTGGTATTTTTCAATTTTTTATTTCTATTTTTTGAGTATTATCAAGGCACCTATTTACCAGGTTTTCACCAAGATAATAGATACATCAAAGTGCCTGTTTACCAGGTTTTCACTAAGATGATCATTTTTTCAGGACATTTTGCAATTTTTAGGGTTTTTGACAATATACCATTTTTTGGATTTTTTCAGGATCAATAAGTATGTACATGAGGACACAGAGAATTCCTTAGCTATAGATTTTTTTCAAGTGAAGAGCGTTGATAGGCTCTTTGAGCTATTCTCCTTTAGTGGTGGACAGTTGGTATGCGCCAAACCCAAATGCTATAGTGATAACATATAGACCAAGCCAGTTTGGTTCAAATTTTCCTTTTTGGACCCGCTGCTACTAATTTTTGGCATTTTCTCTCAGGATGAGATCACCCACTAGGAATTCTCTTTGTTTGACTTTCTTATTATAGGCTTTAGACATCCTCTTTTGGTATGCTCAAAGATGATCGAACGCCACCTTCCAACGTTCATCCAGTAATTTTAGCTCTTGAAGCTGAGATATTCTATTTTCTTCATCAGTGATGACGCCCCTCAGAGAGACTCGCAATGTAGGAATCTCAACCTCAATAGGCAATACTACATCTGCTCCAAAAACCAAGGCAAAAGGTGTCACCCCAGTTGTTGTTTAGATACTTGTTCTATAGGCCCATAAAGCTAGATTAATTTAGAGTTGCCAATCTCTACCAGATTTATGAACTGTTCTATGCAAGATTTTGAGAATTTCCTTATTAGAAGCTTCTACTTGTCCATTACCTTGGGGATAATAAATAGATGACCAATGCTGAATAATCCTAAATTTGGTGCATAACTTTTTCGGTTCCTTGTTCTTGAATTGTTCCCCATTGTCAGTGATAATGGAAGAGGTACACCATATTTATAGATGATATAGTTTAGTATAAACATAGCCACAAACTTGCCATCAGCTATAGCCAAAGGCACTGCCTCAACCCACTTAGTAAAATAGTTAGTAGGTGTGATGATAAACTTATGTCCTCTTGAAGAAGAAGGATGTATCTAAGCCACCAAGTCAAAGGCCCACTACTGAAATGGCTAGAAACTAATGAAAGGAATAATCTCTTTAGCAGGAGAATGGATCAACTTTCTATGAAATTGGCACTATTTACAAGCCTTGGCATATTGAACAACTTCTTTCTCAATATTCGGTCAGTAGTAACCAGCTCTAATAAGTTTACAAGCTAATGTTAGACCACTCGAATGAGACCCATAGATGCCTTTATGTACCTCAGCTAACACATGTTTGGACTCATCGGGTTCTAGACACCTAAGGCGGGTACCGTCTGTCATTTTCTATGATGACATACCATAAAGCATTACAAATTAGGTGACATTTTTCATTTCGGGTATAGGTGTCTGGATTGATCTGGTCACAGAGGTAGGAATAGATATGGTGGTAGCAAGATGAGTCATGTCCAATGACTAAAGAGATCATCTTAGATTCAAGAATGTCATAGGTTGGGTAGTGTAATGTCTCCACCAGGAATTCATGTCTGAAGTCATTTTCTAGCATTTGTAACATTGAAGCAAGAGTGGCCATTGCATTGGCTGATTTATTGTCTACCCTTGGAATTTTCTAGAAGGAAATGTGTGCAAAATACTATTTGAGATCATCCACCATTTGTTTGTAAGGCACTAGCTTGTCATCTTTTGTTTGATAGATATCATTAACTTGGTTGATAACTAACTGAGAGTCTCCAAATACCTTGAGCTCATCCACATGCCATTCAATGGCTATCTTCATACCATTAATGAGAGCTTCATATTCAATGATGTTGTTTGTGCAGGGAAACAACATTTTATAAGCTTTTGGAAATGAGTATCTTTGAGGTGTTATAAATAGAATGCCTACACCTGATCCTTGCTGAGTGAATGATCAATCAAAGAACATGCTCCAAGATTGATGTGTGAGAAGCATGATGGATTCATCTAGGAATTCAATGTTCAAAGGCTGATGATATTTCAGAGGAGCTTCACCAAATGATCAACAATTGCTTGTCCTTTAATAGCTTTTCTTTCCACATACTCAATGTCAAATTCGCTAAGTATCATAACCTATTTTTCTAGTCTACCTATGAGGGAAGCCTTGCTCAGTAAGTACTTTAGTGGATCAATTTTCACAATAAGCCTTGTAGTGTGAGCTAGCATATAATGCCACAACTTCTGGGAAGCAAACACTACTACTAAAAAAGCTTTCTCAATGATAGAATAATTCATTTCATAAGAAAATAATGTTCTACTGATATAATAAATAGCTCTCTCTTTGTTGCTCTAATCTTCTTGAGCTAGGAGAGCACCCAAAGATGTGTTTGTTGCTGAGATGTATAGTATGAGTGGCTTCCCATGAATAGGAGGCATCAATATAGGTGGATTAGAAAGATACTATTTAATTTGAGTGAGTCCTCTATCACATTCTTCATTCCATTCAAAAGTCACACCCTTATGCAAAGTTTTAGTGAATAGTTGTGATTTGTCCGCCAACTGTGAAATGAAGCACCAAATAGATTGTAGCCTTCCCTGCAGTCCTCTCATTTGATCAATGTTTTTAGGTGGAGGCATGTCCATAATGGCTTGAACTTTTTCAAGATCAACCTCTATGCCTTTAGCTGAGATGATGTAACCCAAGAGTTTCCCAAAAGTGACACCAAATGCACATTTTTTGGGATTAAGTTTGAGACTAAATTGCTCCATGCGGTCAAGTATGGGACCCAAATCTATGAGATGAGTTTCGATTGCATGCTTTTGGCCAAATTTTCATCCACATAATCTTCCATTGTTTTATGCATCATATCATGGAAAATGGTAGTGAGAGCTCTTTGATATGTTACTCTAGCATTCTTAAGCCCAAAGGGCATGACATTCCAGCAAAAGGTACCCTAGGCACATGTGAAAGCAGTCTTTTCTTGATCTTCTGGCATAATTTTTATTTGATTATAGCTAGAAAAGCCATCCCTTAAGGAATACATCTTGTATCTTGCTATCATATCCACTATCATGTCAATATTAGGCAATGGGAAGTGATCTTTTGGACATGCTTTATTTAGATCCTTGAAGTCTATGCACACACAAATGGATTTATCATGTTTGGTGATTGGGACAATATTTGAAATCCACTCTGCATAGTGAATAGTCCTTATGAAACCAGCCTTAAGAAGCTTTTCTAGCTCTGCTTTGACTAAAAGTGCCATGTGTAGATGCATCTTTCGGAGCTTGTATTTAATAGGCTTAATACTTGGTGCAATGGACAAATGGTGCATGATTAGATTGGGGTCTAATCCAAGAATGTTAGAATAAGTCCATGCGAAGTTTATTTTCTTTCTTTGAAATAAGCTAGTGAACTCTTCCTTTTCTTTTGCAGATAATGACTATGCTAGATGAATAATTTGTGGAGAAGCCTCTGTACTCAAATTCACTGGCTATGTCAGCTCAATCAATACTGATGATCTCTCCTAAAAATGGCTTGGAAGCATATCAAGCATATCAACCTTGGGTGCCTTAGAGAGGTTTTCACCCTTGGATACATCTTTTATTTTTACTATTTTTGGCTCTGATACTACCACAATGTGGTTTTCACCATCAAAGCATCTATTTTTTCTTCTTTTAATTTTTTGACTAAGATACTTGATATCTGCCTCTATCATGCTGACACTACCTTCACTGGTGGAGGACATTATAGGTTCAATAGCATGGAGGTAACATAATAAAGCATAATCATTTTGGAATGTTAGGACTTCATTGGATGAGGAGGGGGAGTTCCAGTTTATCAGGTCAGGATTTTTGAGTGAGAGAGAAGTAGTGACTAGTTCAATTGCATTCACGGTATAACCATCAAAAGCGTGGATGAGAAAGTCAAGACCTAGAGTGATCTCATCCAAAGAAGTGTTTGAATCCCTATGAGACCTTATGTTGGAAGTAGAGGACAAGTTAACACCGATGGCATCTAATTTGTGTGACCTAATGCTAGACCCTTCACCTACTTCAAGAAGGTTTTTATAAGTATGCACCATGTCTATATCTTTATCATAAGTAGCATCAAACAAAGATTCAAACTCGTACTCATGTGAGTCAGTACTTGAAGTGGGAATTTCATTACCACTAGCTGTATCATCATTTTCACCCCTTGCAATATTAATGGCTTGCTGAAGTAGATCTTTTTCAAAGTGCCCTTGGAAATGTGGGGGTATGTACTGATCACCCTACGAATCGGATCAGCCATTTGTATTTCTTTCCATTGGTCATACGTGAGTCAATGCACCAAAGTGGTTTCATCAGAATCACTATCAGTTTCTATCAGGTGAATAGGTATGATAGGATCATCAGGTTCTGCAAAGAGTGCAACAAATTCTAGAGGAATTGGATATGGAAAAGTATCTTCATCAGAGCTGGTCTCTAGATTTACCTATGGAGTAGTATATTCAAATTCTTGTTTCGGTTTAGGTTCTGGCACAAATTTGTTTATCCCTAAATGAAAGGGGATCTTTTTGAAGCCTAATCCAGTAGTATCCTTTGTGCGGTGACCTATAGCTTCAATGGGTTTCAGCAAACCATTGTCATTCCTTCCTATAGGACCACTTCCTTTATAGCCGAAGTTCTTCATGATCTTGAAGGCTTCATTGTATGGCTCTTGTTCTAAGTCTGGAGGTGGAGTAGTTGTTTCAGATGTTTCTTTTCATTTATAGATCCAAGCTATGATAGCTCTTTCTTCATCCTCATCTTCTAAAGGTGTAGAGGCCCGTATAAAGGCACCATCATAGACTATTTGAGGAGAGTCATTGGAAGGTTTTTTACTCTTAGAAGGTCTCCCATAAGAATGTGGAGATGGAGGGAGAGTAGCCAGTGATAGCATAGGTTCAATTCGATATTATCCCATGCCTATATCCTTAAGTTTGAGAGTTTGTTCCACTTCTTTGAGCTTAGCATCATAGAACTTAGTGGACTCTCTATTGGCTGGAACAAAGCTATCTACAGATTATGCAAGGGTTTTGCAAGAATAATTGGTATTAGCAGGCATAGTGACTTCCGCTCCATGGAATGGAAACTTGAAAAAATTGATGGTATGTAGATGGAATAGCCTGCATCTCATGAATCCATGGCCTACCCAACAAGATGTTGTAGGCAAGAGGAATGTCAGTGAAGGCTTTATCCATAATCTTCTTGTGAGCAGGTGAGATCTTCAACAACTCAAAAATGGTAATCTGAGCATTGGTCCGTTGGAGCTGATCTAAGATGCTATAGCTAGCTGAGCTAGATGTAGGGACCAATTTCATGTTCTTGTTGGCAGGGCCAATAGTAGTCTTATCCATAGTTTTTTTTGGAGAAAATATAGGAGGATTAGGACCTTTCAAAACAAACCTTCCACATGATCGAGTAACAACATTGGCACAATCTTGAGGTTGTTCAGACTTAGATGAACGAGACACAAAACTATGCAAGATGAAAGGAGTCTTAGGTTTGGGAGCATCGCCACTCCCCTTAATAGTAATCACATCACAATACTCAACCTTAATAGATTTGATCATACCAATGACATTGTCATCATTAGTGTATGTGTAATTGACTTTAGCATTGGTATTCTTAGTGTTTGAAGATTCACCCTTCTCATGAGAAGGGAAGGGATCCTTAAATGCTTGATAGTTTGAATTCTTGTTATCACCATCCACAACAATGTCACCACTATCAATCAAATCTTGGACCTTATGTTTCAGCTGAAGACAAGTAGAAGTCTTGCGACCCTTATTCTGGTGATAGTCACAGTATGCGTTGTCATTCCACCAATGATTTCGTGGTTGTGGGTCATAGAGATGCTTTTCCAAAAGAGAAAGTATCTGATTATGCACAATATTTTTATAGACCACATCAAGTGGTTCTCCCAAGGAAGTGAATTCATGCTTGGGTCAAGATGCCCAAGGTTTATTCCTAGAAAACCTTGAAGGTTGTTGATTTTCCATCGCATGCTTTTTAGTAGCTTTGATTGCCTGTATGCTAGAAGAGAGATTAAAAATAGACTTAGCAGGCTTTGGGGTCACATTGTCAACCACTCCATCATTCAAAATGTCTCTATTCTTGTTGACAAACTTCCCTTTATCTTTATTTGAGGAAGAAGATCCTTTTTTTTTGTCTTTGTTCAAAGTTAATTCCCCTTTCTTGATCATAAAGGCCTCTATTCGCACTGCTTGTTTAATCATGCTATCAAAGGTAAAGGGACCTTGTAGTTGCACTTGGTATCCAAAGTGTAGGACAAGATTTTCCAAAAAGATGTCAAGCCTCTCGGACTCTGGTAGCTTGTGAGGACACCTTGTACATAATTATCTCCAACTTTGGAGAAATGTTACGAAAGATTCACCTTGTCATTGTTTTAAATTGCAATGATCCTAAATGTTGACCGTATACTGAATATTATGCGAGTAATGTTGGAGAAATAGATTAGCCATTTCATCAAAAATCTTAATGCCAGTGGGCAATCGAGAAAACCACTCCATAGCTAGTCCACCCAAGCTACAAGGAAATAGGTGCATAAGATATGTTTGATCATGTATGAATTCCATGGATAAAGCACCAAACTCCCTTAGGTGATCTTAGGGATTAGTAGAACCCAAGTATTTGTCATATTTAGGGAGCTATACACCTCTAGGAAAAGGTGGCATGTGAAGACTCCTATCAAAGGGGAAAGGACAAATGCTTTCCATTGTGAATTTTTGTGCAGATTTTTCCTTATTCTTTGCAAGTTGGCTAATTTGATCTTGCATGTCTCGAACCATCTTTTGCAACTTAGCGGTCTCAATTTCTTCTTCCTTGGCCACAAGCATTTCAATTTGAAAATCTGAGGGTAATTTAGCCCCTTGTTTGGCTAGCTCAAGAAAGTATTTTTCCTTCTCCTCTAGAAGGAGGATCTCCATCATCTTGATAAGACCTTTGTTTTCTTTCACAATGTCTATATCATTTTGAGTTATTGTGTCATCCCCATCATTGCCAAGAATCTCATAAATGCTTGGGACTTGATCTTGACTCTGATCATAAGGGGCAGGACAATAGTGATATGCTGGTTGATTGCCTTGAGATTTGTTTTGAGCTTGGTGCTGATTCTGATCATTTTGGGATTGGTCATAACAATGATCATTTTGAGGTTGATCACGATGTTGGTCATTAGAAGATTGACCATGTTTCTAGTTTTTTTGAGATTGATCATAAGTTTGGTTGTATTTTCCTGGTTGGAAGTCAAATGGATCTCCCATCTTGTCATAGGACTATGTAGCAAATGAAGACTTAGTAAAATGATATGAACAATGCCAAAAGGGTGAAACTAAGGTAAATTTTGGTGCTCTAATAGGATCAAGAGGATCAACAAGTTCAAATGAATCAATATCATCAACAGGATCGATAGGTTCAATGATAGAACTAGTTCGTGGAAGTGGTCTTCCAAAGTTATGAAACAATGAGTTATTTTGGAAGAATGAATTGTCTTGCTCTTGAAATGAGAAACTAGATTGCACTTGAAACAATGGATTAAAACACTCTTGGAACACTAGAGGTGATGATTGAGATGGGCTATCTTTCAAAGTACTCAACGAAGAACTTGAGGATCCCTCACAATGTTCAGATTGCACAATAGGTTTGGGACAACTTGTTTCCTGATTACAAGGATTACCTCTACCTTGACCAATATTATGAATGGGGTAAGTGTTGCCACTTTGAGTCATGACATTCATAAATGAAGATGAAATGAGAGAAGACTTGGGATAATGCTAAAACTCTATCTCTAGGAATAACGAAGAGGAGATAAAGGCTAGAAAAACCAAGATGTGAGATGCACCTAGTATGAATTGTGAGGAGTATGGCTAGAACAGCTGAGATAAGACTATCGTGACGTGAGGTAAAAAAGCACAAAGAGATGAGAAAAACAAAGGAGAGACAAAATGAGTCAAAGCAATAATCGATCAGTTTGTAGTTTGAGACACTCAATTTCAAACAGTGAATGACAGGAAAATAGGTAAATAGACCTTAGACAAGAATCAGATTAGATAAAAAGTTCACTAGTCAATGGGAAATAAGTCGCTATTTTTGAAATCTAGGTACAGGTTCGCAAGAGAAAGTACCATGCCGTGTGAGAAAATACCAAAATTTGTGTGAGAAAATGAAATCTCATGCGAGGAAATGCTCTGAAAGATGAAATTTTGAATGGGAAAGAATCTAAGTTCGACAGTTTGACACAATTTATGTGGTAAAAAGTCAAGTTCTGAGACACAATCTGAACTATTCTCTGATAGAGTTTCTAGTTTCTAAATAGTTTGAAAGATAGTTTAATCAACAATCTCATTTTGAAGGTTTCAATCATTCGTTTACAAGCATGAAGTTTTGATCAAGCAATGGTGACACAAGAAGTAGTCACAAACAAACCTACCAAGGACAAAGCTACTTGGCAGTATCATGGGAGTCTTTTTTTAATCATGATGGACAAGTTTAAGACTCGATAACAAAAATATTGTTATCCCTACAAAAAAAATGGTGAGAAGACAAAACCTTTGCCTCACTGCTTATGCGCATGTGTTCACCTCACACAGCCATGTCACCCCTAGAGGGCACCCGTATTTTTGGTTTTTCCAAGGACTCAATAGTATATGTTCAAAGGTTACCCTTAAAGTAGGGGCCAGTGTCATATACCACCTTCAAATGTCCAGGTGCATGCCTATGGTTAGAATCTACGGGAGAGATTCTTCCCCCTCCCTGGGCAAAGATTATGTCTCCTTTCGGAGGTGATCGAGGTAGGAAACTAAGGAAAGTTTTTAGTGGGCTTTCATTCACACTAACCTTCAGTGCCCATGATATAGGGCTAGGGCCTCATAGCCACACTAACACCTAAAATTCATACACCCCTGCAAGCAGGGCTAGGAGCGGCGCCAATCAGTACAACAGACGGAGCCTTCTCAAGATGATAGTCAAAATCAAGAGAAGGGATTTAATATGGTTTTGGATTCTTTAGGCTTAACAAAAAATTCTTTATTATAGTGAGGTGGAATCACTAGTGATAGGTGCGTACTCACTTGGGTCATTCCTAAAGGTTCAACTTTCGACAGGCCCTCTAAAGGTGATAGAGCTTGGCTTGGATTCGAGGGTTTGATTTTTTGTTTCTCTCAAAGAGAGAAGAGCATACTTCTCTACCTCTTTGCCTTACCCAAACACATCAAGCATTTTCATCACTGAGGTAGTTTCACTCCACCAAGTCCACAAGCTTTTGGGTTTCTGGTTCTCTCAAAGAGAGAAAAGCATAATCCCCTGGCAAGTAGAAGTGCTAAAGATTCACTACCTTGCTTTTCTTTCCTAGGTATCCATCATTCTAGCAATGTCTAGGTCTTGGTTTAATCCATGGGCATCACGTCCATGTAATGAAGAGCCTATTCCCCTACTTTTCTATTAGGACCCTTGAGAAATTTTAACAAAGCCCTAGTTATACTATGTGAATGAAAGCAATAAAACAAACACAACATTTTAAATGATCTTTGGCAATCGTCCTGCAAGAAAATAGTTAGCAAGTTTTATGATCTTTGACAAAGTGACCTATAGACCACTGTTATGTTGTGATAGAAATAGAGATATGAAATCAACAACAAAAAGCAAATGTCAGGAAAAAAACAATAGTAAATTATAGAATCTAGAAATTTAACTGACTCATAGTGACTCTTCGCACAAGAAAGTACTGCGATGCGTGCGAGAAAGTGCAGGGGTCTGCATGATAGAATGTTTCTTCATGTGAGAGAGTACTACAAGGAGAAAAACTTCATACGGTACGCTCAAAAATCTCATGTGAACTTCCATACACAAAGAAGTACAGATGTACAACAAATTGCAGAATTAAAAAAAAAGCTTGAGATTGATGAGGCCAGAAATCAATTTTTCTACCCCACGATGGGTGCTAGAATGTCTATAGCTGAACGTGGACCTTTAATCTAGCCATATACACAACATAGTCATTGCTCGATCATTGAAATTATGAAGGTGAGTATGGATTACTCAATTCACAATATCTACTGATTCGACCTGTTGCCTCCTAATTAGCTGGGGTGTTTGAATTACTCTCAGAACGAGAGCCAACAACCAAAAGACCAAACTAAGATGAAGGATTTTGAGATCTTAAAAGATAAACAAATGCAATTAATCTAAGATGAATATGCCATTAATCTAAGAATGAAATGCAGATTTTAAGCTAAGAACATGAAAGAAATATGATAATTAAGCTAATAGCAATAAGAAAATTACACTAAATGTGAGAATGCAATTAACTAGAAATGAAGATTAATCTAATGTGCAATAAAAGCTTTAAAAATATGAATAATTAAGACTAAAATTCGCTATAGTTTATGTGCTCTAAAATTGCCTCCTTTTGAATGAAGGAGAAGGTTCATAATATAGACAAGCCCGAAGAAGGAATGAAGAGTTTCTTGAAATGAAACAGTTGACTCTTCAATCCCAATTGAGACAAATATTGAGGAATTACTTAGTTAAAAGAATAAATTATTGCCACATATGGGTGACCCTTCGAATATTTTAAATTATTAAATCCAAATAAGATAATCCATTTAAATAACCAAGTAATATTAATTCCTTTTTATGTTTATTAGCCAAATGGGTTGGGTTTAATTTAATTTAAAGCACTTAGGACTTTAGAATTAAATCAATTTATCATAGGGATTATTTAGCTAATAAATTCAAATACCTAAGAATTAATTATAGTGTGAGATTATTGCAATTTAGGGTTTTTGCAATTGACACCAAGTCAAATAAAGTCAGGTAGGAGAGAGAAAATTGTCTAGTAAAATAGGACTTTAATGATGTAAAATTGAAGAAATGCACCAAAATTGATTGAAATTATAAGGTGCCAATTTTGGGGTATTACACCGGTAACCCAAAATATTTTTCACTCTTCTGAAGTGAGCTTGGTGAAGAGCCAACCCTGTTAAAGGTTACAAAACACACTGTAAGGTGTGACCTTGTTTGAGGATTTAAGACTAATAGTTATCGTTCAACCAACATTCACTATGGGGTTGACAAGATAACAATGTACATTCTATGAATGACATAGGGCAATCACAAGATGGTTAAGTCCACTTAGTTAAAATATTTTTCTGTTACAATGGTTAAACTAAAATAATAGGTGATCTGATTACAATACAACTTGATTTTGTAGATGTTCAGATCTATTCTAAGCCCATAAAAATCATCTGATCAATTTTTCAATTCAGTTCATCAATATTCAATAACTTACTATCCCTCGATAAAAACTCTCTAATGCTTGGTACTATTTTGTAGTTTAGTTCTTCTTCAACCAATCTGATCAAGCATGCATGAAGTTGTGTTCACGCAATATCTCTACAGTCTCCTTCTTCCAGCATAGTTTCAACAATGAAACCAATGTCTCTTATATAGACAAGTAAAATATTTTCTTTTCATCTATCATATTTTGCTGCTTAATCTCCTTCATTGATTTTGCCACTCAAACCTTCCTTGGTAAATGTGTTAATGACTCATTTCAATTCCATCCTTTAGATCTTCTTTGAATTTTGTTAGCCATTGATCTCATAACAAACTTTATCTTCAACCTCAAAATCATACACATTCCAGCTCATCAATTTCTGTTGGCTAAACTAAACATTTAGTTCTTTCAACCATACTCAGTTAATGAAGAAATGTGTCGACAAACACAAGCTCGGTTAATATTGTCACTCAGTATGCACTACACTGGCTTGGTGTATACTAAAGTGCTTCATTTACCAACCACACTACTTTGTTAAATTTTTCTTCCAACTTCATAACAGATTAATGTAATACAATCAAGTCAACAATATGAAGTCATAGACTTGTCAATAAGTTACCAAGAATATTCCTTATCCTCATCTATCATATCCATCTTCCTCCATGTAGATATCTCAGTTCTTCATCTTTTATCCTCTTTACAGATGTTTAGATATTTGCAATTATCATACTAAGTAATGTCAAAACTAGTTGACATCAATGACAACATAATGAATGATTTAATTATCTTACATATTATTTCAATACTCGGTGATCTCTAATCACTAATCTTCAAGTCATTCAGGTATTCAATCAGTTGTAGTTCATCAAATAGATGTGATGTTTCTTAAGAGACTGACATGTTCACCTAACCCTAGGAAGGTTGTGGTGGGCATCGAGTGTCAAATTACCAAATTGAACCACTTAAGAAGTTTTATGTAATTATGATGGAGCAATGTTCATATGAATTAATTATGCTAGTGGATGTCCTCATGATGATATTGTGATGGTATTTGTGTCCCTAGATATTTCATTTCATTAAATAAATACTTGTGTAAATGTTGTAATAGGATTGTTTCATGCTTGATTTGCATAAGTATGTGTTGGATTATTTTATGGTGTGTTAATACGATGATGTATGGAAGAAGTAGAATATCTTTTAAAGTATGAAAAACTAATTAAATATTCTCTTGTCTCCCTATTTTGTGTGTGACTACCTCTCTTCCCAAGGAAAGGTTTTCTTGGGAAACCCATAGTGCTATATCCTTTGTAAGGGCATAGTTGGTCTATTTTTAAATATTGCCAAAAGATATTTATGTTAATCTTTCCCCGTATCCCTCTGAGTGACCTCAAAAGGTCACATAGTTCATGTAATGATTGTGGTAGAATATGGATTTGCTAAATTTATTTTTCTTTTATTTTAGCTTGTTTTGTAAGTTTATTTTCATAGTTGCCAACAATGTAAAGAGTAACTAAATTATGTGTTGGGCTGCTTAGCCAATCTTTCTTTTAATGTCTTTATTTTCCTCAAGGACTTGTTATTTTTACTTTTTGTATTAAAGTTTTACCAATGTGGTCACTTTTGAATCTTACTTTATTGAATAATTCTTTTCAAATTTTCAAATTATGGATTTCATGATTATTTGATGAGGCTCTTATGTTTGAAATTGTTGGATCTTTACACCAGATTTTGAAAATATAAGGAATCTACATCAAGAGTGATGTTTGGGTGCATTTGGGTTTTGTTGTAAGAAAAAAGTTCCAGGTTTTAGTTCATTTCTATGTGACCTTAGATCCCTTTTGGTGCGTTGGTCGTACTACCTTGCATGATCTTGTTCTAGATGAAATTATGGAAATTAAAAAAAAAAAAGATGAATATAATAATAATTGAATGTGAAGTTTGGATAGACAGTTCCATTGTACAATATTTTACTTTTTAATCTTAAAAGTACTTAAAAAAAGGTTATGAATTATTGATGACTATTTTATGATATAAATATGAATTTTTATTCATGGTTATTTTGATTTATGAATGTTGTGATGATGTGATGGCTTTTATATGCTTACATGATTAACTAGGAAATGGAGAGTTGAGTCAATTATGATACAATGAGATTTCTACTGTGAATTGAAAGTTGGTTAACTAAATGGAGTTTATGAGTGCATATGATGCCATAAGTGGAAAAGCTAAATTGATTATGTGAAGTGAATTCCAATTTGTTATGTGATGTTGTAAATAATTTGTAAAAGTTGAATGGATTTTATTTCATATATATTATGGACTATATTATTTCTTGGACTACTGATATTCGATTTAGTGTGCAGGGAATAAGAACATGGTAATAAATCGGGGAACCAAACATACGTTGATGTGAATTCGGTGTGAACCAAGATTGCGTCTAATGAAAGACAAAAACCTAGTTGTATCATATTTCATTTATAAACGTAATGAGCTTGTATGTTTCTATTCAATTTGTTAAATTGTAAATTTTAATTTATGTGTGTGCTCAAGTGGAAATGTCAGGTGTCTTTTGAGGTGTAAAATATGTGTGTGTCACTTGACACTTGTATTGTGTACATGTGGCCATGACATGTTCCACTTGGGAATTGGATGTCCACCAACCTAGGTAAGTACCTTTTTGGATCCACATGTGAATCCCTTGGTTAGGGAGCCAGAGGTAGGGTCATGTCATTGATTTTCAAATTGAATCTTATAATAGACTTTTGGGGGGTTAGAAAGGTGCCTAGGGGTGTGTTTGGGTCATTTTTAGTAATCCCACTTGGTATACCTATGGGTAAGGGTCAATTTTAACCATAGGACAACCCCTTGTTGACCAAAAGACCCTTCCAAAAGTTGGATTTTCAAAATGGCCTAAAATCAACTTTTGGAAGCAAGGTTTTGGTTAGCACACCCATCCATTTGGATGCAAAGTCTTTGCCCACTTTTTGGCCAACCTTTTTAGGGACCTATTTTTGGAAAGCTTGTAAGGGCTTAGTGAAGACCAAACAATTAGAAGACTTACCTTATCCCTAGGGGGTTTGGGGAGTTGTGTGGAGGCCTTTTTAGTGGAGACTCTCCATTGTGGAGAGTTTGAACACCCACTCTCTAACTTAGAGACATTGCTAATTTTGAAGAAGGAGACTTAGGAAAAGAGGAGGCTCTTCATCAAATATCTTCCATAAGCTTGGATCTAGGTTGGTGGCTCTCTTTATTCTCTTGTTGGTGAAACCTTGATGAAAGTGATCTTATGAAAATTGTAGTATTCATGTGCTTGTAAGAAATATTGTTGTTGTTATGTTTTCATCTCCATTGTTGTATTGTTTTTCCTTTGTGTTGTGTTACAAGGTTTCCTCTTTGTTGTGTAAGGGAGTTTCAAGGCCCACTCACCCTTGGGAGGGAAGATTAGCCTTGGGAGTGAAGATTTTAGGACAGCTCATGGGTGTAGAATGTCTCCTCAAGGAGGAGAGGGATAAAACATGGAAGTATGGGCTCCATGTAGCCATTTCATTTTGTTTTGGGGGCCACAAGGGATTTTCTTTGGCTTGAAGCATTGGGGGACATAAGGGATTGTTTGAGTAATGATTAAGAAGGTATTGTGTTTTGCAAAGCCATGTGGGGGCTTGCTTATTTCTTTCTTTTTTTTTGAAATTGGCTTTCTCCCCATAGGGTATTTGGTCCACTTAACCCCAATGTATGGTTCAAATGAAATCCATTGTGTAAGCCTTGGGTTGGGAGTTGTTATGTAGTCTAAATGTCTCAATTGTTGATTTTCTGGTTATATGGATGTTATCTTGTATTTGTTTTGGTTCCCTTAGCTCAGGGGTGGCCTCTTAGAGGCCTTGGATGGGAGGTGAGCATCCCATGGTCATCTTGAATAAATTTTTATTGCAGATTTATAGGCTTGAAAAATTTATGAGGAAATGAAGACTAGCCAAAAAAAAAAGAGAGCTTGTGGGAAAGGAATACCACTCCAATGTGTAGTCATGTTTTTCTTTCTTTCTTTTTTGTGAAGTCCTTAAGGGACCCTTCATTGAATACTTTGTAATAGTGAATCATTAGGAAGAGACTATGTAAAAGTTTTATTTTTCTAGTCTACCTTATACAAAGATGTGCTTTTTCCATGTAAGTTAAGTAAATGATTTATGGAATAAGAAATTTTCTACTTGTAATAGATGAGATTTCTTTATCTCTTAAAGAATATATACACAAGTTCAAAATACCCTTACATCTTCCATTGAGGTATAAATGAAAATTTCCATTTTCTAAAAGGTTTTGTTTTTTTTAAATCATGATCACTTTTGTGAAATGACTTTCAGTTTTTGAAAGGATTGATAAAGTTTTGTATTTGTTGTTACCGGTTATAGTTGAAGTTTACTTTAAAATAGTTTTGATATTAGGATTACAAATTTGTGTTTTAATAGCCCATAATAAAAGGGTTGTTGTTATTTATTTCTACTAGTGTTACTAAAGATTTAGGAAATAAACTAGCTATTATTTATTTCTACTACTATTACTAAAGATTTAGAAATAAACTAACTTCAATAGCATATCAAAGGACATAATAATCTCTTAAGTAGTTTTCTCTTTTAAAAAGAAAACAAAGGTAACTAGGTAATATTTTAAATATAGTTAAAATAATGCAATGTTACAAAAAAAAAATATAGATCATTTGGAAAATGTATTATGTTCTATTTATGTTCTTTAATATATATATATATATATATATATATATATATATATATATATATATATATATATATATATATATATATATATATATATATATATATATATATATATATATATATATATATATATATATATATATATATATATATATATATATATATATATATGCTATTGTTAATTACAAAGTTGTTTTTTTACATGAAGATTTTTTTTAGATCTTCCAATAAATTTCATTTATATTTTTTTTAAATAATATTATTGCAATTACTTCATACATATATACAATATATATAATATATATATGTATATATATATATATATACAATCAGTATATACATATGTATATATAACAAATAATATAAAAAGAAAATATATTAAGAAAATATTAAACTCTAGTTTTTGTCAAAAAAAAAAATATATTTATTAATCTTTATGACTTCTTTTTTTTTAAAGATTCATATTGTTATCTTTAAAAAAAAAATTAAAAATACATTTTAAATAAAATTATTATAAAAAAAAAGGGTTAGAAGCCAAACCCTAACCTACAAGGGGGTAGGGCTGGCTTGGCGGCCCAGCCACAGTCCTAGGGCTGCAACTGTGGCATTGCCATAGCCACAGCGCGGCTGCAACTGTGGCCATGCCACAGCCGCAGTCGGTGACATGGGGAGTGGAGAGGGGCTACGACTCCCTCCTCCCTTATTGATGTTTTAAAAAAAAAATTAAAAGAAACAAAAAAACATGTATTTGCAATAAAAGAATATATTTTATAGTATGATTTTTTTATTTTTTATGTAAAATGTATTACCTTTCAGGCTGCTCTTCATTGTTTGAGGCTGAGGATTTGAGAGGTATATACACATATTAAAACAAAAAAAATAGTATAGTAAGAAAAAACAATAAACAAACACAAAAGAATAAGAAAGAAAAGTATACCTTTTTGTATGATGGTCGCCATTAATTGTTGGTAAGAGAAGAAAAGATGTATATAAAAACATATATATTTACACATATACATAGCATGTATATGTGCAAATAAATATGTTTAATATAAGAATACTCATCCTCCATTGATGGCCTCCCAAGCACACCTACAATATGAAATCACAAAAAAATATAAATACCCATGAAGGGTTTGAAGAAAGAAAGAAAATAGAGAAAGAGAGGAAATGAGAAAAAAATCTTTTTGGGTGATGATATTTTGACCCTAACCCTAATTTCAAAATTAGGGTTAGGGAAAAAGTTAGTCAAACCAAATTTGACTCTTCCTTTTCCCACTCTTTTTCCTCAAGTTGATTTTTTTTTAATTTGTGTTCGAAATTAACATTTTAACCCTTTTGTTTTGTTTTCTCTTCTTTTAGCAACTTTAATTTGTCTTTTTTCTTTTCTTGGAGAGATGAAATTTAACTTTCCATTATGATATTCTTTACCTTTATTATTTTTTCCCTTGAGTATATTGAATTAAAAAAAATTATATTATTTAGTGCTTGATATGCTTTTAGAAAGGAAAATAAAATAATTGATTATTCCCTTTTGGGGAAAATTTAATTATCTAATAAATTTTTATTTGTTGCTAGGAGTTTATTTCATTATAGTAGATCTTATTTTTTTAATTAAAAGAAGACCCTTCGAGGAGAAATGGTCTTATCGTTAGAAAATGGAATATTAATATAAAGATTAATGGTATTTCAGATTTAATTTTAGACAATGTAATAAATGATACTTTATGTTCTAAATTATATACATAAAAATGTGTAGTAAGTGATTTGTCTATTAGAGAAATTTTATCTAGTGGGGAGACGTTGGTGTAGGAATTTAAATAATTCTTTATTAAATCTTTAATATTAGAGTATCAAATTAGGAGATCTTAGGGATAGATATGGCCTACCTTCTTAAGAAAACCTCCCAAAACTCACTTCTTGGATCCACTCATTAGAATCCTAAGATTGGTAACCTGGGAATTTATTTCTTTATTGGCTCTTTAATTTGATAGAAAGCTTCATTATAGTTCTTAATAGGGGCTAAACTTTTTTTTTTTTAAACAAATTTTTACCTCCTAGCTTTAACATCTTCCCTATTAACTTACAATTATCCCTTTGGAGTTAAAATCTTGCAAGCCTAAGTAGAGATTGTATTTTATGTAGAATAATCACATTTCATTAGTTAGAAGCAATAAGGATATTTCACCCATGTACAAATGTACTCAACTAGATGCCACCATCTCAGGTAAGGATCCCCCTATAATTATTATATACAATTATGCTCTCTTCACCTTTCTTAGCTCTAAGAACCAAGCACTATCTCCTAAATAAAATGCACAACAATTATCTCTATGCAGCAAAGTACACATTAATGATGATTTAAAATGAATTGTAATCTCACATGTTCCCTACCATCACCTCATAATTAAGCCAAACTCACCAAGAGCATTTATCAGCTATGTAGGGCTTAAAAGAGGAAAGAGAATTGTTATTTTCTTCAACAACAAGATTATATAGGGATAGCTTCACTTTGAGTCTTTTAGTATCAATGGAGTACAGGATAATCACCTTCCACACAAAGGAGAATCGTCAAATGGCATTTCGAGGGACGGTGAGGGCAGAAAGATGGAACATAATCCTGAAGCCTTTATCAGACACGATTTGCAAGGCTCTGATTAAAGGAATCGGTGAGGAACATTTCAACAATGATTTTATAGTTTGAGTGAACGGGCATGTGATTGGACTCTTCATAGCATTAGCGACTTTCAATGGAACTACTAAAGAAAGAGTCATTAGAGCGGCCAAAGAAATCTTTAAGGATGAATTTCTACTAGGCCTGGAGAAAGCGGTTCACAGCATTGACAAAGATCTCACCATTCCTTTTTTGAAATTGTATATGAAGATGGATATGAAGGTCCTTCCTTCCATCCCTAGTTTCCAGAGGCTCCCAATTGTTTTTTTCAAAGATGACACTAAGTTTGACAAGGTATGCCCCTCAATGAGGAAAAATCTGGACTTCCTCATAGTGCTCAAGGAGGAAGTAGACCTTGACGAAGTCCTTGATTATTGGCAGGCGGAAGGGTTTGAAGTCCCAATGGAAATGGATGATGACTCATCAAGAAACATCAAGATTTTAGCTCCTCCGAATAAGAGATCCTCAAGGGATTACAAGTCAAAATAGGAGGAAATCATCATCTTGCAAAAGAAGGATGGTTCCTGGTGTTGCAATATCATTCGTAAAAACTAGAAGGAAAGTACAACTTAAGAATATAGATAATAGTATTTCTTTTTGAACTCTCAAAAATAGGTCCTTTCAAGTATGTAATTATGTTATTATGGCACAATATTGGTTTAAGGTAAGGAAGACAATATCAGTGATGGACACCCTATGTTTTATATTTTCAAATATTTATTCTAATTCTAGAATAGTACTTATTATATTCTCGCAGGTTAGTCCCTAGATCTTTATTTTATCCCATGGGTCTAGTCTTTAATTTTGCATTTTAGGAGTCGTATAAGGTCACCTAATCCTTTGCTACCAAAGTTTTAACTATCCATAAGGTAGCAACCCTATAATCTATCTAAGCGATTCTTTACTATTCAAATAAAGCACCACAATAATAAGAAAAGAATAACCCTTTACTAGTTTAATCAAAATATTCTCTTTTATTAGAATACTAATTCCAACTAAAACTTAAACATGTCCAGGAATCTTTATAAACTTTGTAGTTCCTCATTACTTAATATTTGAAAGGATATACATGTTATTTAGCAGGTCATTTCTAAGCTCCCTGATCAATAAATTACAACTAAAGAAAGACTTAATGAAAGAAGACTATGCTATATCTTAAAGTAAGCGTGCTTCTCAATGAATATGTTAGTCTCTTAGAATATTAAGAAATGCTTATCAATGGTCAAATAAAGTAATAATTGATTTTTTTTATTCAAATATTTAGATATGTCAGATACTCTAATCCTAGTATAAGAAGGGAAATGGATGCATATGGTATGCTTATCGATAATAAATATGTACTCAACATTCATTTTTTCAATCCCATAACCAGTATTATATTATCTCCCATGAAAGAATCAAATGTATATCTCTTAAGAATAGATAGATGGAAAACTTTTTGAAACAATATGGTTTCCCTCTTTAACCCAGATTAATTTAAAAACCCAGCCATGCTTGGTAACAAGGATTTTAGCTCTTAATCTTTGGAAAACCACCCTTAGGTTATTTAGAACTTCTAGGACCTCTTTAAGATAGAAGAGCAGGGGAATTACTAATATCTTGTTGATGGTGTTCTGGGTCACTTAAGTATTAAGGATCTAACCTTATAATTTCATAATGAATCCTTAGCATTAGCCAAGTTTATTCTTAGAAGAGATTCACCAAGGAGGATGTTTCTCCTTGTCCCCTGAACATACCTAGTTTGGATGATGAACAAAGGATAGGAAAATTTGGTAGACTTGCTCTGGTACCTTTTCTTCAATAGAATAAGCTAAATTTTTGCCGGTAGATTTATTTTAACTCACCAGCACGCTTAAGATTAGAAGATCAACGCCCAAAGGTAATTATATCTCCCCTATTTTTTTCTTGTCTCTCAACTGGCTTTGCCATTTATAGGATTGCTTTGATAAGTTAGATTTTACTCTTCCTTCTTTTTTGAGTATCCTTTACTCTCATACATAATTTGGTCTAAATTGTCATATGCTCACTAATTATTATATAGATCTTTTTGACTAGACACTATCATAAATTATTCCTTGTATCAAGTTTTAGCTGAATAACTAGGCTTCTTCAAGTTCTGGTATAAGTTAGGAAAGGGTAAAATGGATAAGTCTAAAACTTTGTCATAATACATCTAAACAATTACTTCCCAGAACTTTTCATAAATAGGCACATAGATTGGTAAGCAATATCATAGTTTAGTATAAAAAACTATAGCTCAATTATTTTAGAATTATAAATATACATTAATACAAAATGTATTTCGAAATATAATTAGATAATAATTATAGGCTTTATTTGGGTCTTTGTCAAAAAAAATTGGTCAAACTTTAGTGGATTGGACTATCATTTTAGGTAGACATTAAATCAAATATCAAAGGAGGTTAGTCTAGAATATTTAGGTAAAATCATCCTTAAGAGATAAAAGAGGTAATGAAGAGTTTTCTGTTGCTATTCCACCAATGTTTCATTTTTACCTTCGAAAAATGTTACCAAGAAACTTGATAGATAGAGGTGAGGTTATCTCATTAACCACAACATCTCCTCAAGCAAATGGTGATGCCAATAAAATTGAGATGCTCAAACAAGAAAACAACCTTTGAAGGGACAACTTCATTGAAAAGAGTCAAGAAAATTCTATTGATTGAATATAATATTATAGTAAGGGTAGTTTCCATTATCCTAAGTGAGGAATTCTTAGGGAACACTAACAGACATAGGGTCAACTTAGATATTCCAACTATGTTTATAGCCTCAACTCTACAAGTGGATCCTGATGTTAAAGCTATTGGAAATCTCTGTAGAAGAGTCTTCAAGAAAAAGTACTTAGTGGATTTAAACAAAGTGCTTAATAGTATTCGAATGGATTTGTCCATTCCCAGACCCAAAGATTATAAAAAAAGAATTGTCAACCAATGATATGACTCTACATTTCCTATTCTAGAGATGGAAGATTGGGACCGATATTTAGAAGAAACCCCATCCATAAGAAGGAATTTGGATTTCCTTTTGTATTTTATCCATGTTAGATCTCCAGATGGGAACTGGATGAGTGAATTTATCACAGATGATGACATTAGGTTGAAGCTGGTGAAGGAAGATAAAGCGGCGATGACATTGTTAGAGTCCTCTAACAAAGCCTAAATTAGTCATCCTACCATAAAGGACATCTAAGGATCCTTCTCAGTACACTACATATTAAATCTAGATATATATCCTTTGTAGTTGACCCTTCATATTCTAGTTGATTTGCTACTTCATATCTCTTTTTTACTATAATAAAGATTATGGATGAACTTCAAGGTTATAAACAGTCCCCGCCAGTTCAAGCCTACACTTAAGAGGGAAACCATAAAAATTCTGAAAGATGTTTCTATTCAAATGTAATCTTTAAACATGGATTCATCTATACCCTTCTAGCAATAAGCTAAGAGATCAAGGCCTATAGCTTATATATAATTAAATCCTATTTTGTCCAATCAAGGCATCCTTTTCTACTTGTCTGATTTGATTCATTTGCATGGTCATTTTGTGTCTTTCAAAGGAACTTTGTATTATGGAAGGCTTATTCACAAGTTTTCCTGAATCTTCTATTGTCCTACATTCATGATTAAGTAACTTTATGTTTATTTAACGTCTCTCAGATATTTCCTAAAGATGGGAGATTATTGTCTAAATTTAATAGAACTTATCCATTTGGGATAGTTGTATATTTTTCAGTACGGCCTCAATTACTTAACAAAGAATCATTAGGGCAAGTCAGTATCTGAAAAGTTTAGGATATTAAGGAATATGAACACACCTATAGCCTTTGAAAATAGTTAGGCTCAATCTAAAGAATCTTTGCAGAGATAGTTGGTAAGGAATAGCCTCAGGAATCTAATAGCTGGTGAAATAAGACTATTAATTTTAGGCAATTATTGTTTAAATAAGAGATTCCATTCCCTTGGTTACTCAATGTCTTTATCAGCTTAGTATAAGAGAATCTGGTTACACCTGTAGCTTTTAGATAGTCTTGCAATGGATGGTGTCGTATTTCTTTCTTCAGCATCAATACCATGGATAATCTATTTCTTTATTGAAGATTGTCTTTGAAATGCTAGCTCCAGATAAAATTTCCTTGACAATTGGTTATCTTGAAGTCGAAACATAGTGTACATGCATCAACTTCAGGTAAGTGATTACCAAGTAAATCCTATTTTCATCCTAGATTGGTAATTCCTCTAAATGGATTTTTTAGATCTCTTGAAGATTCTTTTGGGAAAGTTTAGAGTTCTGGGAGCACTGCCTTTATTATCATTAATCTTTTAGCTATCATTTTTATATTTGTGTGATTTTTTTGGTTTTTATTTTCCATAGTCAATTTATGATCTAGTTACTCTTAGTTAGCCTGGTTATGATGCCTAGATAGTATGGATAAGGACAATGCTTCTGTATTTATAATGACCTTCCTAGAAGGATTATTTTGGATCAATTCATTTCTTACAAATATGCTTAACCATAATGTTCCCTCTGTCATAGGACAAGAATTATTTAAAATTGGTATCTACAATAATTAACTTTTCTTTTTGTAAGTGTGATATGAATCTCTTTAGATATAGCCTAGGCTCAAGATTAGTTGGATTAGCTAGAATGAAAGTATGTTTATGATGTAGGAGCATCCTAGGATTCTTGGCAATCCTGTATCAACCAAAAAATATGTTTGTCTTTGAAGGTAGATTGTTAGTTTTGATCTTGGTTTGGTGGAGTTCTTGCTCAGTTTGGGAGACTAGTTGCTCGGTTTATGTGGTTACTGGGGTGCTCAGTCTTTGAAGAACGCTTGGTGACTGAAGGTGTTAGTTTACTGGCGCTCAGTAATAATTGTGTTGCTCATTCATGCTTGGCATGGTTGGTTGACTAGTGCTCAGTTATCTCTACTATTTTTCGGTGTTCTTGCTTACCAACTAGATTGTTTGGATGAATCGGCCTGGCCGATTGGTGCATTTAATTTGGGTCGTGCTCTTCGAGTTATGGATTGACCGTTGGACATGTGGGGACCTAGATATAGCATGTTGTATTCTTGTATGTAGATATGATGACCATTGGGGCCATCTTTGAGAGTTTAATTATTTTGTAAGGCTATTTGAGAGCTGACTGATGTTTTAGCATTTAATATTTATTTATAGGGATTTATTGTTTCATCAGCTGACTTGTGGTTGGGAATCAATATTCATTGGATGCTTAGGTATTTTTTTAGGGCATCAAATTATTGGAGGGAAGGTTAGTAACCTGTGAGCTTAGGAGTAGGAAGATTGCTTGGAAGTTTGAGTACAAGTTCAGATCTTTCTTGGGTGCCTACCAGTGTGTTGCCTATTGCAGACATGGACTAGCTAGATGCTGATGTTGGAGAAAGAGTTTGGATCCTATGAGATCTTGTAGACTATTAATTGCTTTGTAATTGGCTGTAACTGGGAAGGCCTTACAGCCCAACACATTGCATGTAATTGGTATTTTGATGAATAAAGACTTATGTTTCATTACAGATCTACTATTCTTGTTGATTATTTCTATTGCATATTGGTTTGGCTGCAAGTTCAGTTAGTCCTTAATTGGATCCACCCACCTTGATTGCATTAAATGGTATTAGGGTGAAGTTTGTTCCTATTTGAGCAAAGTCTGTTCCTATTGGAGCTGAGTGGATCTTGTGTGCCTAGATCTTGATTTGAAGATGCCTCCGAGGAGAAATCATGAGATCTCTGAAGAAGAAGAAACTACTGGAGAATTCTATCTTTATGATTTTAGGTCTTTGTAGAAACAAGTGCAAGACCTACAAGAGGAATTGAGAAAGAAGAAACCTACCTTGAAAGAGGATAGTGATGATGAATCAGAGGAAGATCATTTTAAAGAAGTTGTCGAAGAAGCTAGAGATTTGGAGGAGAATCAAATTCTAAAAGCTATGACTAAGATTGGGAAGAGACCTAAGATTGAAGTTTCTGCATTTGTTGGAAGCCTTAGGCCTAAAGAATTGATTGATTGGATCAATGAGATTGATGAATACTTTGAGTATGAAGAAATAGAAGATCCTGATAGGGTTAGATTTGTGAAGACTAATTTGAAAGGACATGCAAATATTTGGTGGAGAGAAGTTCAGTTGGAAAGATGTAGAAGAGGAAAAGAAAAGATCACTAAGTGGAACTAAATGGTTGACAAGTTGAAGAAGCAATTCATTCTGGTGGATTATGAATTGGATATGTTTAAGAAGATGCAAGCTTTGAAGAAGACTAATAAATCGGTGTAGGAGTATACTGAGGAGTTTTATAGAATCCTGATTAGGATTGATCATTCTGAAGTTGATAAAGAAAAGGTTGCTAGGTATGTCTATGGTTTGAGACCTAGTATTTAGGAAGAGTTACTTATTGTGCAGATGACAAAAATCGGTGATGCTTATCAAATGGCATTAAAGATTGAAGAGAATTTGAATAGTATGAAGGAAAGCAGAACAATAGGAACCGAGGTGGTAAGATTGGTGAGACTATTGCTGAGAGTAGTGTGACAGAGAACCCTAAGCCTAATGTGGGATCTGGTGGTGGTCAAGTTACTAAGAATGATGGACAGAGAGGAAGGTGGAAGAATGAGTTCACCAGAACTTGCTATAACTATGGTGAACCTGGTCATAGAAGTTGGCAGTGTCCTAAGAAAAGAGTTGCATTAGCTGCTGAAGAAGACATTGAGAATGTTCTTGAGAAGGGTGAGACACTTATTACTAGGAGGTTGGCTGCATGTGTTCCTAAATCGGTGCAAAGAAGGAATTTGTTTAGAACTAGATGTCTTAGTTGATGGTGGCAGTTCTAAGAACTTTGTTTCAGATGAAATGGTTAGTAAATTGAATTTGGAAAGAAGGAAGAATCCTAATCCATATCAGATTAGTTGGATACAAGATGTTTCTAAGGTTAGAGTTAAAGAACAATTCTTGGTTAAGTTTCAGATTGGATCTTACCATGATGAGATATTATGTGATGTGTTGCCTATGGATGCTTGTCATCTTTTTCTCGGTAGACCCTGGCAGTTTGACAGGAATGTGTTGTTTGATGGTCATGCTAACACTTATGTGGCTAGGCATGAAGGACCTTGGCATAAGCTGATACCTTTATAGGAGACAGGGGTTAAGGGATGTGGAGTTATCAAGTGTTGTCCTTACCACAAACCTCAGGAGTAGAAGGTTGATGAACCTATTCCTGTTAAGTCTAGTTTGAAGGAAAAGGAGAATGATATCTTTGAAGAGTTTGTTGAGATTAAGAAATAGATGGTTTTTCTGGCAGAGATGGTTTAGTAGATGATGACATTTATGACACAGAGAGATGTGAATGATACTGAGTTGATTGAGAAGTCTGGAGAGGATGAACCTTACTGAGGCATTGAGGTGATCGGTAGTGGTCAGAGTCAGTTGCTATCAATTACCAACCGGGGAAGTAAGAAGAGTGGAAGATAGAAGGACTTTCTACCTAAGATAGTGAATGAAGTGAAGACTACTTGGGATAAAGGACAAGAAGAGATATGGATGAAGAAAAGATTTGGCATACCTATTCTAATTCCCTCGAGGTGTTCCTGATTTCCTTATGAGAAAATCTTTTTGACCTAGGGTGTCTGATGCAGGAGCATCCTAGGATTCTTGGAAATCCTGTATCAACCAAAAAATATGTTATCTCAGTCATGCTTGGCATGGTTGGTTGACTGGTGCTTGTTTATCTCTACTATTGCTTGGTGTTCTTTCTTACTGACTGGATTGTTTGGATGAATCGGCCTGGCCGACTGGTGCATTTAATTTGGGTCATGCTCCCCGAGTTATGGATTGACCGTTGGATGTGTGTGGACCTAGATTTGGTGTGTTGCATTCTTCTATATAGATTTGATGACTATTGGGGCCATCTTTGAGAGTTTAATTATTTTGTAAGGCTATTTGAGAGCTGACTGATGTTTTAGCATTTAATATTTGTTTATAGGGATTTATTGCTTCATTAGTCAACTTGTGGCTGGGAATCAATATTTATTGGATGCTTAGGTAGTTGTTTAGGGCATCAAATTATTGGAGGGAAGGTTAGTAGCCTGGGAGCTTAGGAGTAGGAAGATTTCTTGGAAGTTTGAGTACAAGTTTAGATCTTTCTTGGGTGCCTACCAGTGTGCTACCTATTGCAGACTTGGACTAGTTGGATGTTGATGTTGGAGAAAGAGTTTGGATCCTATGAGATCTTGTAGACTGTTAATTGCTTTGTAAATGGCTGTAACTGGGAAGGCCTTACAGCCCAGCACATTGCATGTAATTGGTATTTTGATGAATAAAGACTTCTATTTCATTATAGATCTATTGTTCTTGTTGAGTATTTCCATTGCATATTGGTTTGGCTACAAGGTCGGTCAGTCCTTAATTGGATCCACCCACCTTGACTGCATTAGTTTATTATAGGATGGGGCAGACACAGGCACTTCTTTCAAGAAAATGAATCTAAATCTTGGGTTCCTCTTAGAAAATTTTCACTTTAAAGTGCTTGCAAAAACTTAATTTTAGTATCGATATGCTATCTAGGATCTTAGTCAAAATGTAGCCTGTTTAGGATAGAGAGATCAAGGAGCACCCTGAGGATAATTATATTAAGATCATGATTGACCAAAGGTGATATAAAAGGATTTTAAAGTGAATCAAATTATACCATAAGAAGTATTAAAAACATCACTCTAAATTAGTTTTGTAGTATAAAGGATTGACTACCCCAGCTTCTCATACAAGAATTTATCTTTTCTACCTTCTTATTCATGTTATGCAAAACCATTAGAGATACTAAGTTGTTTTAAGTTAAAAATACCACTTGGTGTTTATGGATTTATCATCTCTTCACTTCACTTCATCACTAGGTAGGGATGTTTGACATTTTATGATTCATTTCCCCCACATTTTAAAATTAGATTCCTTTATTTAGGTGAGTGTCTGACAGGTCCAGATAGCACAAGAATTTTTAGATTCTTGTTGGTAGTTAGGTAGCCCTGGTCTTTTTAAGGATTAGCTAGTAGTTTTTTCAGATATAAGTACTTCTACTTTAGGTATATGTGCAAACTTACTCTTTTTAGTATTAAGTATAGTTCATATTAGTATTAAGTATAGTTCATAGGCTTTGGGTTAACTTCAATCTCAGCCTCCTATGCAATCTCACATATCATGGGGGAGTTTCTTTTGGGGTATTGAATGTGGGTAAGACATCCTCTCTGGTATTTCCTGTTGTCAGGTATGGATAGAGTTGTTTAATCCAAATGAACCTTGCCAAGCCCATACTTTGATGAAATCTTCTAGGAATCACTTCTTTTGAAGCTGAGATATCTCCTTCAAGACATCCTCTTTGGTATTGATTGCAGGCTAGATATCACCTCTCTCTGGTTTGTCCTATTGTTTGGTTACTTTTGAAGCATATATGAAAGTCTAGTAATTGATAAAATCTTCCTGGTAATCACTAATTTTGAAGTCGATATATAGGTATATAAGCATCGACTTTAGGTAAGTGATTACCAAGTAGATCTTATGCATCATCTTGCGATTCCTTTTTGGTCACAAGACTAACTCACCTTATGCTGCCTATAGGTGGTTCCTTTTTTAGTTCTAATGATTTCAATATTTTATTTGAATTCATTTATAAGGATAACTATTGTGTTTAGTTTCATCCCATTATCAACATTTGTAGGATTATAATGATGCTTTTAAAGTTCTCTATTTATGACTATCTAATTTCGTCTTAAATGAAGCCAAATTAGCTTGGATAAGGATATGGCTTATTAAACAAGTTTTGGACTCTTTTTTATTTAACTCTAACTAATTTAAGGCAAGTAGCTTAACTGAAGAGGGTATTTCTTTTTCAAGCATGGTTAGCAACATAATTCTTACTAAAAGAATAGAAGTAAGGTTATTCTAATTTAGGTAAATTGGTAAGATCATAGCTAGTATTTAGATATTGTTTTGGGTAGGACATCTTAGCTCAAAGCTTGTTCATCACCAAATGAAGTGAGGATAGCCATTTTAGGAAATAAAGAATCAAAGATAGCCTATGGAAGAAGGCCCAACCACGTCATTGGGTCGAACGAATCTTCAAAACAAGAATAACTTTAGATAGGATACATAGAAGATGCTCATGAATTTTGTATTATATAGCTCTCATGTACCTATTTTTGGAGGGTATGCCCTTCTAAATTATTTTGTATTAAACTCTGGACTATGGTCCCAAGCAAGGTTGGAGGGTTTCTCTACCCCGCTCTTCCCTACTAGCGCTTGCACTAAGTAGGGTTTTGTATATTTGTTGAATTTCTTAATAAAATATTGGCTTCGGGCTTTTACCAAAATAAAAAATAAAAAATTAGAGTATCAAATTAATATGTTATTACATTTTTCTTTTAATTAATATTATTACCACATGGTGGATTTATTTAAACTTGTAAATTAACTAATTACAACTTGGTATAACCTTAGGTTTAGAGAGGAAGATGTTATTGTAATTTCTAACAATGCCCTTATTTTGGAATATTCCTATAATCATCTCAACTAGAGTTGACTAAGTTAGTTAACCCTAGGTTCATGCTCAACCCTCTTGTCGTGCGAGGGATGTCAGCGGGTTCAAGATCCTATCACCATGTTTCCCCTCAAATGATTATTTATTTTTCAAATCATAATTCCTCTATAGATATTCAACCCTTTTCAAGTAGCCAACCTTAAACCCTTAAAATTTAAACATTAAATTCAAACCTTTTTATTAATACAAAAAAAAATAGTGTATTTTTGCCTATTAAATTATGGGCATGACATTTTGGTAACAGAGCTAAGTTTCACAATACTGGGTGACATTGGGTCCAATAATCACTTGAAGGATTACGAATTTCTCTATATAAGCTAGGTAAGGTACGTAAGGATGTTTAGTATCACGAATTAAAGATTCAATGTGTATTGATACTATTTCTTAAGATGTTCTTATATTTAGAATAATCATTGTACCTAGATATATAACTTGAAGGGGATAGGAACAGATGATGCTTAGTGAAAATAAAATCCAATCCTTATTATTATTATTATTTACTTAGAAAAAAAGAGAAAGTGGACTTAATTAAAGAGGACACCAACTTCATTACTTGAGTAAAGTTGTTCACTCAATCCTACCTATAAGGTTGAAGCTTTTAATCTAAAGGAAATCTTGAAATTAAATCATCACGTTACTAAATCTTACCTACTCAAGTATTCCTAAGACCTATGAATTGATAAGAGGATTTGGAAAGGTACATGTATTAAAAAGACATTTATAGAAGGTGATAGGAATTCAAATTCTTGTAACCTCAATAGTAAGTAACATTGAGTTGTAAGGAGAAGCGGTTATTTAATTAGTGCACATTAAGGAATGGTATTAGTGATGATAGGATTTACATTATGCTTGAATGAAGAATAAATTATAGGAAGTACAAATGTTGTATTAATAGGTGCAAGCAACTTAAACTACTTGTGTGGAACCATTAAGAGCCTTTACATTTGGAGGCTATGATGCATAAATTTTCTAATATGATCTTTTCACCAATACTATATTGAACATACGAAATAAAAAGAAAAAAGATACCTTAAGAATAAAAATGTAATAAATTTACTTGGCCAATAAAATTGATCAACACATAAGGACCCCACCTTTGAATTGGTAAGAGAAGACTAATTTAGATAATTAATGAAAATCCTTCGACCTAGGGATTTTACCTAATTACCTGAATTAGCACTTAAAGAGAAATTTTCTTTTAGAATATAGAATCAATTTCCAAAAAAACCTCATTTCTTATGATGATACTAGAGTAAAATGAAGCCAATACAAGTGTTAATTGAAGAATAAAATTTATTTTTAAGGAATTTTACCTTTGGGTAGTTCCTTGTGTCTTGAGAAGTTGGCTAGAAATTAAATTACTAGAATCTTCTCACACAACAATCCTCCTCTAAGATTTATAGATGCAAATTTTGAGTGTAAATAACGAGGAGTTGTAAAATATCTATTTATTTTAGTGTGAGGACATTATGTAAGTCCTTTCATGTTATTAATGAGTAGGGTAGGAAAATACCATAGGAATGTGGAATTTCTTATGTCATAGTGTAGGAAATATGGAATGGGGATATCAATCCTTAGGATAGACGTGCCAAACCCTATTGATTAAAGAACTAAAATTAGATTATGCATTGACTTGAAAGAAACATAAGACAAAACTGTGAGTGTTACACATTAATACTAATAGGGTAATCCATAAAAATATTAAAGTATATTTTGTATAAATTTATGAATGGAAGAAAAGGGAGTAAGTCATACCTATATGTCGTTACACCATGTACAAATTTGTAAACACCCCTCCTCGTGATGTAATGTGGTGTACTTGTAGAGATGTCATGTGCAGTAGATATTTATACGGTGGCAATGTGAACCTTATGTAAACATATGTGTAGTAATATAAATTAATAATTATAATACCTAATGTGTTGAGTGAAGATAGATGTGATGTTTCCTAAGAGAGTGACTTGTTCACCTAACCCTGGGAAGGTTCTGGTGGGCATCGAGTGTCAAATTACCAAATCGAACCACTTGAGAATTTTGATGTAATTATGATGGAGCAATGTTCATATGAATTAGTTATGCTAGTAGATGTGCTCATGATGATATTGTGATGGTATTTGTGTCCCTAGATATTTCATTTCATTAAATAAATACTTGTGTAAATGTTGTAATAGGATTGTTTCATGCTTGATTGGCCTAAGTGCGTGTTGGATTATTTTATAGCGTGTTAATATGATGATTTATGGAAGAAGCAAAATATCTTTTAGAGTATGCACAACTAATTAAATATTATCCTTTCTCCCTATTTTGTGTCTGACTACCTCTCTTCCCAAGGAAAGGTTTTCTTGGGAAACCCATAGTGTTATATCCTTTGTAAGGGCATAATTGGTCTATTTTTAAATATTGCCAAAATATATTTATGTTGAGTTTTCCTTGTCTCCCTCTGAGTGACCTCAAAAGGTCACATAGTTCATAGATATTATGATTCTATCAACAATATAGTGTAAACTTGGTATAACTAAGGATTGATAAGTGAGAAATTATATATATCTTATTTTGGATCTTTACACCAGATTTTGAAAATATAAGGAATCAACATCAAGAGTGATGTTAGGGTACATTCGGGTTTTGTTGTAAGGAAAAATTTCCATGTTTTAGTTCATTTTGGTGTGACCTTAGATCCGTTTTGGTGCATTGGTTGTACTACCTTGCATGATCTTGTTCTAGATGAAATTATGGAAAAAAAAATAAAAATAGATGAATATAATAATAATTGAATGTGAAGTTTGGATAGATGGTTCCATTGTACAATATTTTACATTTTAATATTAAAAGTGCTTAAAACAAGGTAAAAAATATCCTTAACATGTATTATCATTAGATATCTACATTGCATGAGTTTAAATATTTGAAGTTTACCCAATAAACTAAATAAGTTATCAACATGGGAATTATGACCCTAACTTGCAGTGACTTCTAGGAGGAAGTCCATGCCTTGGGGGGGAGGATGTGAAGACTCACCCCAATCCTGTCATAGCTTTTCTATTGATATTTATGATGGACCTAGTAATTGGCTTAATGTTTTGATGAATTAAGAAATGTTTCCCTATTAATAGGGAATTGATTTCATTTGATGATGTACATTATAGTTTATGACTCTTTCCATTCGCATGATGTTGATTTAATGATACATTATGGATTGCATTATCATGATTGATTTAGATAATTATTGAGATGTTGCAATCTAGGTTTATATACTGATATGAGTTATTTGGAAAAATGACAATTGGGATTTAAATTATGATGAGTTGTGAATTTCATTTAGGGTTAAATGTTAGGTGATGAATTATTGATGACTATTTTATGATATAAATATGAATTTTTATTTATGGTTATTTTGATTTATGAATGTTGTGATGATGTGATGGATTTTATATGCTTACGTGATTAACTAGGAAATGGAGAGTTGATTCAATTATGATACAATGAGATTTCTACTGTGAAGTGAAAGTTGGTTACTTAAATGGAGTTTATGAGTGCATATGATGCCATGAGTGGAAAATCTAAATTGATTATGCGAAGTGAATTCCAATTTGTTATGTGATGTTGTAAATAATTTGTAAAAGTTGAATGGAATTTATTTCATATATATTGTGGACTATATTATTTCTTGGACTACTGATATTGGATTTAGTGTGTAGAGAAAAAGACAATGGTAATAAATCGGGGAACCAAACATAGGCCGATGTGAATTCAGTGTGAACCAAGGTTGCGTCTAATGAAAGACAAAAACCTCATTGTATCATATTTCATTTGTAAACATAATGAGATTGTATGTTTCTATCTGATTTTTTAAATTGTAAATTTTAATTTATGTGTGTGCTCAAGTGGAAATGTCATGTGTCTTGTGAGGTGTAAAATATGTGTGTGTCACTTGACACTTGTATTGTGTACATGTGGCCATGACATGTTCCACTTGGGGATTGGATGCCCACCAACCTAGGTAAGTACCTTTTTGGATCCACATTTGAATCCCTTGGTTAGGGAGCTAGAAGTAGGGTCATGTCATTGATTTTCAAATTGAATCTTATAATAGACTTTTGGGGGGTTAGAAAGGTGCCTAGGGGTGTGTTTGGGTCATTTTTAGTAAGCTGACTTGGTATACCTATGGTTAAGGGTCAATTTTAACCATAGGACAACCCCTTGTTGACCAAAAGACCCTTCCAAAAGTTGGATTTTCAAAATGACCAAAAATCAACTTTTGGAAGCAAGGTTTTGGTTAGCACACCCATCCATTTGGATGCAAAGTCTTTGACCACTTTTTGGCCAACCTTTTTAGGGACCCATTTTTGGAAATCTTGTAAGGGCTTAGGGAAGACCAACCAATTAGAAGACTTACCTTATCCCTAGGGGGTTTGGGGAGTTGTGTGGAGGCATTTTTAGTGGGGACTCTCCATTGTGGAGAGTTTGAACACCCACTCTCTAACTTAGAGACATTGCTAATTTTGAAGAAGGAGACTTAGGAAAAGATAAGAATTTTCATCAAATATCTTCCATAAGCTTGGATCTAGGTTGGTGGCTCTCTTTATTCTCTTGTTGATGAAACCTTGATGAAAGTTATCTTATGAAAATTGTAGTATTCATGTGCTTGTAAGAAATATTGTTGTTGTTATGTTTTCATCTCCATTATTGTATTGTTTTTCCTTTGTGTTGTGTTACAAGTTGTACTCTTTGTTGTGTAAGGGAGTCTCAAGGCCCACTCACCCTTGGGAGGGAAGAGTAGCCTTGGGGGTGAAGATTTTAGGATATCTCATGGGTGCAGAGTCTCTCCTCGAGGAGGAGAGGGATAAAACATGGAAGTATGGGCTTCATGTAGCCATTTCATTTTGTTTTGGGGGGCCATAAGGGATTTTCTTTGGCTTGAAGCCTTGGGGGACATAAGAGCTCATTTGAGCAATGATTGAGAAGGTATTGTGTTTTGCAAAGCCATGTGAGGGCTTGCTTATTTCTTGTTTTTTTTAAAAAATTGGCTTTCTCTCCATAGGGTATTTGGTCCACTTCACCCCAATGTATGGGTCAAATGAAACCCATTGTGTAAGCCTTGGGTTGGGAGTTGTTATGTAGTTTGAATATGTCAATTGTTGATGTTCTGGTTATTTGGATGTTATCTTATCTTTGTTTTGGTTCCCCTAGCTTGGGGGTGGCCTCTTAGAGGCCTTGGATGGGAGGTGAGCATCCCATGGTCATCTTGAATAATTTTTTATTGTAGATTTGCAGCCTTGAAAAATTTATGAGGAAATGACGACTAGCCAAAAAAAAAAGAAGGCTTGTGGGAAAGGAACACCACTCCAATGTGTAGTCATGTTTTTTTTTCTTTCTTTTTTGTGAAGTCCTTAAGGGACTCTTCATTGAATACTTTGTAATAGTGAATCATTAGGAAGAGACTATGTAAAAGTTTTATTTTTCTAGTCTACCTTATACAAAGATGTGCTTTTTCCATGTAAGTTAAGTAAATGATTTATGTAATAAGAAATTTTCTTCTTGTAATTGATGAGAATTCTTTATCTCTTAAAGAATATATATACAAGACTCAGAGAGAAGCAGAACGGGGGGAGAAAGTCAGATAAATGCATAGACCCGATCAAGGTGCTTAAAATGACCCCAGACTACTTACTCGGAAGGCTAAACGCTCTTATCATGGAAGTGCTTCCATTTTAAGATGATACAGTATGAAGTAATTGCAATAATATTATTTCAAAAAAAATATAAATAAAATTTATTGGAAGATCTAAAAAAACCTTCATGTAAAAAAAACAAAAAAACTTTGCAATTAACAATAGTATATATATATATATATATATATATATATATATATATATATATATATATATATATATATATATATATATATATATATATATATATATATATATATATATATATATATATATATATTAAACAACATAAATAGAACATAATACATTTTCCAAATGATCTATATTTTTTTTGTAACATTGCATTATTTTAACTGTATTTAAAATATTACCTAGTTACCTTTGTTTTCTTTTTAAAAGAGAAAACTACTTAAGAGATTATTATGTCCTTTGATATACTACTAAAGTTAGTTTATTTCTAAATCTTTAGTAACAGTAGTAGAAATAAATAACAGCTAGTTTATTTCCTAAATCTTTAGTAAGATTAGTAGAAATAAATAACAACCACCCTTTTTTTTTTTCATGCTCTAATTATTGGCTATTAAAACACAAATTTGCAATCCTAATATCAAAGCTATTTTAAAGTAAACTTCAACTATAATTGGTAACAACAAATACAAAACTTTATCAGTCCTTTAAGAAAGTCATTTCACAAAAGAGATCATGATTTCAAAAAAAAAAAAACCTTTTAGAAAATAAAATTTTTCATTTATACTTCAATGAAAGATGTAAGGGTAATTTGAACTTGTATCAGGGATAACTTTAAGAAACCCCCTTTTAGGAAAAAGTGTAAAATCTTGGTGAATTGTACATTATTTTAGGGGGGAATTTGTTTTAATGCAGACCATTTTTTTTTTCAAATCCATGATTTTTCATAGTTTTTATTGGTGATTTTTTCCTCACTGAATGAAAATTTCATAAATTGCTAGCTAATAATTTTCTTTTGAAGTAAAAAATTATAATATATGAGGCGAATAATTTTCTTTTCAGGTAAAAAATAATAATATATGAGGTGAATGATTTTCTTTTGAAGGGTAAAAAAATTTGTATTGGCGAATTTTATGTACCGTTTGAAAAAAAATTTATTTTATTGGCTAATCGTTCGTTAATTATGGCAAAAAAAATTATTTTGTTGGTAATTTTCAAAAGATGAGAAATATTTTGTTATAATACCTTAGCTTAACATACCTAACATACATACATTATTTTATAATGTTAAATATATTATTTGATACCATCCTATGATCCAAGATCAATGGATGAAGTTTAATTTCGGCCCCAATTTCTTGAAGGAAACAAAGTTGTGGAGGAAGTCACCGGAATGTTGACATGTATCAAATAAGGGTTACTTGTCTGTATACTATAGTGTACACATGTTGGTATTGATATTCATGGTTCTATTACTATAGTGCAACTTGTAACCTCTTAAATCGGTAAGCAATAAATGCCTTGTCAGTGACAAGTGACATTCTTTAACTTGTCACGCAGAGTAGACACGCACCACTTTCAAATTCGTATAGACGCTATAACTGATATCTGACATCTTTTGCATTTATGGGAAAGATTTACTGCCAGATATGAAAGATTAAGTCCAAAATTTTAATTTCTCACATGCATGCATTTAGGGGAAAGGTTTACATGAAAGATTTAGAGACATGTTAAGGACAATGGATTTAATACCATTAAAGACAGAATAATTTATTGCTAAGTAACGATCCAAAATTCAAGGGCTATTTATAGATGATCTATCTTCATTATTCATCGATTTGTCTTTGGCATTTGCTAGATAATTTATTTGTTTAGGGTCTGCAGTTTGCAGTTTGCAAATAATTTGTTTTTAAGTTTTCTGTAGTTTTACTATTTTAGATGGACACTCCAATTAGGCTTATACGCACATCTGAGGACGCCTAGAAGGCCTTTCTGGGTTAACTTTACTGATGAAGCCTTAGAATCTATTTGTAAGGAGGGTGGGCCTTTGGTTATAGAGGCTGTGAAAATGGTGCTAGGCTGAGAGTTTCAGAACAATGAAGATAGGCACCGGGTCAACACAGATATTACGTCCCATTTTTTGGCATCTCTTCTCGACCTCAAAGGAGAGAAGGTGGAGATATTAATGCTGTTGAGGAAGGTTTTTAAAGAAGATTACCTAGGGGACAATGTTAATGTTGTCATGTTCACAAAAATAGGGGTGGGGATCCCTTGGGCAAGTGAAATACCCAAGCTTCTCCTCCCAGGCCAAAATGTGGCCATGCAACCTTTTCTTTTGGGCCTCAATGTTGGGCAGTATAAGAGCCATAGGAAATGGGCCCTGATTGCTAGGGATTTCCTCTGAAAGTGGTTTGCCCTTGACAAAGAGAAGGCTGAGGTGGGGCAATTTGGGTGGCTCGATGAATTTGCGTAGATAATCATCTCTCGTGAATTCTACTTAGATGGAGCCGAAGGCCAAAATCAGTAGTGGACTACTACTGGTTTTTTTTGATAAAAAGTTTATGATTTTTTTTGCTTATAGTATGTTTCTTTTTGTAGTATTTACTATTGTCCTGGAAGTAGACACTAGACTACTAGTCTACTAGTGGTTTTTTTTTTATAAAAACATACCTCAGTTTTTGGTTTTTTTTTGTTTATAGTAGGTTCCTCTTTGTTCTGGAAGTGGAACTGGACAATGTTTATGTAATTATAATTTTATGAAAAGAAAAAAATGAAAATTTTTCTCATTTCAATTTGTACAAAAAATGGTTCTTAGACTTCTCTGTCACTGTGATTGCAATATTTTAATTAGTTGCTTTATGATTTATCTGCGTATTAGATATGTATGATGTATCACAATTGTACAATGTAGATAGTTATAGTTAATAAAAGAAATGTCTTATCAGTTATCATTGAGTACTGACATTAAGTTTGGGTAATGTTACCTGTCAAAATTCACACACTCATACATTTAATATGAAAGATTTATAGAATTTTGAAGGACAAATGAATTAATAAGGTTAGAGAAAAAAATTATGGTCTTCTAATTATAATGTATGAGAATTATATCTGAATCTATGATTATAATTATCAATGTTAAAGTTATAATCAATAAAAAATATCATTTTAACTTTAAGAATACTATATAATCAATTTGACAGACAAATAAATTAATAAGGTTAGAGAAAGAATTTATTGTTTTCTAATTATAAGGTATGATAATTATATGTGATTATAATTATCAATGTTAAAGTTATAATCAATAAAAAAATATTATTTTAAGATTAAGTATACTATTTAATCAATAAAAAATATTACTTTAACTCATGTTTGGGACTCTGGGAGACCTAGCGAGTCAGCGACCACAAAAATCTCATTATCTCTAAACACTAACCTTAACTCTGGCCTCTGAAATTTATTAGAATTTAATATTATTAAAAAAATAGTGTATTTTGAATTTGATTGGATAAAATTGTTTTGATTACGTAAAAATAGGTTTTGAAAGGACCTGAAACCTTATACAAAAGGATTACAGATAGGCATTTAAGCTCCAAAAGGACAAGTGCATCAGCACCAAAAAAAAAAAACACAACCAAGTCCATAAACAAAAAGAACAACCAAAAGACAAAGGACAACAAAAAAGGAAAGAAAGACAGCAAATTGTTGTCTAAACACATTTCATCAGTTTTGCAACCTGATCAGCAAGAATCTACATGTTTGCAATAGACAATTTCAGATCTTCAATGTCGTTCTTGTTTCCATCCTCCATCTTCTTGAACCTGGATCTCGTACACCTGCTAGGTCCCTGATCCTCTTTAGTCTCTATGATCTCTCGGTTCCCTTTCCCATTGTCGAGCTTGTCCGCCAAGATCTTCATGTGCTCATTTGAAGCCTTAAGGATAGGAAAGCTCTATTTTGTAATACTCCCCATGGTCTTCTCCAGCTTGTCAATTCTCTTTTCCATAGTCTCAACTTTCCTGGTAATAACATTACTAATTTCAATTTTCTCCTCCATGGCAGTAATTTTGTCATTGAATATAGCAACACCCTCAGCTCTAGAAAAAATGTCAGTGAGCTCATCAATTGTTTGGCCCATAGTCTTCTCCCCTAGGTTCATCCTTTTAAGCACCCCCATCTCTTTTTGCATCTGGTGAATGTGGGTCTTCATCGCAGTGATATCATTTTTCATTATGCTGAGAGTAGACAAAAAGGCCAAGCACCCAAGATTCTCAAAATCCAAATTCCTTCCCTCAGTTTTATCAAAACCCCTATTCCCTTCCTCCATGTTCTCCTTAGGACTCTCCACATTCTCCTTCTCCAAGTTGGTCTTATCCTTCTCGTACCCATATTTCTTAATATTATTCACAGCCTATGCAACCTCATGCAAGATATTTTCTTCAACCCACACATTTTTCCTGGTTCCCACACTCTCCTCCATAGTAGGATTGTTGTCCACACAGTTTTCCTAAATAAGCTTTTCCTAAGAAGAAGAACCCTCATCAGAAGATATAAAAACCCTTTTTCGCAATTTTCTTCTAATTGGCTAAAATTGTTACTATTCAATTAAATAAATTTAAATGTTGTTAACTTATTATCCATTATTAATTAATATTTATAAAGGAAAAAATAACATTATAATATTTAACAATGTCTATTACAAATAACTACCATTGGATGAGCATAGATCGACGATGTACAATGGACTTCAGGATGAAAGGGAAAAGCAACCCCATCTTTTCAAACATGTTCCAGAATCATGACACATGTCACTAAACACGTAAGACATTCCACTTGAAGTCTCACATGGTCCTACCAACAATGCCATATGATGATGATGTGACATGTCTGACTTGTAGTCATGAGGTGAGTTAACCATCAGGTGAGTGGTGACTAGGTGAGTTAATGGGACCCAAGGGGGCTCGGGGCCACTAGTACCACAAGAAAACAATGACATTATGACCATTGGATTATTGTAGATCAATGAATGAAGTTTTATTTCAGGATGAAAGGGAAAAGTAATGCCATCTTTTCAAACCTATTTTAGAATCATGACATGTGTCACTAAACATGTAAGATGTTCTAGTTGTAGTCTCGCATGGTCCTACCAACAATGCCATTTGATGATAATGTGACATGTCTGATTCATAGTTGTGAGGTGAGTCAACCATCAGATGAGTGGTGACTAGGTGAGTTTATAATGGGACCCACGGGGCTCGGGGCCACCACAGGCACACAATGCCATTATGACCGTTAGATTATTGTAGATCAATGACTAAAGTTGTATTTCAGGATGAAAGGGAAAAAGAAACCCCATCTTTTGAAACCCATTCTAGAATCATGGCACGTATCACTAAACATGTAATAATTCCACTCGTAGTCTCCCATGGTCCTACCAATAATGCCATTTGATGATGATGTGACACGTCTGACTCATAGTTGTGAGGTGAGTCAACCATCAGGTGAGTGGTGACTAGGTGAGTTAATGGGACCCATAGGGGCCCGAGGCCACCAGTACCACAGGAAAATAATGCCATTATGACAGTTGGATTATTGTAGATCAATGACTGAAGTTGTATTTCAAGATGAAAGGGAAAAGTAACGCCATCTTTTCAAACCTATTTTGAAATAATGACATGTGTCACTAAACATGTAAGATGTTCCACTCACAGTCTTGCATGGTCCTACTAACAATGCCATTTGATGATGACGTGACACGTTTGACTCGTAGTCGTGAGGTAAGTCAGTCGTTAGATGAGTGGTGAGGACTCTAGATTGTGCAATTTTGGTGCTTTAAGTTTCACTTTCCAGTAGTCTACGGATTTAGAAAGGGTTTACGGATTCTAAATTTCTATGTTGAGGAAAGAAAGTGCAAAAAAGTCTCTCAGCTAAAGCTTTGTAACCTGTTCCTAGTCAAAGTCTGCAAAAATCAAAATGAAGGGTAATGGGTAACTACTAAAATCTTGAACACCTAGGTCCCGCATTTTAAATTTTCCAAATCTCTTGATTTACAACTTTACTGTTTATATTATAGAAAAAATTATCCTGTTACTTTTTAGGGTTTAATTTTGATTCTTGAATCACCCATGTAAATTTTAGGCTTGTAGGATGTAGCTGTGTATAAATATTTGAATTTTCCTATGAGTAAATAGTGATACCGATTTAGGTTACCACTTACCAGCTTACCACGATGGGCAAAACAATTATCAAGAATAAGACTATGAGTAAAAAGACAACTCAAATAATAGAATTCCACAATTTACTTAAAACACCAAGTTTCACCGATTTATTCCATGATATTTATGATCATGTTATTCATGGAAATAAGGGAATAATGGAAATTAGATTTGCAATTGAAAACAAGTGGAATGATCCAAATAAGGGTTCAAAATTTTCTTCATTTAACCCAAAGGTAAATGCAACAACAAATAAAATTGCATCATGGAATGCTGGGTCGGTAAGCATGGTGTTACCTCAAGTATTCCCTTGCCCAGAAATTGTCATGGCCTGCATCAAAAATTATGATGAAAATAAAAAAGAAATTGTGAATAAAAATACTCAGGAGGAAATTTTGTCCATAACTGAGAGTGAATTTGCTAGTCTATTGAACCTAGGGTTTGAACAACAAAACTCAAATGTGCAAATTGACCTGACAAAGTTGGTAGAGGATTATGAAAAAATAGATGCAACACAGAGAGATTCTTATATTAGAGGAATAACAAATAGTTCAAGCCTGAGTCCAGATCATAGGCCTCCTTATGATTATGAAATTTTGTGCCATGGGTTCAGGACAATATTTCCTTGCTAGCATTTTGTTTGGGATTGGATAGTAACAAAGAAGTGGGTGCCAGCATTCTTGAAATGCTTTTTCATATTCATTTTGAAAAAGAACCAATAAAATATTATTTTATTGAGCACATTGTTCGTTGCATGCAAGAACAATTACTAATGATTAAAACAAGTTCACAGAAGACATTTAGATTCACAACCTACTTGTGTTATCTTTTCTTAGCAAAGCATCATGCAATATTTCAGACAAACAAGCTTTGCAGTCAGGGCCAAAATCCAATATATGAGTTGACACCTCAGATAAGGATGATTGATAATAGGAGGAACTACAACAATTTTGTAGACTTCTTTTTGGCACCAATGTACAATAAAATTAGAGGCACTCCAATGCCTAGATTACCTGCTACTTGTAGAGACTTAATTCAACTTGGAAGTAAAATACAATTGGCTGACTGGTACTTCATGGAAGAGTACACAGTGTTAAGGTTTTACGGTTCAGTAGTAGAACCCTACAAACTTCCACTACATGTCACATAGAGGGTATTTGCATTGGAATATGTACGGTAGATGGAGAGCACATATGTACTCTTTAATGGTTAGTAAAAGAAAATGATATTTCCTTCTTTGCCTTTCTCATTTGGAGGGTTCACATTTGAGAGAAGAGAATTCAAAGTGGCAGAAGCCTTTTTTACAATTTTTCACTTTGATGTTGACAGTCACTGGCAGTATGATCCACTCAACATAATTGGAACAAAGTTTAGAGAGAATGGGAACTTTGCAAGCAAATTTCAACATGAAAGTATGCCATTGATTGAAAAATTTAAAAACATGGATTCCTAGGAGGAGGTCAAAAAAGAGATAAAGAAATATGCTGCTGAAAATAATATGTCAATACAAGAATTGTCATCACAAATCATGGCATTGCACAAATAGAAAGGAAAAGTGCAGGCCATGAGTATGACATCGTCCAATTTCTACCAGAAAGCTACTCAACCATCTACAAATTATATTCCAAATAGCTAATGAATGAATGTATTGATGATAATTGGACTCAAACCAAAATTTCTAATTTTTGGGAAATGAGGAAGAATATTGGTGAGCCAAAGACATCTATAGATCTTTATGACGTGGAAGAGGATACAATTTTTAACGAATTATGGAATAAGGAGCATCCAGCTAAAGCATATCCAAATGACAATTACTAGGACTAGGATTCTGTGAATCCCACATCCAGTGTGAATCCCACATCCAGTAAAGTATATTCAATTAGTAGAGGAGTTGATGTGTCCAAAAAAGATCAATATACCAAAGGGGCAGATATTATAGAAAAAATGGGCTACCAAGGTTTTGGTGGTTTGGGTCCTACTGGACAAGGGGTTTGGTCTTTACCTAACCCAGTAGCTCCACCAAAACATGGTGAGAAATCAGGCCTTGGGCTTGGAGTTCAATCATCAAAATCATCAACTCAGTCAATTCCATTTCCTTGAAGTACTTAGATTCAATCTAAATCAATTGCCACTCCCACAGTTGTGGATATCATGGGTACAACTACAACTAGTGGTTTGAAAAGGACATTACAGATAGACATGAAAATAATTGTTCCCAGAGATCAAGGTAGTGTAAAGAAGCAAAAGGTTTTGACAATTATTGGTACAACAATGCCAATGGTGATTGGGACTCCAATAATTGCCCAACCTTCAGGACAAAACCCTTAGGCTCAGAATAGTCCAAAAACTCCACTCGTAATGGGTCAGGGTGTTGCTAATCCTCATGGTGTAATTAGCAGCACCACAAGCAACATAGGTGGAAGCTCCTATATTAGTGCAAGTTCTATTTCACCATTCAAACATTCAATTGTGTCACAAAACCCTAATTTTCATTACAATGATTTTGTAACTAACTATGAACAATCAAAAAACAAGTATAGACAACATAGTAAGACAATGAAGATGGAAGCGGTTGCTGCAACTCATGATGCAGAACTTGCAACAAATAGGCTATTTCCCACATATGACCCAAATAAAGATATGATGGAATTCATGGTTGTTATGCCCCTAGCTAGAGATAACAATCCACCAGAGAGTCAGTTAGATCCATCTCAATTTCAAGTTAGCACCCTCCAAATGGATTTATCCAAAATTTAAAATGTGGACAAGATAAATGTGTCCAAAATGACCAACCAAGTGGTCTATAGTTCAGTGATAAAGTTGGAGAGAGAGAAAGGAAAGCTTCAGGGCACAATAGGTAAGTTAAAGGTAGACTTGGCAAATGTAAAGGCAAATGAGAAAGCAGCAGAAAATAGGTGCAAAGAATTAGAGAGAAGGATAAAAAAATTCATCCTCTAAAGAAGCAATTGGAGTTGGATAGCAAGAACATATTGACACAAAATTGAAATCTCTGAGGGAAAAATTAGAATAGATCAAACAAAAACTTGAGAATGAAAAAGCCTCTTCATTAAGTTTTTACAAAAACTTGGAGAGTGTGGGAAAGGCAACCAATAACTTAAAGAAAGAATTGGAGAATGAGAGGGTAAAAACAAAACAGTGGGAAGAGAAAGTAGAGAAAATAAGAAAAGATAGTGAACACAAGTTCTCAGAAATGAGAGAAGACCTAAAGAAGGCAAATAATACAATTAAAAATTATGAAAATAGCTTGAATGACCATGTAAATAATATAGTCAAGAAAATAAAAAAATTCTTCTAGGGCCAAATAAAGATGTCTTCTGATAGGTTGTGTGATTGGTTTGAACTGAATGAAACTCTTACAGATGTTTTTGGGAAGCTGAAAGAGCACATTGAGAAGAACAAAAGTTTTTTTCAGGGACAGAAAATTGCAAAGCAGATTATGCAAGAAATCAACAGAAGCAGTGATAGGCATTTGGTAAGCAAGGGAATTCAGGACCGTGTTGCTGCAACTATAAAGGCAAACTATGTCTTTCAAAAATGGTAGAAACTAACAAAAGCAGAAGAAAATATTTCCTTATTCAGGCCAAAGCTCGCCAAGATGAATAGTAAAACAAGGAAATTGATATCTCTTGGTTTGTCGAGTCCTAGTCCTGATTACTCATCAATGAGTTTCATTGGAAGAGAAGCTTACAAAAAAAAGTTGGAGGACACAGTGACGTCTGATTTAGGCAACCTTCCTCAAGACAGAACTTATGAAGGCATTGCAAAGTGCATCAAAACATTCACAAATTTGAATGCAATAATGGAAGGAACATTGCTTTCAACTCACTCTTCCAAGTATGGATGGCTAACGAGGTTGCAGGTCATGTACTATAACATGACAAATTTTTCCCTTCCAACCAATGAAAAATGGAGCATACTAAAGAAACTGACAGAATCATCTTGATCTCATCAATCATAGTGTGTGAAAGTACTTTCAATTTCAATCATCTCTATATCTTTAGTTTATATCTTTGATATTATCTTAAATACTAGAGTCTAGAATTGAGTTTAAAGTAACAAGTTTGAACTTTGTTTTTTGAACAGGATGAATGTTGCAATCTTGCAGATGCTATTGCCAATGCTAATTTATTAAACCGGCTTGTCAAATGCAAAAATGTACAACTAAAGTTGTAGAGATGTTGTAGACTTGTAGTTGTCTTACTGATTTAGATTTTGAGACTTCTCACTTCACATTAAGAAAATTGACCTAAAGCTGTTGTTGCTCCCTTGTTTCTATAAAAGGGAATTCAAGGTCATTGGCTTAGGGTAATGAAATTGAAATTGGGCAATGTACCAAATTGCCAATGGGTATTGAGTCATTGAGTTTTGTAAATAGAATCACAAAGTTGTGTTCTTAATATTATTAATGAATGAATTCTTACATTGTATCATATTTGTAATTAAATTAATGAGAATTAGTATTTCTAACTCTAAGAGTTCTAACATATGAATTGCTATGTTGTCAAAACAAATAATGCAAAATCTACAAGAATTGTACCATATGACCTGAATAATGCAAATGAAAACCATTATTAATTATGGAATTGAATCTTGATGACATTATCAACCACATTCATGTTTTTGACATTGGAATATGCTATTATGCATGATTGATGATGAGATACAGAAATTGACAATAGACTTCAAGAAAAATCTTAATAAATACTTAGGAGGCTAGGAACTGCTACTTCTACAATAGTTAAACTTCAAGCTGCCACATCATATCATCATTGAGATCATCAGATTCAGTGCCATCAACTTCATAGATTCCTTGGTTCTTTGATATTTTTTCTTCACTTTGCATACCACTGCTTAACTGATGTTCACCGCTAGCAGTACTAGTACCAGTAGTACATGAGTCAATGACATCATTATCTTTGGCATTCCCACTCCCAGTCCCACTTTGGTTTGAAATGTTGCCCAACCCTCTTCTCTCACATTTCTTCCTCCACAATTTCAGTGCCCTTTCGTAAGGAAAAGTATTGACTTCATACCTGGATGTATAGACCCTCAAACAATTTTCCAGATTCTTGTCTAGTTTGTTTCTGAGCTTTGACTTTAGGAATCCCAAAGCACTGAAAATTCTCTCATCCTCCACCGACCCCAATATCATGGTCAGACATAAATCAGCAAGCTTGAAAAATTATGATATTGAATCAGTCAACAATTCGCTCTCAGCTAGATTTTTCCAAAGCCTTGATACCGATCCATCTTCGTGAGGGTTCACTAGTACAAAAACTGCAATATGTGACTATGTGACTAATACTTTTAGTCACATGACCAAAGATGATCAAATTCTACTAATGTTTTGCACTTCACAAATATAAATGACTAAATATATGACAAATTTGGTAATAAAGTAAAATCACAAAGCCAAACAAATAAAAGTGACCAAATAAATGACTAAATAATTAGTCTTTAATTCATTATACGTTTGTGTGTTTAATAAAGGGTTAAGAATTATTATTTTTTGGCATTCTATGATAGCTAATACATGTTTATTGGTAAAAGGTGAGCTCTAACTCTCATTTATGCATAAATGTTCTCATATAAACAAGTTTTTTGTATTTATTACAATTTTTAGATTTAATATTTATTGAAAAAGAACATTATAATAGATTATTACAATAAATAATAAATATAAAAAATATAACATAATATAATAAACCAATAAAATATTTATATTTTTACTTATTTAATATATAATATAATACATACTACTTGACAATAATTATTTAATAATAACAACTTGCTAAGAAATATGATATATATTAATAGATTAATACTAATAAAATTCTTCTAATCGTATAAATTAAGAAAAAATTAATTTAAATAAATTATAATAAAAAAATTTAATTTAAACTTTATAAATTAACAATAGATTAAATATTTAGAATATTAAGTTTTCCCTTATCAAACATTAATTTTTAGAATTTATTAAAAATAAAAAACATATAAAATTTTAAAACGGTAATCAAAGTTTTTGAAGCAAGGGAAATATGCAAAAGAAATGTATATTTCTATTAAATGTTTATCCTTTTGCACTTATATTTGGAGGGAAAATATTCACTACTCCGCCCATTTTTCATTTAGCGGACTAAACTGAAGGTAAATATCAACAGAGAAGCCCTAACTTTTAATTACATTTTGCATTTGATTACAGACTCGTGCTAAGACGCATTTTATTCAAGAAGGGTATATTTTTCAGTCGGAATAGTAGATCTCAGGCACATGAAGAGCGAGTTCTTGATAAGTAGCAGAGAAAGGAATATTTGAAATATGAAATTAGTAGCTCATGTTAAGTAGCAATAGATTTTGATTGAATACAATGAAATTCACTGGAAGAGGTAGGGTTTAAAACCATAATGTTTATTTTAGTTTTTTAATACCTTTATCTTTCCATAATGTTTTCTGTATGCATATTGTGGGGGAACTAAATTGCTATTTTGATTTCATGTGTATTTTCAATACTAGAAAGGCATCACATGTTTTGTTTATCTTTCTCTAATGGATAATTAAAGTTTAGGTTTACAACAATTCCTTGATTGCATCATTTAGTATTTTTCCTGTTCTAAAATGATAGGTGATGGAAATCTAGATTTTGTTACCATTTTATTGTTTGTTTATTTGACCCCTTTTTAACAACTATGTGAGCATTGATTTGCATTATATTCTAGGAATCCAAAGTATCTATTTTGCCAACATCAATCAGGATTTGGCTCGAGGTTTTTCATTAAGGGTGCTCATGAATGTAGCATTATTTTAAAATATATCTCAGTTGTGTTTTCTAGTTTTGGACCTGGTAATCTGCCCATTTAAAATGATTTTCTACATGAGATTATATGAAATGATAGATTTCTCTAATATTGAATTGGTTAGATCCCTGCTGCTCCCAGCTTTTGCCACAAACTAGTTTGTAGTCACCATCTTAGGTTTCCCTTTTATTAATCAAATTCAAGATACCATGCAGGCACCCTGAAGCTAGAATCATGCTTATTAGGTTTGAATAAGCTACCATTTTGAATGTCTGAAAATAGTTGCTCCAACTTCTCACTCTGACCAGATTGTTTTCCATATCCTACCTCTCTGTAACATTTTATCTATGAACTCCATTGTTTTATTATCTTTAATACAGTTGGAAAAAGAAACTATGACCAAACCTGGGATTTAAGATCAAGATTCAAACTTCACAATTATGTTTAGATTTGGAGTGAGGCTGGAGTAAAATATAATAGAACTCAATGTTTATTCCTATTATTGTATTTTAATTCTTAAACTAAGGATTCCTTACAGTAAGACATTCCCATAATCTATGATTAAAAATGGTTGAAGATAACTTCTTAATTTATGTTAGAAGATAAATTTGTAATTTTTTGGTGTTTCTTCTATTCATTAGTACTTGGAAATGCACATGAAAATGCCTTAGATCAGAATTTGGCCATTAAAATATCATTTTGATTTTTCACATACCCATACCTTGATCTCCAAAATCTGAAAGCAACTAGTTTTTTTGCTATCTTCTTTGTCACCAAAATAGTTAAGGTTATCACATGTTGTCAAGGCTTTGAAGGAGAAAGAAATTAGGATCATATTAGTCTTCAAATTCGCCAAAGCCTATGGGCTGAAGCTCTAACTTTATATGTATATCTACCCTATGATGCTCTTCGATCTGCTCCAAAATGGATGCCACTAAATTAGATATGAAAGAGTTTGGAGGGATAATGAAGATCAATTGTATCCTCCTTGTGAAATCTGCGACCAATAATCTAATATAGTTTTCTAGTCTATTGTGCAATATGTTCCAATATGTACCTTTCATGGAAGATTTCACCACTAATCTCCAAGTTTGGGAAAGTAAGGAAGATAGAGATCAATTTGAGTTCACCCTCGTTTAAAATTTCCCACCTAATTCTTGGATTAAGTTCACTGCTCTACTCTACAATTAGGAAGAATTCCCTTGCTTTGGTGCTGAAAATTATTTCCAATCCCATCTTATTTATACTTGACTCATACCTCTTAAGTTCTTAACCCTAGGGGCCAACTTGCATAGGAAGGAGGAAAATTTTTCTTACAATTTTAAATTGAATTCCTTCAAACATTGAATATGCATCACTGATTGTGTAATAAAGGGATGACTTTTCATTTGAATTTGTGCAAGGGCCTGACTTGGAGAGGGGGTAGGATGGTTGCCAAGATGGTGCTAAAATTAGCAAATGACTATGGGGGTGGAAGTATCTCATGAATGGGACAATTCCACCCAAGGATGGAAGCCCATATGTTTTCTTTGAATTCGATTGCCAAGGAGCTATACCCCCAATCAAATTGCTTACCTAATTTCAGTTTCAAATGCTTCCCTATGTTTAATTTCCAAGCATTAATTAGAGGGTGAAAAATGAGTTGCGTGGTCAATGTTTGTCCTAAGAGGCTAATATTTTCGACCTAATTTAGAGGCCCAAAACTAGTTAACTTTCTTTTCCAATGCCTTGAAATCATTCCAAAATCTATCCTTAGGTGCCTAAGATCAATTGTCAAGCCCAAAAAAGAGGGCATAGATTTGGGGTCTATAGGATAATTTATGTTGTAAGGGGGACATGGATCAACGTCCATAGTCTTATCTTCCACACCAAGTATAGAGGTGTTGTCACAATCTTTCCCCAACTCTTCAAGCCCAAACCTTGGTTCAAATTGTGTTTTCCCTTCCCAATCCTTGTCATTCTAACCCAAACCGTTATTCCTTAAATTAAAAGAGGGTTGATTGGAGCCATAGTGGAAATATCATGCCTATGAGACAAGATATTTCCCATAGAGGCAAAATTTCCACCCTCACTTTAGGTCTCTAGACTTGTTCAAAATGGTTCTGTATTGGCTCTAAACTTCTTTCCAACCACCCTTTGTGTATTTCCAATCAAATTGGTCCATCCAAGGAGGTGCAAAAGTAAAAATTCCTTTGGAAAAATTCTGTCCCATAAGGGCTAAATTCCACCCTATGAATGTGACTCCCAAACCTTGTCTTTTCATCAGTCTTGGTTCAAAATTGATTCCTAATGCTATCGAATTGGTTGAATTAGCCTTTCAAAGAAGAGGGCAAAGAAATGAGAGGATGGGGTAAATCATATCTGATGAAGGTTAAAATTTTTCCCATGATCCATCCATTCATCCAAACTTAATCCTCATGGCCTACTCCTTCACTCCTAGTGATTGTTGCTTCAAAAACTAAAAGAAGGGGCTCCCTAAAATTGGGGCGATGGTGTGAAGATTCTCAAAACAAGAAGATTTCACCACCAATCGTTCGAGTAATTATTCTTGTTGACACAATCACATTTAATTTGAAGATAATATCTCACAGATACAATTTTCGCTATCTAATGACTTCACAAAATTGGAGTCATCTACATCTTCTTAGTGCTTTAAAATATTTTGCGCTCAAAAAATTGGATAAGATAATTTTCTAATGTCTGCATAAGTGTTTCACATTGGAGGCATTGGTTGCCCTCAAGCGATCTCAATGATGTCCCAAGTCTTTAAGCCAACCTTTAGGAATTACTCTAATACTTTTGTCTATAAAGTCTTAATAAATTGAAACCAAACTTGTATATGAGAACCTCATGGAAGTAGTCAATGAGACATTTGGTCTTTCTACTGACCTTATATATTGTTCATTGAGATGTACGTCTCTATTGACCTTGCAATTAATAAATGTATCTATTATATAAAATATAACACACCTTCAACATTACTTCTACTCAAGTCAATTTATTTGACCTCAAGAGATCTATATTATATGAAGGAAAGACACCTTGGAATTATAGTTGATGCAATTCAGTCAATTATCAATTATAAATATTGCATTTGTTTAATTTTTAATATATGCAATCTATTCAATTACATGCATATATACATGCTCTAAAGGCTTGGGTATTTGCTAAGTGGGTTCTTGACTACAATGTATGTAGGAGGGGTGGTAGAAATAATTAGGCCAAGGAGAATGGCATTGGGCATTTCCTCGATACATAGTAGTTGCAAGCTAGATATTGCCTAAACAATTGGCTTGCTAATCTTGTAGTAATTTCTGAGAACAGTTGCAACATATTTTTCATGTAATTTTTGGAACAAGAGTTTCTTCTTCCTTTTATGTTGCTTCTTTTTTTCCAACAAACTTGGAGGTTCATCCTTTGTTTCATTACATAATTGCTTCCCTAAAATAAGACATACCTTTGGTACCTTGCTTGTCGCTTACCCTCTATCCCTTGGTAGTTGTCAGATTTATTCCTTCCCATCTTTTTATCTTAGATATTTAATCACAGTCCATTTAAAAACCTTTCCGTCTTCTCTAAATCATCTCATAAGTGTAAATTTATAGAATTGTTCTGTGTATGCCTTTACATACAACTCCTTTTAGTCTTAAATTTTGTAATTTCATGAGTAGGTTGACCCGAATCATAATTTGAAGGAAATAATATTTCTTTTAGTTTTGACACTATTGTATTCAACTTTTACTCTTGTCCTTCCCTTTCCTCTATCACTCAGTTTGAACATAGTCCCACCATATGGATGTCTGACCCTTTAATCTTCTACATACTCTTTGTTGATTCATACTCACAATATCTTTCCATCTTTATTATCTAGTCTATGAATTCCTCACCATTCAAGTATTCATTGTAAAAGGGTGTATCCAACTTGGGTGTATTCCCTATCTTTGTCATGGCTCTAAGAAGTATAGTTGTGGAAACTTCTTTGAATTCTTCATTGTCTTGAGCTTCTTGAGTCAACTTGTCCATTTTCATTACGTACATCTTCACAATGAATTCTCCTCCTTTGTGGTGCTGGAGCACCATGGCTACAAGGGTCACTTCATGATCTTGATGGAGCATAGTGAAGGTTCAAAGGGCCTATGAGTCCATATGGCCTATGTGGTTTTCATGTGATGTAAAATGGCCATTACATCCACCTACTGTAATGCAAATGAAAAATAAAGATAAATATGTGTAATGCCAAGATTGGCAACATAGCCTATAAGGGCTAATAGTGAGGTCATGGGTAGTGTAGCCAAATAAATTGATGTTTTAAATAATAAAGATCATTATAAGAACATTTTAATGTAATAGTAATGATATAGGCTTGAAAATTTTAATGGTTTCCAAAGTTGACAATTCCATTGTCAACTTGGCAAACCAAATTCATGTATAAGATGTTAAAAACCAAGTGTAGGACAATTTGAGGTTGTTTGCAGGGTAGTCCCAAGTTTGTTGTTGGTTCTGGAGGCAAAAGAGACTTGTAAATGTTTAATTCTTGATGGAAGAGGAGAGGCATGGAGTTTGGTCACGATTTTGAAGAGTTATTAATAAAAACATTACATTTTCTCTCATAAGAATGTTTTCGCAAGTGATTTTTAGTCACTATTTGCACATTTTTTGATGGATATCTCTATTTGTAATTAATTTTGATCTTTTATCCATTGTGAGGCATTGAATCACATTTATTGTAAATTTGGGTTAATGTATTTTCATTGAATAATAAGAGAGATATTCAAGTTTTAATGTTGACAGTTCAAACCCCTTGGTTAGGGTATCTTTTGATGTAGATCTTTGCATTTCCTTTGCATGAAGCCTTCATTCTTGGGGAGATGATGGGGAAAATAAAGTATACTATACCTTTATGTTTTTAGGCCTTCTTTTAGGATTTTGGCACATGGTTTAATAGATGAAGATAGAAGTTGTTGAAGAAGGAATGAAGATGACTATCCCAGAAATGCAGTCCTAGTGCAGGGGCCATATCTTAGTGGTTGATCATTGGATTCATTTGAAATTTTAATATGATGGAGGAAGCTTAATTAAAAACATTCTCACCAGAGCGATTTCAAAATGATGTCGGGCTCAAAAGTTATGACCAACTGTGTATGGGTCTATGTGAAATCCAGTAAGTAAGTAATATTGAAATGAGTTTTCTTTGGTCATGTGTTGAGGCTATTTGGAAAGGATTCAAGGGTTTTGTGTTGTGGGGTAAAATCTATACAAGGAATCCCAATTAAATCATGCTGAATTATTATAGCAATTTTTATCTTTCCCAAAAGAGGAATACTTGTGTGACATGCCATGGACCCTCTATACTACATTGCATGAGGGATATGCTTCAAAACATGATTTGAAATAGTATCTAAAATACCAACTTTCCCATTTAAGTGTGACATGTAGATACAGATATTTTGGCCAAGGTGGACTACTTATTGCAACATATTTTCTTGACATCTTATCAAGTTAGTTACAACATGTGAGCACTCCAATTAAGTCATCATACTTCAATGTCATCCATGTCATTCATTATTGATCAGATGAACAAATATAAGCCTGAGATTTGACCAGCTCCAGTGATTGACCTTCCTTAAAGCTCATAAATATTTATGCAATTCTTTTGGTTACCAAACATATGTGAACTTTGTGAAAACAATGAACGTTATAACTCAAACAACAATATCTTTTTGTTTTCATTCCAGAAATAAGAGACATTACTCTAAAACAACAAAATGTGTCAAGAGCTAGCAGAACTAAAACCTGAAGAAGAATCTGCCCCTCTAACCCTTCATCTTTTTCCTTTCTCCTATTCTCATTTGTAGGAATTTCTTTACTAGTCTGCATAAATCTCCTATATACCCTGCAATATGCCCTGCAGCTTTCATTTCACATAACAATTTCTCCAAGTCTGCATAAATCTCCTATGTTTTTGGGTGTTTTCTATCTCCTACACAAAAAGCATGTGCCACCTTATGGACTTCAATCCAAATACACCCAGGTAACTTTTTTATTCCTCTATCTTTCATTATTTTCCTTGACTTTTGAAGGTCACTCCACCTACGGGCTTCTGCATAACTATTTGACAGAAGAATGTAAGGAGCAACACTTTTAGGATCCAACTCAATAAGGATTGTTGCCACAAATTCTCCAAGCTCTACATTTTTATGTGATTTGCAGGCAACAAGAAAACACATCTAGACAACCACATCTGGTTTCAATGGTATTTTGAGAACAAAATTAAGGGTTTCCTCGAGATATCCAGCACGGCCAAGAAGGTCCACATTTGGTTGATGTTGTTTATCAAATAATGCACGAACTTTCCATATGTTTCCACATTTTGCATACATGTCCATCAAGGCATTCATGAGCAAAATATCACACAAAAATCCATATTTAATAGCTTTTTGATGGATTTCCATGCCCTGTTCCAAAGCTCCCATTTTGGCACATGCTGGGAGGATGCTGACAAAGGTTGCAGAGTTTGGTTCTATATCTGCCAACTGTGTTTTCTTGAAAACCTGTAAGGCTTGTTCGATGAGCCCATTTTGTGTGTATCCAGCAATCATTGCATTCCATGATACTGTATCTCGTTGAGGAATCTTGTCAAACAATGTACAAGCCTTGTGTATAGCTCCACATTTTGCATACATGTCTATCAGGGTTGTCGTAAGTTCTATATGTGAAAAAATCCACCTTCAATTAGTCTTCGATAGATTTCCAACCCCATTTCTAAAGCTCCCATTTTAACACACACTGGTAGAATGCTAGCAAAGGTTTTCAAGTCTGCCTTCATCCCTGCTAATTGCATTTGTATAAAACCTTCAACGGCTTTTTCAAGAAGCCCATTTTGTGCATATCCAACAATGATTGCATTCCACGAGACTACATCTCGCTGAGGGATTCCGTCAAATAATTCATGTGCAGCTTGTATGCTTCCACATTTTGCATACATTTCAATTAGGGCATTGGTAGTTATAACATCAGACAAAAGTCTAGTTTCCTTCATCTTTTGATGGATTTCGATACCTTGTTCCAAACCTCCAAGTTTGACTCAAGTTGGGAGGACGCTCATGAAGGTTGATAAATCAGATTTTACACCTACTGACTGCATTTTCTTAAAGATCTCTAAAGATTTTCTAGGAAGCTCATTCTCCGCATACACAACAATCATAACTGTCCATGTGACAACATCTCATTGAGGTAGTTTGTCAAACAATTCAAATGCCTTCTGTATTCTCCCACATTTTGCATAAAAGTCTACTAGTACATTTCTCACTACAATATCATAAAACCCATTTTCAACTACTTTCTGATGGATTTCTATACCCCCTTCCAAGTCTCCCATTTTGGCACAGGCCGTGAGACTGTTGACAAAGGTCACGGAGTTTGCTTTTACACTAGTTAATTGCATTTTCTTAAAAATCTCTAAAGCCATTTCACAAAATCTTTTTTGAGCGTATCCATCAGTTATTGTTGTCCATGAGACCACATTTGGCTGAGGCATTTCTTCGAGAAGCCGCAAAGCCTCCTCAAAGACACCACTCTGTACACATGCTATAATCATAGTAGTCCATGAAACCACATCTGCATTGTGTATTTTTTCAAACAGTTGGCGTGCCTTGTGTATGCTTCCACATTTTGCGTACATATTTACCAGGCCAGTCACAATTCCGTCATCTGACAAAAACACGCTTTCTGTTATTTTTTTATGGGTTTCTATACCCTATTCTAAAGAACCCATTTTCACATAGGCGGGGATAATGTTGGCAAAGGTGAACTGGTTTGGTTAGGTACCAGTGTGCTGTATTTTATGAAAAAGTGCCAATGATTCTTGAGAATACCCATATCTTCTGTAGGCTGCAATTATCATATTCCAAGAGAAAACATCTCGTTCAGTTATGTGGTTGAAAACTCTGCAAGCATCTGTAAAACTACCACACTTGTCATAGAAGTTGATAAGTTTGTTTTGGAGAGAAGTGTCTGTGGAAAATTTGTGTGCCCTTTCATTGATGCGAGAGTGGTTTTGTTTACCCTCTGAAACAGCTTTATTTGCAATGCAAATCTGCAACAGATGAAGATAAGCATTACAGTCAACAGAAAAGATGTGGTAGGTACGCAGAATGTGTAGTGCCTCCTTCAAACAACCCTCTCTACATAATGATCCTAAGATTTTGATTAAGATGGGCAATGGATGACATGATCTGATTGAGATGGACTTGTTTCAAATATTTTAGTTATACTTTAACGATAGCTTAGACTTGCCAAAGGCTTCTAGATCATGTGCAGTATGGAACCAAGGCCTTTCTCCAACCTCCTTCAGTTCACTCATTTGGATTTGGTGGACACAACTCAGTAGTAGCTTTTGCCCTATTTAATCCCTAAAACTGGTTTCAAGATCAAGGTCCTGATTTACATACCTTTTCTAGCAGTTACATTCAATTGACTTGGGGGTGAAAGTTTGGATAATCTAATTGTGATTCAGAGGATTAGGCTTGCTTTAGGATGTTTTCATTTCTCCTAGATGCCTCATTTATAGAAGTCATGGTTTGAATAAGTGAATAATTTTTTATTTAGATAGGATTTTGCAGATTATTTATGCTGCACTCCATTTTTAAGCAAATGTTGCAAAGGCAATTGAACTCCAAATTCAACATTGGTGTAATAGATCAGCAGTAGGAATCAATTCTTCTACATGTCCATTTATTTTTAAAGAGCTTAAAGAATTCATCCATGTATAGTTCCATTTTGTTGTCGCTTCACTCGATGTAGAAAACTCTGCATGGACAACTACTACTTGGTTGTCTTATGCCAGTGGTATTTTCGAAGCCAATAAAATTTCTATTGTTCCTTAAATGTGACATGTTTGCTGAGTATAATCCCAATTTTCAAATTCTCTTTGTCAATATGTGGATCTCTGAATTCAGTATATCAAACACTTTTAAATGCTTACACATTTTCATTTTTGGGGGTAAGGGAAGTGAATCTATCATTTCAAATCATAAATGTACAAGGTGATTGCAATGATGTAATTCAATATCATACCAGTAATGAAAAGCTACTTTGTGTGATCTACCCAATCTCCATGTGTGCTTTATTATGTGAGATGGTGATCATCTTTTTCTTTTCACACATCATTGCACCAAAACCATTAATAACTTTTTAAGGGTATAGACAAGTGCCTTAAACCTGCAAGCTAGATATCAATGATTACCTAGGTAGTCTATAATGTAATGAATCCTAGGGGAAATGATCAAATAGCATGGATTGCATTATGAGATATCTCAAAAGTCCAACCTAAGCTTGCTAAATGGGGATGTTGACCATGTACAAGTACCTCCTATATTAAGACTGTGAAATGGGTATACCCACATTTTGATGATGATGTTGAAAATGTCAGAAACTTCATGGTTGGTCACATAAATGTTGAATATTAGCTGTCAAGGGTACTGCGATAAGTAAAAGATCCAGTTTGTTAAAGTGTTTTTGGAGTTTGTAGAAACTAAAGTGAATCTCTCATAAAACTTGATGATGTGAGGTACATCATTAAAGCACATTCAACTCTTGTCTCTGCACATTCAACTTTCATATCTGCACCCAAAGAGGAACAAGTTGTCAAGATGCAATGCCATACGGTGATAAAGGGAAAGATTAAACTTCAAACAGAAATCAATCAAACCCAACAAAAAGCCTCTTTCGATTCATAACAGTTGTAGGACAGAATCAAATAGTGGCAAACACTTTTGGTTCATTTACCATCTTGGCTATTTTTGTTCTAGGAGGATTCATTATCTCCAGAGGTACATATAAAATCCTTATTAGTCATGATTATTTATCACAGTTGTCGTCTTGAGTGGATATAAATAATAGTTACTAAGGTTTGGTAAATGTGATAGATGATATTAAAAGCTGGTGGATATGGGGTTATTGGATCTCTCCTCTCATGTATGCTCAAAATGGTATTGCAGTAAACGAGTTCTTGGCAAACAAATGGAAAAAGTTTGTAATTTATGTGTTTTAAATTTTTCCATGGATCAACTAAGATAAGAAACCCTTTCATTTGCTATTGGAATGTTTTATCACTTTAACTCGGATTGGTCTTATTTCTAATACCCCTAAGTCATTCTTTATGGCATGTTTGGGACTCCTAGCTTCACTTGCCTCTTATAATATGTTGAGTTTTACATAAATTAGCTAGAACAGAGATCTAGAAGCTTATTTTTACTGTTGTAATGTCCACCACTAATCTAGTAACCCCTATAAAACCATCCCATCTTAGAAAAATTTCCCTCACCGAATTCATCTCTTCCTGTTTTAAAGGATAACATCGGTGTCCAATTACTACACTCTCGTGGACTTTTTTCTAATGACTGGTGGTATTGGCTATCCATTGGAGTGCTCTCGTGGTACAATATTCTCTTCAATGTTTTATACACAACAACGTTACATTAGCTTGATCGTAAGTACCTCCAACTCAATCTGTATTTGGTTTCAATATGTATTCAGTTTTTCTTTGGCATTATAAATCCTTCACCAGTTAATAATGTGTTGCCTATTTCATCAATGCTCGGAAAGCCTCAGGCCCTAATTATTGAAGAGGACTTGAAGCAAAAGAAAGAATCTACAATCGGTACTCAAGGTAATTGACCCGAAATGCATGATATAATAGGAAGCATTACCATACTGCTCAAAACTACTATAAAATTCAGTTGAATATCTTAATAATTGTAAGGACTTCTGCAGGTAGAATTGCAGGAGAACAAATAAATAGCAATGCTTCAAAAAAATCACACCACAGCAAGAAAGGAATGGTTCTATCCTTCCAACCTCTAGCCATGGCCTTTGACAACATAAACTATTATGTTGACATACCCGCTCTAAGTTGGTTTCTTTTCCAGTTGGATGCAAATTCCTTTAGATATTTCATATGAACTATTGTTCATAATCAAATTGTATATAGGAATTGAAGAGACAAGGAGTTATAGAGGATAGGCTCTAGTTATTGAAAGGGATAAGTGGGTCATTTAGGCCTAGAGTTTTAACATGCTTAATGGGGGTAAGTGGGACTGGGAAGATGACCCTGATGGATGCTCTTGTAGGAAGGAAAATTGGAGGGTACATTGAGGGTTCCATTATCATCTCTGGTCATCCCAAGAAACAAGAAACATTTGTTCGCATTTATGGGTACTGTGAACAAATGGATATTCATTCTCCCTATGTCACTGCCTATGAATCCCTAGTATACTCTTCTTTGCTTCATCTCCCAAAGGAAGTAGATTGAAAAACTATAGAGGTGCATATTTGATTCTTGAACACCCCAATTTGTTTGCTATTTTAGGTTAAGGGTTTAGAAAAGGTAAAATAAAAAACTGACTACTACTTTTTGAATAGATGTTTGTGGATGAAGTAATGGAGCTTGTAGAACTAACCAACTTGAAAGGATCTTTGGTCAGTCTCCCTGGCATTAATGGGTTGTCCACGGAACAAAGGAAGATGTTAACAATAGCATTAGAACTGGTCGTAAATCCCTCTATTATTTTCATGGATGAGCCATCATCTAGATTTGATGCAAGAGCAGCTGCAATTGTTATGCGAGTTGTTTGCAATATAGTGGATACAGGATGAACTATTGTGTGCACCATTGATCAACCTATCATTGACATATTTGAAGATTTTGATGAGGTATATATTTGTAATTCCACTGCATTTACTAGTAATGTAGGAGCAGTTACATTTGTAGATGTTGATAATGTGAGTGAAATTGTAGTTGGTGCTAATGAAGCGTGGAGGGCGGATAATATATGTAGGACCTCTGGGTCGCAATTCAAAAGATCTAATGAACTATTTTGAGGCCATCAAAGGCATTCCAAAAATTACAGAGGTTTACAATCTAGTGACATGGATGTTAGAATCAAGCTTTGCTCGAGTTGAAATGCAACTTGGTGTTGATTTTGCAGACATCTACCGATGTTCATCTCTTTACCAGTAAGTTGTCATTGTATTAAATTCTTCAGGCTTTACTGATCTTAAGCCCTTGTCACGCAAAGAACCTCTTGTTTTTACTAATGAAATGAAATATATTTATGAGATTGATGATATGCTTCAGGCGAAATCAAGCATTGGTAAAAGAACTTGGCATACCAGCTCAAGGGTTAGAGGATATATACTTTGAATCAAAATTCTTGCAACCTTTTTTGATGCAGACATGGGCTTGCTTATAGAAGCAGAACTTGTCATACTGGAGAAACCTAGAGTACAATGCAATTCATTTCTTTTTCACACTAGTCATTGCTCTGATGTTTGGCCCAATTTCCTAGAGAATTGGCAAAAAAATGTAAGCAAGAAATTTTATTTTCTAGGTATAATCTACATTAAGCATTAAGTTTCATGTCCTGTGAATTTTAACACTCCTATTTACAAATTGTAGGGGAAAGCAGCAAGATTTGATGAATGCAATGGGATCCTTGTTTGCATCTATATTATTTAGTGGGATGAATAATGCATCAATAGTTCAGCATGTTGTTGATGTGGAAAGAACAGTCTTATACAGAGAAAAAATAGTAGGGATGTACTCAGCCCTGCCCTATACCTTTACTCATATATGTTATTGTTGCACCACTTACAAACCAATCTCTGAATCAATTCTAGACTTTTATGGATTGATTAAAATTATTATTTAACTCAGTTTGTTCTCTACTTATTTGATTGTATAAAACTTGTTTATTATGGGAAAGAATCTTTATTTCACTTATCTTTTTCTATAGTTGTAGAAGAGTTCCTTCTAAATAACCCTTACAAGTATCTCAAAAGCAACCATTATTAATTATTTTTGCACATAGTTCTTCTTTCCTATTACTCAAATCTTTCAGCTAGTCTTTTAATTTTATTCTTTCAAACTCAACAGTCTTATTATACTGAGCTCATTTTCCAGCCTTGAAACTCTTGGTTTCCAACTTAATCTTAGAAAATGCAAGAAGCACCTCCAGATGTAATTAAAATTTTCTTCTTATTGGTTATATATTTTTTTACTAATCATTCATGTTTTCTGTTCTTCTTTTGTCTGATAAAGATTTGAATAATGGTCTTATTTTAACTTCTCACCTAGCTTCAATAGATTTCAACTTTTCCCTCATTATTGTAGCTTACTGTTCTTCTTTTCAACTGTAGAAGATGTAATACTTGTTCTTATTAATTGAATTTACTAGAGATATCAAATAATTAGAAACTAGAATTTATAGATGCAGTAACTTATCTAGCCCACAAAACACAACACTCAAGGTTATTCCTAACTTGTCTACCCTTTTAAAAAACTCCAAATGTATACATCCTACTAAAATAGGACAAGATTCATATTTTGTTTCTTTCTTCACACCTTGTCTTTTAACATACTCCTTACAAGAATGATTTTGTTAATTTGTAGTTTACAAAAGAGAAAATGTCCCAAGAAAATGCACTTTTTGTCCTAATGAATGAAATTGGAATAATTGAGTTTGGTGTTAAGGGGAAAATTTTTATTTTGGAAGCTTTTAAAAAATTTCACGACTTAGCCAAATTTTAGGATTCAACGCGTTTTCAGTGAAGCTATCTCCCACAACCTATCATGTCTTTTTAAGACCAAATTGAAGCTATCCCACACACTAGTTTGGTGATTACCTTATGGTATAGGTATGGTTATTTTGATGTTTAAAATTTTATTATTACCTGATTTAGATCCCATGATCTATTTGTCATGTTGCTTCTGGTTCACCAAGATAAAAATTTAAAACACACTTCCAATGATTTGTTGTAAAATTAATATAATTTATGTCTCCATATTAAATGCTTCTTATAATTTCTTTTTAGACTTTATTTTCATACTTTTATCTGGTTTATTCCAAATAGAACTGTTGACTATTCATTCATGATTTTAATTTGTGCAGAGCACTGGAACTTCTTTTGGGAGCCAATTTAAGTACTCAACAGCTGTTGACATGTGGTTTGTGGGCTGTATAATGATAGAATTTTTAGCAAAAGAGCTTCTTTTTAGTGGAAAGAGCAAAATAGATCAATTAGACAAGGTATGCATCCACAAATCCTTAAATTTTTAATGCAAGATACATTTCAGTTTAGAACATCATTTGTAAGAATGCTAACGGGTTTGCACTTTATGATTATTGCAGATATTTAGGACCTTGGGAACACCAAATCAAAACATATGGCTTGAATTTGTTAATCCGTCGAGATCAAAATGCAAATTTTTAAAACAACCGTGAGTATCTTAAATCTTTATGAAGTTATTGGAAATTTGCATGTATTCCTATCATATTCTAGAATAATTGTTTTTATTGGGGGGTTGTTAGTAAACATCTATAGAAAAATCTATTTGTTGGAGAAACTTTTTCAAACCATTAGTGACAACTGCCAAAGAAGTTAACATATAAAAATTTATTTTATTGCCTTCATATTTGGTCTTTTACTAATGAAAAACTGAAACATGATATTGTGATCCAAATATAATAAACTACGAGAAAAGTTTCTGATAGTTACATTTATTGGCAATACAACTTTATCTAATAGTGGATTTGATCTTCTCAATCGCATTCTTACCTATGATCCTGACAAGGTGACAATGGAATAGTATTCTACTATTTAACTCTTTTAAAATGTTGAATTTTACATGTTTATGTTCATTATTATTAAGTTATTATAGTTAGTTTTCCTCTCTGATATTGTGTTGGGGATGTGTCTCCAGCAGATAACTGTTGAGGAAGCCTTAAACCATGAAGTATTACTAATGGTTGTTCCATAACCTTTACAATGTTACCTAAATTAATTACCTATAGAAAATAAAACCTAGAAAATAAATCTCATCCTAAATAAGACTATAGAAACCAACTATTTGTAAATGACATAGACTCCCATTAAAGAAAATGGAATCTCCTATTATAATTGAAAGGGTTCTAGCTCAATGGAAGAGCACCTGCTTTACAAGCAGGAGGATGGTGGTTCGATTCCATCGTACCTTAGAATGACTAAATTAGTGATCAAATCAATGACTAATTCAATGATTAAGTTACCTAACAATTGATGAAAATTAATAATCAAGACTAAAATAATGACTACCATGATTAAATAAATGACCAATTATTAGCAACATGTGACTAAATTAATGATTAAAATGACCAAATATATTACCAATGGATGAACATTAGTTGATACAAATCACTAAATATACTACCAATTGGCACAAATTAATTATTATAATGACTAAATAAATGACTATCAAAACTAAATGAATGACCAATTAACAACAACAAATGACTAAATTAATGAGTAAAAATACTACCAAATTGATCATTCAAAACAACCAACAAATGACTAAAATTTGTTTAGTCACAAATTTGGTGGTGTTATAAATGATTGGCAATAAACTATTAGTGGTCATGTGATCAAAATTAGTCATCTATATGCAATTTTTAGTAGTTTTTGTAGTCTCATTTTGCTATTTTTTTACTAGTGGTTCTACATAATATTATATTGTTCCCTCATTGTTATTGAAAAATGACCTGATTGCTCTCTCAAATGATTAACATCTAAAATTCCATTTAGAGTTACTCCATTTAACTCTTGGTTTTGCAGAAATGATCTATCAAAGTTAGTAGCCTAGTTTTAAAATCTTTCAAATTGTTCATACTCCAATATCGAGGAAACACAATAGCCATGGATTCAAGTAGTTTGACTGGAAGGAATCTTGCTCTAATCTATGAGGAAAGATCATAGGCAATGTGCTTCACAGAAGCTGTTATAGACTCAACGATCTTGGTAAAGTCTTCCCTTTTAATACTTGATGCTCGTCAAGTCCTAGTGTTCTTTCCTGGTTCCTCGGACTTGATCCTGGCAAAGTAGTGCATTGGTATCTCAACTCTATGAACTTCTACACATAACTCCCCATTTGAACCTATTTTTAAAAAGTTATCAGGATTGTCCAAATCTGTGACTTTCAGCCAGCTGGCAAATTTTAAATCATCTTCACATAATTGATAGAGACTATTGAGCGTCATGCATGTCAATTTACGTAGCAAAGCATATTCTGCAATATACATAGCTCTTTGCTGGACCTTTTTCATTAAATTTATCATTTCCTCAAGCATGGGGAGAATACCTGCTAATGTTAACAGTGTCTATACATTAGTTAACATTGCCAACAGCGCAGGAAATTTCAGTTTCCCTGCTTCATCACAACTTGAGTTCATTAGACTAAGAAATGATTGATATTCTAAAAAAACTCGATGTGCTAGTCCATCCAAAGAGATCCATCTCGTATCATTATCCTTAAGAAGCTTGTTCCTGTCGGTTAGTCCTTCGGCAAAGTGTTGAAATTCCCTAAATTTTTTAAGACTTTGACATAAGTATTGGTAGAGCTCTTTGATTAAAGCTTCAATTTTTTGTACTGGAGCATGCTTGCTGAAAACTCCAAAAGCTAGATTCATTCTATGGGCCATGCAGTGAATGGGAATAACGTAGGGTGCACAAGAAGATAGTATCTTTGTGCAAAGACTACCCCTGTGGCCTTGCATTATTGAAGCTCCATCTGCTCTAACACACACCAACTTTTTGGCAATGGTCATGTCATTTATACCTCCATATTCAATTAGAGAACTCTTTACTAGTTCAAATAAATTTTCCGTTGTCGCATTATCCCTCATTTTAGCAATAGTTAGTAGATGAGATTAGCAAACAAAATTTTGTATAGTATAAACATGCATGCATACCTAGGAAGTATTGTCTACTACTGTAACCTCATCTAAAGATAATGCAATAAAATTTGACTCTTTAATTTTTGCCTTCAGATCCTCTTTTTCAACCTTGGCAAGACAACTTGCCCATTCCCATCCACTGTTTACTGACCAGTGACTGTTAGGATAGTTACAAACTTTTAGAAAGTGTAATAAAGCACTCAATGATGGGTAGTCTGTCATAGGATGCCCTCTTCTCAAAATATTAAACACAACACTTAAATGAACAACTTTTCCCATTAGTTCTACTTCCAATGCTTTTCCAAAACAAGCTTCAATAGAGCCTTTAACTTCACCAGGCTTTGTCTTTATATTATGCTGAAATTCATATAATTCAACATTCCTAACATGTTGAGATTCCTCCTTTATTTTCCATCTTATCACTGATTTTTGAACTCCATCTATGATTTTCTTTTCGTAAACTTTACCCATATGCTTCTCTATGGTGTTGATTTTTAGCTGCAACCTCTTTTCCTTCTTATTTATCTTGCTATAAATCTTACATCTGCATTCTACCGAAGGCTCCCCTTCAATTGGATTATCCACTAGTTCAATGAATGGATACTTTGACACCCATTCTATTTGAAAATTCCTCAACAGATCCCACATTCTATCATTCTTTGATTTGTATTTTCTTTTCTTCCCTACACCATCATCTTCTCTAACATTCTCAGTCTCATCCAAGTTGATTATATCATTATGGCTACTCTGGGTATTTAACTGAAAATCTTCTTCAAGTTCATCATGATCTGAGCTATCAAGTTCGCTGACTTCTTCAATATGTCACGTAGGTTCAGCCTCAGGTTGTGAATCTTGAATATCTTCTTGTGATGAAGTAGCTTCTTGATTTTGGCCGGAAACATTTCCAACACCATGACCAAAGTATGATGATAAGGTTCTGCATTTTGTTGGCCTCTTTTGGCTTTCCCCATATGCGGGAGCCTTACCCTTATTCTTGTTTGACATCTTGATTCTTCAACGAAATAAAGGCTACCAGCCTACTAGTGCAAAAAAAATGTTTACTTGTTGAAGAAGTGACAAATGACAATAGAACTATAATATAGAATGTTTACATAGTCATAGAATAACAATCACTTACCTTTGCCTCAAATTCAATCACGATCACGACTCACCAAAGTAGTCAAGACTCAATAGTCTAAACTTTTCTATTGATCAAATTGAACCAATCCAAATTGTGTACAATAACATTGATGTATGAATGTATTTATACTAATCTTTATTGGCAAATTGGGTGGGAGGTATTAGGTTGGTGTCCAAATATTTGGGGAAGCCCACGTAATTATAACACATCTTGTGTTATATCCTAGGTGATTATGGGTCATCCAATACCATGGTAATATTAATAAAGTTGGAAAAAATCAATCGGTTTGAGACACGCATCCATAAAATGGCTGGTGAAGTTGGGTCCACCTAATATATATATATATATATATATATATATATATATATATATATATATATATATATATATATATATATATATATATATATATATATATATATATATATATATATATATAACTATTGGTGAATGTAGGCCGTCCATTTGGGGCCGCTTTGAAATTATAGGCGAATGTTAAAAAAATATTGTGCCCAAAAATTATATGACATTGGCGATGATCCCAGCCATTGGACCCAATTTTCATAAACCAATTGGTGATGATCCCAGGCATTGGACACAATTTTTATAAATGCGGGGCGATATGATCATTCCCATATGGCCAATATATTTGCCAAATTGGTGGTCGATGACAAGTGACATTCGCCAATTGGTGAATAATTGCCACTAAAATTTTCGCTGACTTATAGATATATTCTTTAAGAGATAAAGAATTCTCATCTATTACAAGTAGAAAATTTCTTATTACATAAATCATTTACTTAACTTACATGGAAAAATTAAATCTTTGTATAAGGTAGACTAGAAAATCAAAACTTTTACATACTATCTTCCTAATGATTCACTATTACAAAGTATTGAATGAAGGGTCCCTTAAGGACTTCACAAAAAAGAAAGAAAAAAAACATGACTACACATTGGAGTGGTGTTCCTTTCCCACAAGCCCTCCTTTTTTTTGGCTAGTCTTCATTTCCTCAGAGATTTTTCAAGGTTGCAAATCTACAATAAAAATTTATTCAAGATGACCATGGGATGCTCACCTCCCATCCAAGGCCTCTAAGAGGCCACCCGCAAGCTAGGGGAACCAAAATAAAGACAAGATAATATCCAAATAACTAGAACATCAACAATTGAGACATTAAAACTACATAACAACTCCCAACCCAAGGCTTACACAATGGGTTTCATTTGAACCATACATTGGGGTTAAGTGGACCAAATACCCTATGGGGATAAAGCCAATTTAAAAAAAAAGCAAGAAATATGCAAGCCCCCACATGGCTTTGCAAAACACAATACCTTATTAATCATTACTCAAACAAGCCCTTATGTCCCTAATGCTTCAAGCCAAAGAATATCCCTTATGGCCCCCAAAAAAAAATTAAATGGCTACATGGAGCCCATACTTCCATGTTTTATCCCTCTCCTCCTTGAGGAGAGACTCTACACCCATGAGCTATCCTAAAATCTTCACTCCCAAGGCTACTCTTCCCTCCCAAGGGTGAGTGGGCCTTGAAACTCCCTTACACAACAAAGAGGAAAACTTGTAACACAACACAAAGGAAAAACAATACAACAATGGAGATGAAAACATAACAACAACAATATTTCTTACAAGCACATGAAAACTATAATTTTCATAAGATTACTTTCATCAAGGTTTCACCAACAAGAGAATAAAGAGAGCCACCAACCTAGATCCAAGCTTATGGAAGATATTTGATGAAGAGTCTTCTCTTTTCCTAAGACTCCTTCTTCAAAATTAGCAATGTCTCTAAGTTAGAGAGTGGGTGTTCAAACTTTCCACAATGGAGAGTCCCCATTAAAAAGGCCTCCACACAACTCCCCAAACCCCCTAGGGATAAGGTAAGTCTTCTAATTGTTTGGTTTTCACTAAGCCCTTACAAGATTTCCAAAAATGGGTCCCTAAAAAGGTTGGCAAAAAAGTGGGCAAAGACTTTGCATCCCAATGGATGGGTGTGCTAACCAAAACCTTGCTTCCAAAAGTTGATTTTAGGCCAGTTTGAAAATCTAACTTTTGGTCAACAAGAGGTTGTCCTATGGTTAAAATTGACCCTTACCCATAGCTATACCAAATGGGATTACTAAAAATGACCCAAACACACCCCTAGGCACCTTTCTAACCCCCCAAAAGTCTATTTTAAGATTCAATTCGAAAATCAATGACATGACCCTACCTCTAGCTCCCTAACCAAGGGATTCACATGTGGATCCAAAAAGGTACTTACCTAGGTTGGTGGGCATCCAATCCCCAAGTGGAACATGTCATGGCCACATGTACACAATACAAGTGTCAAGTGACATACACATATTTTACACCTCACAAGACACATGACATTTCCACTTGAGCACACACATAAATTAAAATTTACAATTTAACAAATTGAATAGAAACATACAAGCTCATTACATTTACAAATGAAATATGATACAACAAGGTTTTTGTCTTTCATTAGACACAATCTTGGTTCGCATTGAATTCACATTGGCCTATGTTTGGTTCCCCAATTTATTACCATAGTCTTATTCCTTGCACACTAAATCGAATATCAGTAGTCCAAGAAAAAATATACTCCACAATATATATGAAATAAAATCCATTCAACTTTTACAAATTATTTACAACATCACATAACAAATTGGAATTCACTTTGCATAATCAATTTAGCTTTTCCACTCATGGCATCATATGCACTCATAAACTCCATTTAGGTAACCAACTTTCAATTCATAGTAGAAATCTCATTGTATCATAATTGACTCAACTCTCCATTTCCTAGTTAATCACGTAAGCATATAAAATCCATCACATCATCACAACATTCATAAATCAAAATAACCATAAATAAAAATTCATATTTATATCATAAAATAGTCATCAATAATTCATCACCTAACATTTAACCCTAAATGAAATTCACAACTCATCATAATTTAAATCCCAATTGTCATTTTTCCAAATAACTCATATCAGTATATATACCCAGATTGCAACATCTTAGTAATTATCTAAATCAATCATCATAATGCAATCCATAATGTATCATTAAATCAACATCATGTGAATCGAAAGCATCATAAACTATAATGTACATCATCAAATGAAATCAATTCCCTATTAATAAGGAAACATCTCTTAATTCATCAAAACATTAAGCCAATTACTAGTTCCATCATAAATATCAATAGAAAAGCTATGATAGGCTTGGGGTGAGGCTTCACATCCTCCCCCCCTAGGCATGAACTTCCTCCTAGAAGTCACTGCAACGTAGGGTCATAATTCCCATGTTGATAACTTATTTAGTTTATTGGGTAAACTTCAAATATTTAAACTCATGCAATGTAGATATCTAATGATAATACATGCTAATGATATGTTTTACCTTGTTTTAAGCACTTTTAAGATTAAAAAGTAAAATATTGTACAATGGAACCGTCTATCCAAAGTTCACGTTCAATTATTATTATATTCATCTATTTTTTTTATTATTTCCATAATTTCATCTAGAACAAGATCATGCAAGGTAGTACCACCAACACACCAAAAGGGATCTAAGGTCACACAAAAATGAACTAAAACATGGAACTTTTTCCTTACAGCAAAACCCGAATGCACCCTAACATCACTCTTGATGTTGATTCCTTATATTTTCAAAATCTAGTGTAAAGATCCAACAATTTCAAACATAAGAGCCTCATCAAATAATCATGAAATCCATAATTTGAAAATTTGAAAAGAATTATTCAATAAAGTAAGATTCAAAAGTGACCACATTGGTAAAACTTTAATACAAAAAGTAAAAATAACAAGTCCTTGAGGAAAATAAGGACATTAAAAGAAAGATTGGCTAAGTAACCCAACACATAATTTAGTTACTCTTTACATTGTTGGCAACCACGAAAATAAATTTACAAAATAAGCTAAAATAAAAGAAAAATAAATTTAGCAAATCCATATTCTACCACAATCATTACATGAACTATGTGAACTTTTGAGGTCACTCAGAGGGAGACGGGGAAACCTTAACATAAATATATTTTGGCAATATTTAAAAATAGACCAATTATGCCCTTACAAAGGATATAACACTATGGGTTTCCCAAGGAAACCTTTCCTTGGGAAGAGAGGTAGTCACACACAAAATAGGGAGACAAGAGAATATTTAATTAGTTTTGCATACTCTAAAAGATATTCTACTTCTTCCATACATCATCGTATTAACACACCATAAAATAATCCAACACATAGTTAGGCCAATCAAGCCTGAAACAATCCTATTACAACATTTACACAAGTATTTATTTAATAAAATGAAATATCTAGGGACACGAATACCATCACAATATCATCATGAGTACATTGACTAGCATAATTAATTCATATGAACATTCCTCCATCATTATTACATAAAACTTCTCAAGTGGTTCAGTTTGGTAATTTGACACTCGATGCCCACCACAACCTTCCTAGGGTTAGGTGAACAAGTCACTCTCTTCAGAAACATCACATCTATCTAATGAACTACAACTGATTGAATATCTGAATGACTTGAAGATCAGTGATTAGAGATCACTGAGTATTGAAATAATATGTAAGATAATTAAATCAGTCATTATGTTGTCATTGATGTCAACTAGTTTTGACAGTACTTATTATGATAGTTGCAAATATCTAAACATCTGTAAAGAGGAGAAAAGATGAAGAACTAAGATATTTACATGGAGGGAGATGGATATGACAGATGAGAATAAGGAATACTCTTGGTAACTTATTGATGAGTCTATGACTTCATATTGTTGACTTGATTGTATTACATTAATCTGTTATGAAGTTGGAAGCAAAACTTAACAAAGCAGTGTGGTCGGTAAATGAAGCACTTTAGTATACACTGAGACAGTGTAGTGTATACTAAGTGACAGTATTAATCGAGCTTGTGTTCATCAACACATTTCTTCATTAACTGAGTTTGCTTGAAAGAACTAAATGTTTAGTTTAGCTGACATAAATTGATGAGTTGGAATGTGTATGATTTCGAGGTTGAAGATAAAGTTTGTTATGAGATCAACGGCTAACAAAATTCAAAGAAGATCTAAAGGATGGAATTGAAATGAGTCATTGACACATTTGCTGAGGAAGGTTTAAGCAGAAAAATCAATCAAGGAGATTAAGTGGCAAAATATGATGGATGAAAAGAAAACGGTTTACTTGTCTATAAAAGAGACATTGGTTTCATTTTTGAAACTATGTTGGAAGAAGAAGACTACAGAGATATCGCGTGAACACAACTTCATACATGCCTGATCAAATTGGTTGAAGAAGAACTGAATTGCAGAACAGTACCAAGCATCAGATAGTTTTTACCGAGGGATAGTAAGTTATTGAATATTGATGAACTAAATTGAAGTATTGATCAGATGATTTTTATGGGCTTATAATAGATCTGAACATCTACAAAATCAAGTTGTATTATAATCAAATCACCTATTGTTTCAGTTTAACCATTCTAATAGAAAAATATCTTAACTGAGTGGACTTAACCATCTTGTGATTTCCCTATGTCATTCATAGAATGTACATTGTTATCCTGTCAACCCCATAGTGAATGTTGGTTGAATGATAACTATTAGTCTTAAATCCTCTAACAAGGGCACACCTTATAGTGTGTTTTGTAACTTTTAATAGGGTTGGCTCTTCACCGAGCTCACTTCAGAAGAGTAAAAATATATTGGGTTACTGGTGTAATACCCCAAAATTGGCACCTTATAATTTCAATCAATTTTGGTGCATTTCTTCAATTTTACATCATTAAAGTCCTATTTTACTAGGCAATTTTCTCTCTCCTACCTGACTTTATTTGACTTGGTGTCAATTGCAAAAACTCTAAATTGCATTAATCTCACACTATAATTAATTCCTAAGTATTTGAATTTATTAGCTAAATAATCCCTATGATAAATTGATTTAATTCTAAAGTCCTAAGTGCTTTAAATTAAATTAAACCCACCCCATTTGGTTAATACACATAAAAAGAAATTAATATTACTTGGTTATTTAAATGGATTATCTTATTTGGATTTAATAATTTAAAATATTCGAAGTATCACTCATATGTGGCAATAATTCATTCTTTTAATTAAGTAATTCCTCTATATTTGTCTCAATTGGGAATGAAGAGTCAACCGTTTCATTTCAATAAACTCTTCATTCTTTCTTCGGGCTTGTCTATATTATGAACCTTCTCCTTCATTCGAAAGAAGGAAATTTTAGAGCACATAAACTATAGAGAATTTTATCTTAATTATTCATATTTTTAAAGCTTTTATTGCATATTAGATTAATCTTCATTTCTAGTTAATTGCATTCTCACATTTAGTGTAATTTTCTTATTGCTATTAGCTTAATTATCATATTTCTTTCATGTTCTTAGCTTAAAATATGCATTTCATTCTTAGATTAATGGCATATTTATCTTAGAGTAATTGCATTTATTTATCTTTTAGGATCTCAAAATCTTTCGTCTTAGTTTCATCTTTTGGTTGTTGGCTCTCTTTCTGAGAGTAATTCAAACACCCCAGCTAATTAGGAGGCAATAGGTCGAATCGATAGATATTGCAAATTGAGTAATCCATACTCACCTTCATAATTTCGATGATTGAGCAATGACTATGTTGTGTATATGCTGGATTAGAGGTCCACATTCAGCTATAGACATTCTAGCACCCACCGTGGGGCAGAAAAATTGATTTCTGGTCTCATCAATCTCAAGCTTTTTTTTTGAATTTTGCAATCTACCGTATGTCCGCACTTCTGTGTGTACGAAAGTTTGTGCAAGATTTATAAGTGTACCATACAAATATTTTCTCCTTGTAGTACTCTCTCACACGAAGAAACATTCTGTCGCATAGACCCCTGCACTTTCTCGCGCAAAGTGTCACTGTGAGTCAGTTAAATTTCTAGATTCTGCAATTTATTGTTGTTTTTTACCTGACATTTGCTTTCTATTGTTGATTTCATATCTCTATTTTTATCACAACATAACAGTGGTCTATAGGTCACTTTGTTGAAGATCATAAAACTTGCTAACAGTTTTCTTGTAGGACGATTGCCAAAGATCATTTAAAATGTTGTGTTTATTTTATTGCTTTCATTCACATAGTATAACTAGGGCTTTGTTAAAATTTCTCAAGGATCCTAATAGAAAAGTAGGGTAATAGGCTCTTCATTATGTGGAAGTGATGCCCACAGATGAAACTAAGACCCAGATGTTGCTAGAATGATGGATACCTAGGAAAACAAAGCAAGGTAGTGAATCTTTAGCACTTCTACTTGCTAGGGGATTATACTCTTTTCTCTTTGAGAGAACCAAAAATCCAAAAGCTTGTGGATCTAGTGGAGTGAAACTAGCTCGATGATGAATATGCTTGATGTGTTTGGGTAAGGCAAAAAAGTAGAGAAGTATGCTCTTCTCTCTTTGAGAGAAACAAAAAATCAAACCCTCAAATCCAAGCCAAGCTATGTGATGCAAAGCCCTCTGGTACACCTCTAAGGAACACTAATTCAACTCAAAGGATTCACAAAAAGATGGTACTCCCTCAACAAATTAGGTTCAACTCAAAGGTTTCAACAGAGATCCCTGACTTTTAGTAACCAAGCCAACATACTTTTGAAAAAGCTCATTCCCATTGAGCACTATCCTTCAACACAAGATCCTTGATTGGATCGACACTTCTAGTCTTGGACTTCCCCAATTCCCATCCACATGCAAGACCTCTTGTACTTGTATTGGGACACAATAACTCTTAACCCCCCTCAACACCTTAACTCTCAAACAACTCACTGTTCTTTGTTCAGTAGGATAGTCAACTGCAACATTATAAGACAATAAATAAAACATCCAGATGACATTATGTCACTTCACTTATGAATATTTAAACATCAAATAGATCCTCATAGACTCCCTAGACTCTTTTCCACACACCCACTATCTTCATTTGACTTCTTAACTCACCATCAAACCAAAACAAAACAAACTTTCTATCTCACTATCCCACTAGAACAGTCAATACAAACTCTGACATTCTTTTTGTCTAGCCCTACGCTTGGGCACGCAACCAAGTCCAATAATTTTGAACATGATCTAAACTCTCCACAAACATAACACTCACAATAGTCCCACTGAACTTGTATGGACAAAGTCTAAATCAATTTATCTTATCAGTGTTTTATCATCAGAGAGACAATTACACAGTCCCATTTCTTCACCAAAAACACATGTGGATGGATACATGGTGACCTGAAAACATTAAATAAATATAATACACGATCTTCCCCATCTCCCAACCAATTTTGGGACTTGGATCCATGCACATAACAAAGATATTACATTTTTTCCACTCACGGGTTATCCAATAAGGATTTGGGCAGATTTTACTAAAATGCCAATAACTTTGTCAATTTTCAACCAAAATGGATGATTCAAAAACCAAAACAAAGAGGATTGATACCTACTTCGAATCCAATATATTTCAGGACCCTAAATTAAGAATAAGACACGAAATAGAGGTCTGCAATCAGACTGTTCTGTTATGGCAGCACATAAAAAAATGCAGAAATCTTAACTTTTATTAATATTCAATTGCTTACATCCACTACTCTGCCCATTCTCGTGCCTTTACAACATTAATAGACTATTGTTCAACCACTATAACTGATAACGACCCTTTAAACTACCCAAAAACTAATTCTTTTATCGGTATGTTTCTTAGTTCTTATGTTGTTAACTTAACAACAAGGTTCTTAACTTTGCAACCGCATAGTCTTTGGCATCCCCCATTTAAATATTATCCTTATCACATTCAAATGGTCATGTAAAGACCTTAAAAACATAAATTAAAACCAAAATCCTTAGGCTACCCCATTTCCCCTTATGTTAGCCCTTTAGGCCTTTATTAGCCAACTTTGGCAATTTTACATGTATTGACATCTTTTGGATTAATTTGCATTCAAATGGCATTATTGACCATGTTTACATAGTTTAATGACATTATAAGTAATATTGGTCCCCATATTTTCTTTTGATCTTCATGTGACCCCATAGTGGTCCTCCTTGCCAAGGTGCCCCTGCACCACTATGTCACCTTTAGAGGGCCTGCTGAAAGTTGAACCTCCGGGAACGACCCAAGTGAGTACGCACCTATCATCGGTGATTCCACCTCACTATAATAAAGAATGTTTTGTTGAGTCTAAAGACTCTAAAATCATGTTAACTCCCTTCTCTTGATTTTGACTACCATCTTGAGAAGGCTTTGTCTGTTGTTCTGAGTGGCGCCGCTCCTAGCCCTGCTTCCAGGGGTGTATGACTTTTGGGTGTTGGTGTGGCTGTGAGGCCCTAGCCCTGTATTGGGGGCACCGAAGGTTAGTATGAATGGAAGCCCACTAAAAAATTTCCTTAGTTATTTTCCTACTCGGATCACCTCCAAAAGGAGACATAATCTTTGTGCAGGGAGGGGGAGGAATCTCTCCCGTAGATTCTCACCATAGACATGCACCTAGACGTTTGAAGGTGGTATATGACACTGGCCCGTACTTCAAGGGTAACCTTTGAACATATACTATTGAGTCCTTGGAAAAACCAAAAATACGGGTGCCCTCTAGGGGGTGACACGGCTGTGTGAGGTGAATGCATGCGCATAAGCAGTGAGGCAAACTATGTGTTTGTTATCACCATTTTTTTTGTAGGGATAACTATGTGTTTGTTATCGAGTCTTAAACTTGTCCATGATTAAAAAAGACTCCCATGATACTACCAAGTAGCTTTGTCCTTGGTAGGTCTGTTTGTGACTACTTCTTGTGTCACCATTGCTTGATCAAAACTTCATGCTTGTAAATGAATGCTTGAAACCTTCAAACTGAGATTGTTGATTAAACTGTCTTTCAAACTATTCAAAAATTGGAAAATCTATCAGAGAACAGTTCAAACTGTCTCAAAACTTGACTTTTTACCTCGTAAATTATGTCGAACTATCGAACTTAGATTCTTTCATGTTCAAAATTTCATCTTTCAGAGTATTTCCTCACGCGAGATTTCATTTTCTCGCATGAAGTTTGGCATTTTCTCATGTGGCCTATTACTTTCTTGTGCGAACGTGTACCTAGATTTCAAAAATAGCGATTTATTTCCCATTGACTAGTGAACTTTTTATTTGATCTAATTCTTGTCTGAGGTATGTTTACTTATTTTCCTATCATTCACTATCTGAAACTAAGTGTCTCAAGCTGCGAACCAATCGATTATTGCTTTAACACATTTTCTCTCCTTTATTTGTCTCATCTCTTTGTACTTTTGTACCTCATGTCATGATAGTCTTATCTCAACTGTTCTAATCATATTCCTGACGATTCGTACCAAGTGCATCTCACATCTTGGTTGTTCTAGCCTTTATCTCCTCTTCGTTATTCCTAGAGATAGAGTTTTAGCATTATCCTGAGTCTTCTCTCATTTCATCTTCATCTATGAATGTCATGACTCGAAGTGGCAACACTTACCCCATTCGTAATACTGGTCAAGGTAGAGGTAATCCTTGTAATCAAGAAACAAGTTGTCCCGAACCTATTATGCAATCTGAACATTGTGAGGGATCCTCAAGTTCTTCATTGAGTACTTTTAAAGATAGCCCATCTCAATCATCACCTCCAGTGTTCCAAGAGTGTTTTAATCCATTGTTTCAAGTGCAACCTAGTTTCTCATTTCAAGAGCAAGGTAATTCATTCTTCCAAAACAACTCATTGTTTCATAACTTTGGAAGACCACTTCCTTGAACTAGTCCTATCATTCAACCTATCGATCCTGTTGACGATATTGATTCATTTGAACTTATTGATCCTCTTGATCCCGTTAGAGCACCAAAAGTTACATTAGCTGCACCCTTTTGGCATTGTTCATATCATTTTACTGAGTCTTCATTTGTTGCACAGTCCTATGACAAGATGGGAGATCCATTCGACTTCCAACCAGGAAAATACAGCCAAACTTATGATCAATCTCAAAACAACTAGCAACATGGTCAATCTTCTAATGACCAACATCATGCTCAACCTCAAAATGATCAACGTTATGATCAATCCCAAAATTATCAGAATCAGCACCAAGCTCAAAACAAAGCTCAAGGTAGTCAACCAGCGTATCACTATCATCATGCCCCTTATGATCAAAGTCAAGAGCAAGTCCCAAGCATTTATGAGATTCTTAGCAATGATGGGGATGACACAATAACTCAAAATGATATAGATGCTGCAAAAGAAAACAAAGGTCTTATCAAGATAATGGAGATCCTCCTTCTAGAGGAGAAGGAAAAATACTTTCTTGAGCTAGCCAAACAAGGGGCTAAATTACCCTCGGATTTTCAAGTTGAAATGCTTGTGGCCAAGGAAGAAGAAATTGAGACCGCTAAGTTTCAAAAGATGGTCTGAGACCTACAAAATTAGATTAGCCAACTTGCAAAGAATAAGGACAAACCCGCACAACAATTCACAATGGAAAGCATTTTTCCTTTCCCCTTTGATAGGAGTTTTCACATGCCACCTTTTCCCAGAGGTGTAGAGCTCCCTAAATATGACAAATACTTGGGTGCTACTGATCCCCAAGATCACCTAAGGGAGTATGGTGCTTTATCCATGGAATTCATACATGATCAAACATATCTTATGTGCCTATTTCCTCATAGCTTGGGTGGACCAGCTATGGAGTGGTTTTCTCGATTGCCCACTGGCATTAAGACTTTTGATGAAATGGCTAATCTATTTCTCCAACATTACTCGCATAATATTTAGCATCTGGTCAACATCTAGGATCATTGCAATTTAAAACAATGACAAGGGGAATCTTTCCTAACATTTCTCCAAAGGTGGAGACAATTATGTACAAGGTGTCCTCACAAGCTACAAGAGTCCGAGAGGCTTGACATCTTTTTGGACAATCTTGTCCCAGACTTTGGATGCCAAGTGCAACTACAAGGTCCCTTAACCTTTGATAGCATGATTAAACAAGCGGTGCGAATAGAGGCCTTTATGATCAAGAAAGGGGAATTGACTTTGAACAAAGACAAAAAACAAGGATCTTCTTCCTCAAATAAAGATAAAGGAAAGTTTGTCAACAAGAATAGAGATGTTGTGAATGATGGAGTGGTCGACAATGTGACCTTGAAGCCTGCTAAGTCTATTTTTAATCTGTCTTCTAGCATATAGGCGATCAAAGCTACTGAAAAGCCTGTGACATAAAATCAACAACCTTCAAGGTTTTCTAGGAATAAACCTTGGGCATCTTGACCCAAGCATGAATTCACTTCCTTGGGAGAACCACTTGATGTGGTCTATAAAACTCTTGTGAAAAATTAGATACTTGTTCTTTTGGAAAAGCGTCTCTATGACCCACAACCATGAACTCATTGGTGGAATGACAACACATACTGTGACTATCACTAGAATAAGGGTCACAAGACTTCTACTTGTCTTCAGCTGAAACATAAGGTCCAAGATTTGATTGATAGTGGTGACATTATTGTGGACAGCCATAACAAGAATTTAGACCATCAAGCATTTCAGGATCCCTTCCCTCCTCACAAGAAGAGTGAATCTTCAAACACTAAGAATACCAATGCTAAAGTCAATTACACATACACTAACGATGACAATGTCATTGGTATGATCGAACCTATTGAGGTTGAGTATTGCAATGTGATTACTATTAAGGGGAGTGGTGATGCTCCCAAACCTAAGACTCCTTTCATCTTGTGTAGTTTCATGTCTCATTTTTTTGAGTCTGAACAACCTCAAGATTGTGCCAATGTTGTTACTTGATCATGTGGAAGGATTGTTTTGAAAGGTCCTGATCCTCCTGTATTTTCTCTAAAACAAACTATGGATAAGACTACTATTGGCCTTGCCAACAAGAACATTAAATTGGTCCCTACATCTAGCTCGGCTAGCTATATCATCTTAGATCAGCTCCAACGGGCCAATGTTCAGATTACCATTTTTGAGTTGTTGAAGATCTCACCTGCTCACAGGAAGATTCTGGATAAAGCCCTCATTGAGGCAAAAATCCCCAAAGATCTCAACCTCGATTGGTTCCAATCTATGGTGGGTCATTTGACCTCACCTCATTATTTTTCTTTCTCTGAAGAAGATGATCACTCTTTGAGACATCCGCATAACGCTCCCTTGCACATAGAAGTCATGATAGGTCCTAAACGTGTCTGCCAAGTGGTCATAGATGATGGTGCTGGTCTTAAAATCTATTCTACTAAGTTGCTTACTCAGCTAGGTTATGATGAGAATTGTATAGATTCCTGCAAAAATATTACCATCAAAGCCTATGATGAAGAGGAATACAAATCCCTAGGTTTAGTTGTGCTCCCTATCCACATAGGACCTGTTGAGAGAGATGTTACTTTTCAAGTTCTTGACATTCCTCTTGCCTACAACATATTGTTGGGTAGGCCATAGATTCATGAGATGCAGGCTATTCCATCTACATACCATCAATGCATAAAGTTTCCATTCCATGGAGTGGAATTCATTATGCCTAGTAATACCAATTATTCTTGCAACACCCTTGCGCAATCTGCAAATAACTTTGTTCCAGCCAATAGAGATTCCACTAAGTTCTATGATGCTAAGCTCAAAGAAATGGAACAAACTTTGAAACTTAAGGATACATGCATTGGAGAATATCAAATTGAACCTGTGCTATCACTGGATGCTCTCCCTATGTCTCCACATTCTTATGGGAGACCTTCTGAGAGTAACAAACCTTTCAATAACTCTCCTCAAATAGTCTATGATGGTGCCTTTGTATAGGCCTCTACACCTTTAGAAGATGAGGATGAAGAAATAGCTATCATAGCTTGGATCTATAAAGGAAAAGAAACATCTGAAACAACTACTCCACCTCCAGACTTAGAACAAGAGCCATACAGTGAAGCCTTCAAGATCATGAAGCACTTCTGCTATAAAGGGAGTGGTCCTATAGGAAGGAATAACAATGGTTTTCTGAAACCCATTGAAGGTACATGTCATCGCACAAAGGATACTACTGGATAAGGCTTCAAAAAGATCCCCTTTCATTTCGGGATAAACAAATTTGAGCCAGAACCTGAACCTGAATGAGAATTTGAAGATACTACTCTAGAGGTAAATTTATAGACCAACTCTAATGAAGATACTTTTCCATATCCAATTCCTCTAGAATTTGCTGCACTCTTTGCAGAACCTGATGAGCCTATCATACCTGTTCACCTAATAGAAAATGATAGTGATTCTGATAAAACCACTTTGGTGCATCGACTCACGTATGACCAATGGAAAGAAATACAAATGGTTGATTCCGATTCTTAGGGTGAATAGTACATACCCCCACATTTCCAAGAGCAATTTGAAAAAGATCTACTTTAGCAAGCCATTAATACTACAACCAATGCTAATGAAATTCCCACATCAAGTACTAACTCACCTGAGTATGAGTTTGAATATTTGTTTGATGCTACTTATGATAAAGATATAGACATGGTGCATACTTATGAAAACCTTCTCGAAGTAGGTGAAGGGTATAGCGTTAGGTCACATGAATTAGACACCATCAGTGTTAACTTGTCCTCTACTTTTGACGTAAGGTCTCATAGGGATTCAAACACTTCTTTGGATGAGATTGCTCTAGGTCTTGACTTGCTCGTTCAGGCTTTTGATGGTTATACCATGAACGCAATTGAACTAGTCACTACTTCTCTCTCACTCAAAAATCCTGACCTGATAAACTGGAACTCCCCCTCCTCATCCAATGAACTCCTAACATTCCAGAATGATTACGCTCTAGCTTGTTACCTCCATGATAGTGAACCTATAATGTCCTCCACCAGTGAAGGCAGTGTCAACATGACAGAGGTAGATATCAATTATCTTAGTCAAAAAATTAAAAGAAGAAAAAATAGATGCTCTGATGGTGAAAACCACATTGTGGCAGTATCAGAGCCAAAAATAGTAAAAATAAAAGACATATTCGAGGGTGAAAATCTCTCTAAGGCGCCCAAGGATGAGATGCTTGATATGCTTTCGAGCCATTTTTAGGAGAGATCATTAGTATTGATTGAGCCAACATAGCGAGTGAATTTGGGTATAGAGGCTGCTCCACAAATTATTCATCTAGCAGAGTCATTATCTGCAAAAGAAAAGGAAGAGTTCACTAGCTTCTTTCAAAGAAAGAAAATAAACTTTGCATGGACTTATTCTGACATACCTGGATTAGACCCCAATCTAATCATGCACCATCTATCCATTGCACCAAGTATTAAGCCTGTTAAATAGAAGCTCTGAAAGATGCATCCACATGTGGCACTTTTAGTCAAAGTAGAGCTAGAAAAGCTTCTTAAGGCTGGTTTCATAAGGACTATTGACTATACAAAGTGGATTTCAAATATTGTCCCAATCACCAAACATGATAAATCGATTCGTGTGTGCATAGACTTTAGGGATCTAAATAAGGTATGTCCAAAAGAGGACTTCCCATTGCCTAATATTGACATGATAGTGGATATGATAGTGGGATACAAGATATATTCCTTAATGGATGGATTTTCTGGCTATAATCAAATAAAAATTGTGCGAGAAGATCAAGAAAAGACCACTTTCACGTGTGCCTAGGGTACCTTTTGCTGGAATGTCATGCCCTTTGGGCTTAAGAATGCTGGAGCAACATATTAAAGAGCTGTCACTACCATTTTCGATGATATGATGCATAAAATAATGGAAGACTATGTGGACGACACTTTAGCCAAAAGCATGCAATGGAAACTCATCTCACAGATTTGGGTCCCATACTTGACCGTATGGAGCAATTTAATCTCAGACTTAATCCCAAAAAATGTGCATTCGGTGTCACTTCTAGGAAACTCTTGGGTTACATCATTTTAGCTAAAGGCATAGAGGTTGATCCTAAAAAAGTTCAAGCCATTATGGACATGCCTCCACCTAAAAACATCAGTCAAATGAGAGGACTATAGGGAAGGCTACAATCTATCTAGTGCTTCATTTCACAGTTGTCAGACAAATCACAACCATTCACTAAAACTTTGCATAAGGGTGTGACTTATGAATGGAATGAAGAATGTGACAGAGGACTCACTCAAATTAAACAGTATCTTTCTAATCCACCTATATTGATGCCTCCTATTCATGGGAAGCCACTCATACTATACATCTCAGCAATGAACACATCTTTGGGTGCTCTCCTAGCTCAAGAAGATCAGAACAACAAAGAGAGAGCTATTTATTATATCAGCAGAATATTGGTTTCTTATGAAATTAATTATTCTGTCATTGAGAAAGCTTGTTTAGCAGTAGTGTTTTCTTCCCAGAAGTTGTGGCATTATATGCTCACTCACACTACAAGGATTATTGCAAAAATTGATCCACTAAAGTACTTACTAAGCAAGGTTGCCCTCATAGGTAGACTAGAAAAATGGGTTATGATACTCAGTGAATTTGACATTGAGTATGTGGAAAGAAAAGCTATTAAAGGACAAGCAATTGCTAATCAATTGGTGGAAGCTCCTCTGAAAGATCATCAACCTTTAAACATTTAATTCCTATATGAATCCATCATGCTTCTCACGCATTAGGCTTGGAGCATGTTCTTTGATGGATCATTCACTCAGCAAGGATCAGCTGTAGGCAATCTATTTATAACACCTCAAAGATACTCATTGCCAAAAGCTTATAAAATGTTGTTTCCTTGCACAAACAACATCATTGAATATGAAGCTCTCATTAACGGTATGAAGATAGCCATTGAATGGCATGTGGATGAGCTCAAGGTCTTTGGAGACTCTCAGTAAGTCATCAACCAAGTTAATGATATATGTCAAACAAAAGATGACAAGCTAGTGCCTTACAAATGAATGGTGGACGATCTCAAATAGTATTTTGCACACATTTCCTTCCAAAAAATTCCAAGGGAAGACAATAAAGCAGTCGATGCAATGGCCACTCTTGCTTCAATGTTACAATTGCCAGAAAATGACTTCAAACATGAATTCCTGGTGGAGGCATTACACTACCCAGCCTATGACATTCTTGAATCTAAGATGATCTCTTCAGTCATTGGACATGACTCATCTTGCTACCACCATATGTATTCCTACCTCTGTGACCAGATCATTCCAGACACCTATACCCAAAATGAAAAATATCACCTAATTTGTCATGCTTTATGGTATGTCATCATAGCAAATGACTTGTATAGACAGGGTCTAGACGATACCCTCCTTAGGTGTCTAGAACCCGATGAGTCCAAACATGCATTAGCTAAGGTACATGAAGGTATCTGTGGGTCTCATTCGAGTGGTCTAACATTAGCTCATAAACTTATTAGAGCTGGTTACTATTAACCGAATATGGAGAAAGAAGCTGTTCAATATGCTAAGGCTTGTAAACAGTGCAAATTTCATGAAAATCTGATCCATGCTCCTGCTAAAGAGCTTATTCCTTTCATTAGTTTCTGGCCATTTTAGTAGTGGGCCTTTGACTTGGTAGGTCAGATAATCCTTCTTCTTCAAGAGGACATAAGTTTATCATCACACCTACTGACTATTTTACTAAGTGGGTTGAGGCAGCGCCTTTGTCTATAGCTGATGACTAATCTGTGGCTATGTTTATACTAAACTATATCATCTATAGATATGGTGCACCCTCATCCATTATCACTGACAATGGGGGACAATTCAAGAACAAGGAACTGAAAGAGTTATGCACCAAATTTAGGATTATTCAGCATTGGTCATCTATTTATTATCCTTAGGGTAATGGACAAGCAGAAGCTTCTCATAAGGCAATTCTCAAAATCTTGCATAGAATAGTTCATAAATCTGGTAGAGATTGGCACCTCCAAATTAATTCGGCTTTATGGGCCTATAGAACAAGTATCCGAACACCAACAGGGGTGACACCTTTTGCCTTGGTTTATGGAGAAGATGTAGTATTACCTATTGAGGTTGAGATTCCTACATTGCGAGTCTCTTTGAGGGGCATCATCACTGATGAAGAAAAAAGAATATCCCAGCTTCAAGAGCTAGAATTACTAGATGAATGTCAGAAGGTGGCATTCGATCATCTTTGAGCATACCAAAAGAGGATGTCTAAAGCCTACAATAAGAAAGCCAGAGAAAGAGAATTCCAAGTGGGTGATCTCATCTTGAGAGAAAACACCAAAAATTAGCAACAGCGGGTCCAAAAAGGAAAATTTGAACCAAACCGGCTTGGTCTGTATGTTATCACTGCAACATTTGGGTCTGGCACTTACCAACTCTCCACCATTGAAGGAGAACAGCTCAAAGAGCCTATCAACACTCTTCACTTGAAAAAATTCTATAGCTAAGGCATTCTTTGTGTGCTCATGTACATACTTATTGATCCTGAAAAAATCCAAAAAATGACATATTGTCAAAAATCCTAAAAATGACAAAATGTCCTGAAAAAATGATCATCTTAGTGAAAACTTGGTAAATAGGCACTTTGATGTATCTATTATCTTGGTGAAAACCTGGTAAATAGGTGCCTTGATAATACTAAAAAAAAATACAAAATTTGAAAAATACAAAAAAAAGTCAAAAAATAAAAAATACAACAAAAAATGAAATATTCAAAAAAAATTTTAAAAAAATTTAAAAGAGAAAAGAACAAAAAAATTGAAAAAGAAAAATGTGTCATTGATGAAAAGCTGGTAAACAAGTGTCATGGTAGCAAAAATAGAATATCTGCCAAGATGGTGAAAACCTGGTAAATAGGAGCCTCTTGTTTCCTGAAGCTATATCTCATCTCAGCACCATCTGGCTCTTACTTTCCTTCTTTAGTTTTCTTTCCTTGTTTCCTACTTTAGTTTGCTTTCCTAGTTTCTTGCGTTAGTTCATTCCCTACTTTAGTTTGCTAGCTCGTACACTTACCTTCAGTCGTCTTCGAGATTTTTCTCGACTCTTCATGGATTGGAACTGGTCACACTTGGGGGCACCTTCTTGGTCTAGGGGGCATTGTCCTATCGCTTTCAGAAGATGTATTCTTGCATCAGTCACCAATGGTTCTCACTGCATCTGCCTACTGATGCCTAGCTACTTTTGAGATATCTCTCCTTGAGGATCTCTCATGTATTGGTCACCAGTGGTTTCTACTGTGCCTGCATACTAATACCTAGCTCTCATTCGAACCCCTCTCTTTTGGGATCCCTTCCTTAAATCAGTCACCAGTGGTTTTCACTGCGTCTGCCTGATGATGTTTCGCTTGTGCTTGGTTCTCTATTTTAGGAATCCTCCTTGTATCGGTCACCAATGGTTCTCACTACATCCACTTGTTGATACTTGGTTAACGCTCTGATATCTCTTTGAGACTACATTTCTAGTGATGGTCACTTGTGGTTCTCACTTCGTCTCCCTGTTGTTGATGTCCTGTTAAGACTTCAAACATTGTATATTTCTAATTCAACTTCAATCTGCTAAAACTAAAATTGAAAACTAACTTTGTGACCCTCTGAATTATGCTGAGCTTTTCTTTTGTGTGCTCATTTTTCACTTTATCATTCCTCCTCGAGCAACTCTAAGATGTCTTCTTGACAGAGAGAAGCGAAGACTAGGGGCATGGTCTTTCCTTTGCTTTCTACTTGCTGGTTTAGTTCCAATGATCAAAAGAATTCACATAAGAGGGGCATCCATCTATAAGAGCCTTCATCACATATTGAATGGCCATGTGTACCTCGACTCCTTTTATATGGAAACTTTGGTGAGATTGGTTCTTCTCCTTGTCTATTTTGAGTGACTTCTTTTTGCTACAAATAAAATTGCAAACGCTCATCCTGCTAAGTGAACGTAAGGGTCACTGCGAGCATTCTTTGGAAAAAGAAGGAACTCTTGTGTGTTTGGTGTGTTTTTATGCAAGCAACATTCAGGTAATTCTAGCAGCTATGCTTTGATGCTTATGTTAACTTGCTAAATTAAAAGGAATAGGTGTTCGGGTCATTCTGGCTTCTTGTGCCCTAATGCTTACACCTCATTCCAACAAATCCAAGACTAATGTCATATTCATATTCTTATGTCAGTGAGGATTGTATGGAATCTTGCAATCATTTCATACCTAAAAACTCTATGATGATAATGCGATGAGTCCAACAACCAAGTCCTAGGGTTGCATCTAGCCTAAGCTTGCATTTTTTCATTCTAGGCTTTAATTGAGACAGTGTTTTGGTACTCTTCTGATTGTCTTCTTCTGGATTTATTCATCGAATGTTCTCATCTTTCATCTTGGTTTCATCATGATTGCACAAGTTTTCAGGATTGAAATCAAAATCTGACATCTCTAGATAGCTCAAAATTGCATTTTAAATTATGGGATCCTTTGGTATTGGATGCTTGTGCAGTTAGCCTTCTGGCATCATTTTTCTGTCAGATTCTCATCTCCTCATCATTTTCTTGAGATCTTCAATCTTTCTCATCAAATTCAGCTCTAGTCAAATTTGGTCAACCATGGTCGACCATGGTCAAACTTGGTCAATAGGACCTCTCAATCACTCCAAATGACTTCTACAGCTTCTTGAATCTAGTCTGATTACTTCTACTCTATAACCTCTTGTTGTCAATTGTCCTTCTGATATGTCATCTTTTGATTTCTCTCCCGAGGGGGCAGGCTGATTGCATCTTATTAATCTTGTCAAACTAGTCTCATATCAATCTGATCTAAATCAAAGTCCTCACTACTTGGGGCATCTCTTCACTAGGGGCATCTTTGTGCCTTGCATCTTGTCATCTATCTTTTAGGTATCTGAGAAATCTAAATTGGATCCTCAAGGATCAAACTTCATTTTGGAGATGGTTCTCAAAATCTCATTAGGTATTGGGGCAATCTAACCCTAATTCCTGAAAGTCAAGCTTCATTCTGGAGATGGCTCTCAAAATCTCTTTTAGACCGTTATCTAGGCAATCTAACCCAGGTCTTAAAGGGCTAAGCTTCATATTGGGGCAATCTAACCCTGATTCTAGAGATTAGTCCTAAATCTACATCTGTCATCATTTGATAAATGGGCATTGGGGAAATCTAACCCTCATTCCAGCTTCTTCTGAAGTTGTCATTAGATCATTTTCTTCACAATCTAACTTAGACTTCAGAGAATCATGCCTCATTCTGGAGGTGGTTCTATAAGTTGATCTATTTCAATATCTTGGCATCCTAACTGTGACTTCTAAGGGTTAAGCTCCATTCTGGGACAATCCTAAAACCTCATATGTCACATCAGACTATTCTTTGAATCAATGCGCTGCTCGCACATCAATTCAAAGAGGGGCAAATGTAATACCCCAAAATTGGCACCTTATAATTTCAATCAATTTTGGTGCATTTCTTCAATTTTACATCATTAAAGTCCTATTTACTAGGTAATTTTCTCTCTCCTACCTGACTTTATTTGACTTGGTGTCAATTGCAAAAACCCTAAATTGCATTAATCCCACACTATAATTAATTCCTAAGTATTCAAATTTATTAGCTAAATAATCCCTATGATAAATTGATTTAATTTTAGAGTACTAAGTGCTTTAAATTAAATTAAACCCACCCCATTTGGCTAATACACATAAAAAGGAATTGATATTACTTGGTTATTTGAATGGATTATCTTATTTGGATTTAATAATTCAAAATATTCGAAGGGTCACCCATATGTGGCAATAATTCATTCTTTTAATTAAGTAATCCCTCAATCTTTGTCTCAATTGGGAATGAAGAGTCAACTGTTTCATTCCAAGAAACTCTTCATTCCTTCTCTGGGCTTGTCTATATTATGAACCTTCTCCTTCATTCGAAAGGAGGCAATTTTAGAGCACATAAACGATAGTAAATTTTAGTCTCAATTATTCATATTTTCAAAGCTTTTATTGCATATTAGATTAATCTTCATTTCTAGTTAATTGCATTCTCACATTTAGTGTAATTTTCTTATTGCTATTAGCTTAATTATCATATTTCTTTCATGTTCTTAGCTTAAAATCTGCATTTCATTCTTAGATTAATGGCATATTCATCTTAGAGTAATTGCATTTGTTTATCTTTTAAGCTCTCAAAATCCTTCGTGTTAGTTTGGTTTTTTGGTTGTTGGCTCTTGTTTTGAGAGTAATTCAAACACCCCAGCTAATTAGGAGGCAACATGTTGAATTGATAGATATTGCTAATTGAGTAATCCATGCTCACCTTTGTAATTTTGATGATCAAGGAATGACTATGTTGTGTATATGGCTAGATTAGAGGTCCACATTCAGCTATAGACAACTGGTCCTAGGTGGTTTTCCCTTTATAGGGTTTCCACGTTAAATCATTATGTTAAGTGTTTCTGTGATGAATTTTTGGTTATCATACTTTACATATTGCATATTTGATTTGGTCGGTAATCACAATGAGTAGTTAATTGTTAATTGGTAAAGGCACAAATAGTTTAGTATCTTATGTTACCGAGCTGTAGATATTTACTAAATTTGTTTTAAGAGATACATTTTGTAATTGTGACTATTGGATAACTAATCTAACTGATTCACCCCCTTTTCAGTTATTCTAACAATTGGTATCAGAGCATATTGGTTTCTTGGAATAGAGTTTTAAGGGCTTTAGCAGAAAGATCACAAAATGTATGAGGGAAGTGCCAAAGTTGAACAAGGACAACTTTACAATATGACAAAGCTGAATGAGACTTCATATATCTCTGGAATTGGGAATTATGCCCTCACCCTATTGGATAATGGCTTCTTAGCACCGCCCACTGGACCTTTGACTCTTGATCAATTGAGAGATAGACATGAGCATAATTTTACTATGTTGGAGATTGTTGCTGCTCTATCAGATGTTGAATTTGAAGATATCAAGGATTGCCTTACCTCAAAGGAAATATGGGACAAACTTGCTCAAGTTTATAGTGGTGATGCTAATGTCAAGAGAGCCAGAGCTGAAAGTTTAAGAGGAAGATTTGATGATATGAGAATGAAAGGAGAAAATATAGTGTAGTATACAAACTGAGTAGAGGAGGTAGTTAATGCTATCAGAGGATTAGGTGGTGTCATTGATGAAGATACAGTGGTAAGTAAAATTTTAAAGACCTTATTACTTATTTATGCAATCGAAATATCTGCAATACATGAAATGAGGATTGTACCTAATAGTATTCTCACTCTTGATAATATGATTGGTAAGCTAACAAATTTTGAGTTAAAAAAAATTGATAATAGTATTGTACCGTCTGTTGAGTTTGCTTTCATGACTTCTCTGAAGATTGGTAAGTCTAGCAGTAGAAATAATAAGGATGATAATGACAGTAACACTGATGATGAGCTTGATGAACTTGAAGCTCTTATGGCCCGGAGGTTACCTAAAGGTAAAGGTAGATATAGGGTTAAATTACCTTTATCATGTTTTAATTGCAAAGAAGTTGGTCATATTGTTGCTAGATGCCCAAATAGGAAAGAAGATGATAGAAACAAAGATCGATCTGGTGAAGGAAGCTATGGGAGGAGAAACAAAAAAAGTTACCGACACTACAATAGGGATAATCGAGACAACAATGATAAGGGCAAAAAGTTATGTTACATTTTTGAAGAGAATGATACTAATGATGATGTTGAAGTAGTATTTGTTGTGATGAAGGATGATTCTGAGGAAGAAGAAAGGTATGTAGAGATAGCACTCATTTCTAAAGTTAATAAAAATGATACATGGATCATTGATAGTGGTTGTACACATCACATGACTGGTGATGAAGAAAAATTTGATCATCTTGAGAAATAGAATGGAGGATCCATAAAAATGGGTAATGATACACCATGTATGGTTAGAGGAAAAGGATCTTTACTAATAAATGATAAAATCAAATGTGATAATTCTTATTTGGTTGAAGGACTAAAGTACAATTTGATAAGTGTGGCATAACTTAACAACTCAGGTCACCAAGTAGCTTTTGAGATCAAAAAGGTAAAGATATTTGATGATGGAGGAAAACTTGTTGGAATAGGAGCACAAACCAAAGGTAACTTGTTTTATCTTTGCAATGCTGAGTCTTCCTATTTAATGATGAAAAATGAGGATGCATGGTTATGGCATAAAATTTTGTGTCATGAAAACTTTGATAACAGTATTAAGATCAGTAGAAAGAAAAAGGTTGGAGGTCTGCCTAGTCTAACTAAACCGAATCATGTTATGTGTCATCAATGTCAGAAAGGTAAGATGACAAAATCTAGTTTTAAGAGTAAAGACTATTCAACAAAGAAAATCTTGGAGTTAGTTCACACCGACCTATGTGGTCCCATGAGAACTCAGAGTTACTATGGAGATAGATATTTCATTCTATTTTTTGATGATTACACTAGATTGATGACTGTAATATTTTTAAAAGAGAAATCTGAAGCATTTAAGATGTTTAAATGGTACAAAGAAAAAGTAGAGAAAGAAACCAGGAAATAAATAAAATGCTTGAGATCTAACACAGGTGGTGAATTTATTTCTCATGAATTTACTAACTATTTTAATGAACATGGTATAAAAAGATAGGTTTCTACCCCGAGAACACCTCAGCAGAATGAGATTGCTGAAAGGAGGAATAGATCAATTGTTGATTGCATGAGGACACTTATGTTACAAAAGAATGTTGCTCAGACATACTAGAGAGAGGTAGTTAGCACATCTGTATATGTTCTGAATTGAGTACAATTGAAGGACACTAACAAAACACCCTACGAGATATGGTTTGGTCACAAACTGACTGTAAGTTACTTCAAAATTTTTGGTAGCAAATGTTTTATTCTGAAAGATGATAGAAATGGAAAGTTTGACTCTAAAGGGGATGAAGGGATATTTCTTGGATATTCCACTAAAACCAAAGCTTACAAGTTTTTGAATAAAGTTACTAATTAGATGATTGAAAGTGAAAATGTCAGAGTTGATGAATTTGATGATAAAAATGGTGAAGAAAGAACTAGGGAGCCAAAAGACTATGGTAGATTCACTTACATTGAACATCCAGAGTACCTACCGAAGCCATAGGTTGATTCGACTGAGCATCAGGAAAACAACACCAAGGAACAACAAAGGGAAACCAAGGATCGGGAAGGAGCTACCGAGCAAGCAAATGAACTTGAACAAGATGAACAACAAAGAAGAGATCAAGTACTAGCAAGATTTGTCAAAAGACATCATCTTGAGAGCCAAATCATTGGGGACAAGCAAGTTGGCATGCTGACAAGAAGTAAGTTAAGACAAGGTACATGCTTAGTTTGTTAGTTTGAACTAAAAAATGTTAAGGTTGCACTAGAGAATGATGAATGGGTAATTCAATGAATGAAGAGATAGAACAGATCAAGAAAAACAAGACATGGACCATAGTACCTAGACCAAAAGATAAGAATGTTATCGATACTAAATGGATTTTTGGGAATAAGTTGAATGAGAATGGAGAGGTTATAAGGAACAAAGCTAGACTTGTATGCAAGGGATATGCATAAGAGGAAGGTATAGATTATGGTGAAATTTTTGCACCTGTTGCTAGACTAGAGGGAGTCTACATGTTACTTACATATGCAGCACATAAGAAATTTAAAGTCTATCAAATGGATGTTAAGTCTACTTTTCTGAATGGGATACTAGAAGAGGAGGTCTACATAGAACAACTAGAAGGGTTTGTTGATCCAAACAAGAAAGACATGGTATGTAGACTACACAAAGCTTTATATGGTTTAAAGAAAGCACCTAGAGCCTGGTATGAAAGGCTGCATACTTATTTGTTAAGTTTTGGTTTTGTTAGAACTAGTGAAAACATCAATTTTTATATGAAAGGAGATTTTGATGACACTATTTTGATTGCTGAAATATTTGTGGATGATATAATTTTTGGAGGAAAAGATCATATTTGTAAATCATTTGCTGATGAGATGTGAAAAGAATTTGAAATGTCTATGTTTGGAGTGATTAAGTTCTTTCTAGGCTTGCAGGTTATCCAATGGAATGATGGAATATTCATCACACAACCAAAGTACATAAAGAAAGTATTGATAACATTTGGCATGGATGATGCTAAACTAGTTGGAACACTGATGGTCATAGGCTACAAACTGACTAAAGATGATGAATCTACAGAGGTAAACCAGACATTGTACCAATCTATGATTGGTAAACTGATGTATGTAGTACACGGTAGACTAGACATTGCACATGCAGTAGGGATTGTTGCTAGATTTTCTGCCAATCCTAAGGATTCACACATGGTTGTAGTAAAAAGAATCTTAAGATACCTAAAGAAAAAAGAGGACTATGGATTATGGTATCCTAAGGAAGGCAAGTTTGAACTAAGAGTCTACACTGATGCAGATTGGGCTGGAAATATAGATGATAGAAAGAGTACAATAGGAGGAGTATTTTTCTTTGGTGAAAGACTTGTTACTTGGACAAGTAAGAAACAACCTTGTATTTCTTAGTCTACTACTGAAGCAAAATATGTTGTTGCTACTATAAACTATTCAAACATTTCTTATATTAAACAAGTGTTGGAAGGGATGAATGAGGTGATCACTGAGCTGGTGATTATATATTGTGACAACACTAGTGCAATAAATATTTCTAAGAATCTTGTAATGCACTCAAATACCAAGCATATTTCTATTAAGTATCACTACTTAAGAGAACAAGTACATGAGAAGCAAGTCAAACTGGAATATGTTACATCAAAAGAGCAACTTGTTGATATTTTTACCAAGCCTCTACCAAAGGATACTTTTGAATACTTGAGGACTAGACTTGGGGTTCGTCCCCTGTCTACCGATCACTAATGTGATCTGGAGGTTACATCAGCCTAATCTTATCAAAAGATCATTCATGTTGATGCAACATAGTTCACACTTTGGATTCTTTCTAAGATTTTAGGAAATGAGATTTGCATATCAATATACTGAGATACATTGTGTGCACCAGACAATAGAGAGTCACATGGCTATTGCAGAGCTGTATGTTTATGTGTTTCTTTGGCATTGTTGTCAAAGGGAGAGATAAACAATATGACAAACTAAGAGATCACTAGAACATCTATCTAAGGGAGAGATAATCTAAGATAGTCGGGGAGATTTTTGAAGATTTTTTGCCTAGAACATAAGGAATCTGAGAGCCGAAAAGATCATATCTACAGAGGAAATTCTGCACTTGCAATGTTGTCATGTAACATAGTGATTAAACATATTAAATATCAAGCTAGGGAGAGCTTACCAAGCTACAACATTTGCTTACATAGTTGTAGAATACATGTTTGGTATGTGTATGGTATATTTCATATTGCTTGAGTTGCCATCAATGCCAAAGGGAGAGATTGATGAAATATAACTGATTGAATACCTAAATGACTCAAAGATAAGTCATTAGAGATCACCGAGTACTGAAATAATATGTAAGATAATTAAATCAGTCATTATGTTGTCATTGATGTCAACTAGTTTTGACAATACTTATAATGATAGTTGCAAATATCTAAACATCTGTAAAGAGGAGAAAAGATGAAGAACTAAGATATCTACATGGAGGAAGATGGATATGACAGATGAGGATAAGGAATACTCTTGGTAAATTATTGATGAGTCTATGACTTCATAGTGTTGACTTGATTGTGTTACATTAATCTATTATGAAGTTGGAAGAAAAACTTAACAAAAGTAGTGTGGTCGGTAAATGAAGCACTTTAGTATACACTGAGCCAATGTAGTGTATACCAAGTGACAATATTAATCGAGCTTGTGTTCGCCGACACATTTCTTCATTAACTGAGTATGGTTGAAATAACTAAATATTTAGTTTAGTCGACAAAAATTGATGAGTTGGAATGTGGATGATTTTGAGGTTGAAGATAAAGTTTGTTATGAGATCAACGGCTAACAAAATTCAAAGAAGATCTAAAGGATGGAATTAAAATGATTCATTGACACATCTGCCAAGGAAGGTTTAAGCGGCAAAATCAACGAAGGAGATTAAGTGACAAAATCTGATGGATGAAAAGAAAATGGTTTACTTGTCTATATAAGAGACATTGGTTTCATTGTTGAAACTATGCCAGAAGAAGGAGGCTACAAAGATATCATGTGAACATAGCTTCATGCATGCCTGATCAGACTGGTTGAAGAAGAACCAAATTGTAGAATAGTATCAAGCATCAGAGAGTTTTTACTGAGGGACAGTAAGTTATTGAATATTGATGAACTAAATTGAAATATTGATCAAAGGATTTTTGTGGGCTTAGAATAGATTTCAACATCTGCAAAATCAAGTTGTATTTTAATCAGATCACCTACTATTTTATTTTAACCATTGTAATAGAAAAATCTCTTAACCGAGTGGACTTAACCATCTTGTGATTGCCCTATGTCATTCATAGAATGTACATTGTTATCCTGTCAACCCCATAGTGAATGTTGGTTGAACGATAACTGTTAGTCTTAAATCCTCTAACAAGGTCACACCTTATAGTGTGTTTTGTAACCTTTAATAGGGTTGGCTCTTCACCAAGCTCACTTCAAGAGAGTGAAAAATATTTTGGGTTATCGGTCCCAGGTGGTTTTTCCCTTTACAGGGTTTCCATGTTAAATCATTATGTTATGTGTTTCTGTGATGAATGTTTGTTTATCATAATTTATATATTTCATATTTGATTTGGTCGGTAATCATAGTGAGTAGTTAATTGGTAATCGGTAAAGGCACAGACAGTTTATTATTTTATGTTACCGAGTTGCAGATATTTACTAAATTTGTTTTAAGAGATACATTTTGTAATTGGGACTATTGGATAACTGATCTAACTGATTCATCCCCCCTCTCAATTATTATAACATTATCTTCACTCAACACATTAGGTATTACAATTATTAATTTATATTATTACACATATGTTTACATAAGGTCCACATTGCCACCCCATAAATATCTACTTCACATGACATCTCCACAAGTACACCACATTACATCACAAGGAGGGGTGTTTACAAATTTGTACATGGTGTAATGACATATAGGTTTGACTTACTTCCTTTTCTTGCATTCATAAATATATATGAAATATACTTTAATAGTTTTAAGGATTACCCTGTTAGTATTAATGTGTCACACTCACAGTTCTATCTTATGTTTCTTTCAAGTCAATGCATAATCCAATTTTAGCTCTTTAATCGATGGTGTTTGGCACGTCTATCCTAAGCATTGATATCCCCATTCCATATTTCCTACACTATGGCATAAGAAATTCCACATTCCTGTGGTATTTTCCTACCCCTACTCATTAATAACATGAAAGGACTTACATAATGTCCTCACACTAAAATAAATAGATATTTTACAACTCCCCGTTATTTACACACAAAATTTTCATCTATAAATCTTACAGGTGGATTGTTGTGTGAGAAGATTCTGGTAATTTAATTTCCAGCCAACTTCTCAAGACACAAGGAACTATCCAAAAGTAAAATTCCTTAAAAATAAAGTATATTCTTCTATTAACACTTGTATTGGCTTTATTTTACTATGGTATCATCATAAGCAATGAGGTTTATTAGAAATTGATTCTATATTCTAAAAGAAATTTTCTCTTTAAGTGCTAATTTAGGTAATCAGGTAAAATCCCTAGGTAGAAGGATTTTCATTAATTATCCAAATTAGTCTTCTCTTACCAATTCAAAGGTGGGGTCCTTATGTGTTGATCAATTTTATATGCCAAGTAAATTTATTACATTTTTACTCTTAATGTAGCTTTTTTCTTTTTATTTCGTATGTTCAATATAGTATTGGTGAAAAGATCATATTAGAAAATTTATGCATCATAGCCTCCAAATATAAAGGTTCTTAATGGTTCCACACAAGTAGTTTAAGTTTCTTGCACCTATTAATACAACATTTGTACTTCCTATGATTTATTCTTCTTTCAAGCATAATGTAAATCCTATCATCACTAATATCATTCCTTAATGTGCATAGATTAAATAACCGCTTCTCCTTACAACTCAATGTTACTTACTATTGAGGTTGCAAGAATTTGAATTCCTATCACCTTCTATAAATGTGTCTTTAATACGTATACCTTTCCAAATCCTCTTATCAATTTGTAGGTCTTAGGAATACTTGATTAGGTAAGATTTAGTAACATGATGATTTAATTTCAAGATTTCTTTTAGATTAAAAGCTTCAACCTTATAGCTAGGATTGAGTGAACAACTTTACTCAACTAATGAAGTTGGCATCCTCTTTAATTAAGTCCACTTTCTCTTTTTTTCTAAGTAAATAATAATAATAATAATAAGGATTGGATTTTATTTTCACTAAGCATCATCCGTTCCTATCCCCTTCAAGTTATATATCTAGGTACAATCATTATTCTAGATATAAGAACATCTTAAGAAATAGTATCAATACACAATGAATCTTTAATTCGTGATACCAAACATCCTTACGTACCTTACCTAACTTATATAGAGAAATTCATAATCCTTCAAGCGATTATTGGACCCAATGTCACCCAGTATTGTAAAACTTGGCTTTGATACTAAAATGTCATGCCCATAATTTAATAGGCAAAAATACACTATTTTTTTTTGCATTAATAAAAAGGTTTGAATTTAATGTTTAAAGTTTAAGGGTTTAAGGTTGACTACTCGAATAGGGTTGAATATCTCTAGAGGAATTATGATTTGAAAAACAAATAATCATTTGAGGGGAAACATGGCAATAGGATCTCGAACCTGCCAACATCCCTCACGTGACAAGAGGGTTGAACACGAACCTAGGGTTAACTAACTTAGTCAACCCTAGTCGAGATGATTATAAGAATATTCCAAAATAAGGGCGTTGTTAGAAAGTACAGTAACATCTTTCTCTATAAACCTAAGTTTATAACCAAGTTGCAATTAGTTAATTTACAAGTTTAAATAAATCCACCATGTGGTAATAATATTAATTAAAAGAAAAATATAATAACATATTAATTCGATACTCTAACATTAAAGATTTAATAAAGAATTATTTAAATTCCTACACCAATGTGTCCCCACTAGATAAAATTCCTCTAATAGACAAATCACTTACTACACATTTTTAAGTATATAATTTAGAACATAAAGTGTCATTTATTACATTGTCTAAAATTAAATCCAAAATACCATTAATCTTTATATTAATATTCCATTTTCTAACGATAAGACCATTTCTCCTTGAAGGGTCTTCTTTTAATAAAAAAACTAGATCTGTTATCATGAGATAAACTCCTAGCAATAAATAAAAATTTATTAGATAATTAAATTTTCCCCAAAAGGGAATAATCAATTATTTTATTTTCCTTTCTAAAAGTGTATCAAGCACTAAAGAATATAATTTTTTTTAATTCAATATACTCAAGGGAGAAAATATTAAAGGTAAGGAATGTCATAATGGAAAGTTAAATTCCATCTCTCCAAGAAAAGCAAAAAGACAAATTAAAGTTGCTAAAACAAGAGAAAAGAAAACAAAAGGGTTAAAATGCTAATTTCAAACACAAATTAAAAAAAAATCAACTTGAGGAAAAAGAGTGGGAAAAGGAAGAGTCAAATTTGGGTTGACTCACTTTTTCCCTAACCCTAATTTTAAAATTAGGTTTAGGGTCAAAATAGATTTTTTTCTCATTTCCTCTCTTTCTTTGTTTTCTTTCTTTCTTCAAACCCTTCATGGGTATTTGTATTTTTTTGTGATTTCATGTTGCAGGTGTGCTTGGGAGGCCATCATTGGAGGATGAGTATTCTTATATTAAACATATTTATTTGCACATATACATGCTATGTATATGTGTAAATACATATGTTTATATATACATCTTTTCTTCTCTTACCAGTAATTAATGGCAGCCATAATACAAAAAGGTATACATTTCTTTCTTATTCTTTTATGTTTGTTTATTGTTTTTTCTTACTATACTATTTTTTTTGTTTTAATATGTGTATATACCTCTAAAATCCTCAACCTCAAATAATGAAGAGCAGCTTGGAAGGTAATACATTTCAGATAAAAAATAAAAAAATCATACTGTAAAATATATTCTTTTATTGCAAATACATGTTTTTTTTGTTTCTTTAAAAAAAAAATTAAAAACATAAATTAGGGAGGAGGGAGCCATAGCCCCTCTCCACTCCCCATGCCACCGACTGTCGCTATGCCATAGTTGCAGCCCTAGGACCGCGGTTGGGCTGCCAAGCCAGCCCTACCTCCTTGCGGGTTAGGGTTTGCTACAATTTGTTAACCAGCTCTTCAAATGCTAAATTATCAGAACTTCCACTATCAATGATTACCTTGCAACATTTATCAGTGATCTTACATCTGTTCTAAACAAACTTTTCCTCAAAATAGGTTCATCGTCAGCTTCTTCATTCCACAAGATCCTTCTTAGCATCAAGTTTCACCATGTTCAGGTTCATTAGATATTTCCTCAACTTCTTCACAAGCCAAATTGTTTTTTCCATTACCTCCATTCTTCTTTCCAGAGTTAGTACATTCAAAGGCTCTATGTCCTTCTTCACCACATTTTTAACAAGTACCTTTAAACCAAGATTTATCTTCTCTTTTCCCATTATTGTTATTCCTAAAGTAACTAGTATAGCTACCTCTAAAGTAATTACCTCTCCTACTAGTAGGTTCATCTTTCCATCCTTTATCTTGCACTGCATTGTCAGATCTGCTACTTTCTCCATAAGATCTGCCTCTACTTCTTTGAAATCTACCACCTCTTCCTCTTTGTCTTTGATCATGTCTTTTTATCAATCATTCTTCTACCCTCAAAGAAAATTGGTATGCTTCTTCCACACTATCTATCTTAACATAGCCAATCTCATCTTGAATTGATATCCTCAGTCCTTTTAGGTATCTAGCTACCTTCTCAACTTCATCATCCACATGTCCAGATCTAATATCCAATTTTTAAAATTCCTCAATATATTATTTCACACTCATGTCCTTTTATCTTAAATTTTTCATCTTTCTCAGCAAACTAACTTGGTAGTCAACTGGAAGAAACTTCTTCATTTTTGCAAGCATCTTCATCCATGTCTTGATCTTTTTTTTTCCTCTCTTATGTCTCTCAGTTTGCAAATGATCCCACCAAAGAGATGCATGATCTTTCAACTTTTTGACTGCTATCTTAACCTTCTTATTATCAAGAGTACCTTCATACTGAAAGTATTTATCCATCTCAGAGATCCAATCCAAAAGTGTATCGATCTCAAGTCTTCCATCATAGCAAGCAACTTCAACTGCGGGTCTGGAGTTAGCCTTACACAAAACTCTCAAAAGTCTTTCCTCATCTTGTTCAACTTTAGGTTTAGGATTAGGTGTTGCTTCTTCTTCATCACTAACATCTTTAAGATGTGCGTCTCTTCTTTGGGCTGTATCTACAAATTCAAGCCTAGTTACAGTCTGCCTCAACATATCCATGATAACATTATCATTTCCTCTACCACGAACCATCTTGACATTTAGGTTCCAGCAAGATCATAACCTTCTGCAAGTTATAGGTTAGATCTTAGATTCACCACCCTACAACCAATCCAATAAGGTTCTCCACAATCCAATCCACAAGAAAGAACTTGGTCTGATACCACTTGACATAGGGGCAGGGTAGATACAAGTAGAATCAAGCAGAATTGACTCCACTTGAATCAACTAACAAGCCCTGCTCAGAGTTACACATAGAAGAAATGTATAATTCACATGAAAGTAGTGAAAACAAAATGGATATGAGACAAGCAACTGACAACAACAACAAAGTAATTATATTAAATCTTTCAACATGCCCGGCTGTGAGGCCTTCCGGCTTTCGGCCTTATACAATAAATTTATGAAACCAGAATCTCATCTTGCATCCTATCTTCTTCTCTAATGATGTATCTTGATAATCCTCCTTCCTCATTACTTTCTGCACCAAGCTAGACTCCTTATATAGACAGTTAAGCTACAAGTCGGCCAATCAGACATTTAATTACATTATAGGTCCAATTTAGAAGATTAAATTGAAACTAATGAAAGAATGAACAAAACTTAATGTAAAGTTACATTTAGGTCCAAACATGACCCAAGAACATGTCCCTAACTATTCAAGGCACCAATTCATCATACGAAACTATGCAAGATGAAAAACTCCACGTTTCACATGAAATTGGCTGAAAATTGATACCTGAGAAAAATGGTCATAACTTTCAACTCATAATGAATTAGGTTTTGTGGTCTTAGGATAAGATATTAATTTAGGTCCTCTTTAAGGACCTAAGAGAGAAAAGGTTGATTCCTTAAGGATCAACAGCTACACGATGCGCAATCAGCACATAAAATGCTGAAAAATACAGCTCCGGTGGTAAGGAAAACAACTCTAACTTTGAAACGGTCCATCCAATCCTTATGTGCTCATAGGAGAAGGTTCCAAAATAGGTCCTCAACATCATGTAAGCTTCAGACAACATGAAACCAACAAATGAAACAATTATAATGCAAACAACAGAAAATAAGAAATATTTTTGGTTGATGCAGAAACCTATCTTTTGATGCCAAGATCATTACAATAGTTAGTGAATTCATCAAAAATAAAATCACCTACTCTATTAGACCTCAAGCATTTCAATTCTTTTCTAGTTTCTTTTTCTACTTTAGCTTTGTACCATTTAAACATCTTAAATGCCTAAGATTTCTCTTTTAAAAACATGACAGTCATTAATCTAGTGTAATCATCAACAAACAGAATGAAGTATCTATCACCATAATATCTCTAAGTTCTCATGGGACCACAAAGGTTGGTGTGAACTAACTCCAAGATTCTTTTTGTTGAATTGTCTTTACTTTTAAAACTAGATTTTGTCATCTTCCCTTTCTAACATTGATGACACATAACATGATCCAGTTTAGTTAGGCTAGGTAGTCCTCTAACTTTTCTCTTTCTACTGATCTTAATCATGTTATCAAAATTTACATGACATAACCTTTTATGCCATAACCATGCATCTTCATTTTTCACCAGTAAACATGAAGTCTCAGCATTTTCAAGATAAAATAAGTTACCTTTTGATTGTCCTATTCTGACAAGCTTTCCACTATCATCATAGATCTTTACCTTCTTGCTTTCAAATGCTACTCGGTGACCTAAGTTGTTAAGTTGTGACACACTTAGAAAAGTGTAATTTAGTCCTTTTACCCAATAAGCATTATCACATCTGATTTTATCATTTATCAATAAAGATCCTTTTCCTTTAACCATGCAAGGTGTATCATTACCCATTTTTACTAATCCTCAATTATAATGCTCAAGATGATCAAACTTATCTTCATCACCAGTCATGTGATGTGTACAACCACTATCAATGATCCAAGTATCATTTTTACTAACTTTAGAAATGAATGTTGTCTCTACATGGGTAAAAGCACAAAGTTGTGTCACGTTTCAAGACAACTTATCAGCACAACTGAATTTGAGTATTTCTAACTAAAATAATTTTTTGTCAAACATATGGTCTAGCTAGATTCATTCTAGCTAAGTTAGATAAGTTCTTCACCTTTTCCAATTGGAAATATCTATTAAATGCATGTTTTATAACAATTACTAAAGAAATAAAATTATTTCAGAAAAGCGACGTTTCAATAACTCTTACTCTTTTTAATGATATTTTTTTACAAATATAAAAATACCCTTTTTTAGAGCATAGAGTCAAGATTATCATCATATAATTTTTATAGTATTTTAATTAGATCTAATATATTATAATTTCAAAATACTACAAGTAGGTATTTTAACATTCGAGAACAAGATGCTTCAAAAATAGAAAAAAATAGTAAAGCTTATCAAAAAAATTGAAAATTTATATTTAACACTAGAGGAGAGAGTTATCTTCAAGAGTGTGTAATTTATTTTTTGAATGGTGTAGATTTGATAGGGGAAATTTGACGCGAGATGAAAACTGTTGATTTCAGGTATGTTCGACTTTGAGTAGTTATAACAGAGAAAATATACATTGAAAACTAATTTTTCTTCTTTTCTGCACTAGCTATACATTTTATCTATGACATATTTTGAAATCAAAGGAAAAAGAGATTATTTGCATATACTTTTTTGGTGCGAACAAGATCCTCATTTTTGAGCATTTTTCAACAAGTAAAAAATGAACTTAAAAAATTTAAAAACTATGTGAATTCTTGTTCAAAAAAAATAAAAAAATTATAGCCATAAACTTCATCCACTTTTACACATTTCATTAGTTTACATCATCTCCAAATTTTAAACATAAATGCCATTTTTATGTCATTAAAGTTAAAATTTTTGTGTGTTGTTGACCTTTTCCTTTATAAAAGTGTGACACAGCTTTGTACTTTTACCCACATACCTTTCCTCTTCTTCATAATCATCTTTCATTGCAACAAATACTACCTCAACATCATCATTGGTGTTCGTGTCGATGTCCTCATCTTCAAATAAATAGCATACCTTTTTGTCCTTATCTTTGTGATCTCAGTTATTTTTATTGTAGTGTCGGTAACCTCTGTTGTTTCTTCTTCCATAGCTTCCATCACCAGATCGGTCTTGGTCTTTATCTTCCTCTTTGTTGTTGGGACATCTAGCAGCAATATGGCCAACTTCTTTACAGTTAAAACAAGCTAAAGATAACTTTCCCTTATATCTACCTTTACCTTTAGGTAGTCTTCGGGCCGTAAGAGCTTCAAGTTCATCAAGCTCATCATCTTTATTACTATCACTATCATTCTTTATATATGTCTACTACTAGATTTATCGATCTTTTGAGAAGACATAAAAGAAGACTCAATAGATGGTACAACACTATTATCAAAATTGTTCAGCTCAAAAGTTGTTAATTTACCAATCAGACTATCAAGAGTAAGAGTGCTACTAGGTGCAAACCTCATTTTATGTATAGAAGATATTCTGATTTCATATGCAGGAAACAAGGTTCTTAGAATTTTACTTACCACTATATCTTCATCAATGACACCACCAGATCCTTGGATAGCATTGACTACCTCTTTGATTCGATTTGAATATTGTGTAATGTTTTCTCCTTCCCTCATTTTCATATCATCAAATCTTCCTCTTAAGCTTTCATCTCTGGCTCTCTTCACATTTGCATCACCACCATAGGCTTCAACAAGTTTATCCCACATTTCCTTTACAGTAGTGAAACTCTTGACATCCTCAAATTCAGCATCAGATAGAGCAACAACAATCTCTATCATAGTAATGTTGTGTTCATGTCGATCTCTCAACTGATCAAGAGTTAAAGGTCCAATCAGTGGTACTATGCATCCATTTTCTAGTAAGGTTATAGTAGAATCACCAATTCCAAATATGTGAAGTTTCATCTGGCTTTTCCATATAGTAAAGTTGTCCTTATTCACCTTTGACACTTCCCTCTTATACATCTTGTAATCTTTCTATTGAAGTCCTTAAAACTTTGTTCCAAGCAACCAATGCTCTGATACCAATTGTTAGAATAACTGAGAGGGGGGTGAATCAGGTAGTCAATTATCCTACAGTCCCATATACAAAGATGTAACACTCAAAACAATTCCAATAAATTTTGTAGCTCGGTAACATAAAATATTAAACTGTCTATGCCTTTTATTGATTACTAATTAATTAACTCACTGTGATTATCGACCAAATCAAATATGTAGTATGTAAAGTATGACAATAAAACAATCATCATAGAAACACATAACATAATGATTTAATGTGGAAATCCTACTAAGGGAAAAACCACCTGGGACCAGTAACCCAAAATAATTTTCACTCTTCTGAAGTGAGCTTAGTGAAGAGCCAACCCTATTAAAGGTTACAAACACACTGTTAGGTGTGACCTTGTTAGAGGATTTAAGACTAATAGTTAACTTTTGACGAGCATTCACTATGGGTTCAATAAGATAACAATGTACATTCCTTGAATGACATAGGGGCATAACATAAGATGGTTAAGTCCACTCGGTTAGGATATTTTTCTATATCAATGGTTAAACTAAAATAGTTGTTGATTTGATTACAATACAACTTAATTTGTAGATGTTCAGATCTATTCTAAGCCCATAAAAATCCTCTGATCATTATTTCAATTCACTTCCTCAACTTACTTTCACTTGGTAATAGCTCTTTGATGCTCAGTACTATTCTACAGTTCAGTTCTCCTTCAACTAATCTGATCAGGCATGCATGAAACTATGTTCATGCAAAATCTCTACAGTCTTCTTTCTTCCAACATAGTTTCAACAATGAAACCTATATCTCTTAAATAGAATGATAAACCATTTTCATATCAACCATCAGATTTTGCTGCTTATCCATCTTTGTTGATTTTTCCTCTTAAACCTTCCTCAGTAGTTATGTCCATAACAAGTTTCAATTCCATCCTTTAGATCTTCTCCAAATTTTATAAGTCGTGGATCTCATAACAAACTTTATCCTCAATCTTAAAATCATAACAATTTCTAGCTCATCATTTTCTGTTAGCTAAACTAAGCATTTAATACTTTCATCCATACTCGGTTAACAAAGAAATGTGTCAGAAAACACAAGCTCAGTTAATATTGTCAATTGGTATACACTACACTGACTCGGTGTATAGTAAAGTGCTTCATTTACCGACCACATTTCCTTGTGCAATTTTGCTTCCTTCTTCATAATAGATTAATGCAGCATAATCAAGTAAACAATATGAGATCATAGACTCATCAATAAGTTACCCAAAGTATTCCTTATCCTCATCTGTCATATCCATCTCTCTCCATGTAGATATCTTAGTTCTTCATCTTTTCTCTCTTCTTTTACAGATGTTTAGATGTTTGTAACTAACATGATAAGTACTGTCAGAATTAGTTGACATCAATGACAACATAATGACTGATTTAATTATCGTACATATCATTTTAGTAACTCGGTGATATCTAATCAATGATGTTCAAGTCATTCAGGTATTCATTCAGTTCTATTTCATCACTTACCATTTCAACGAAAATGTATTCTTTAATTTTGTGCATTGACGGTTTTCCCTAAACTGTTGTTTAACTTTGTTGGGTCAATTTCCCTTATGGGGTAACCTTTAAAGGATACGATGATCTACTGTAGAAATATCTTTACTGTTGCAACTTACCCTAGATTTGCACTTTGTTTTTTTCCAACTTTTCTCTTATTTTCCATGAGTTATCGAAATGCATGAGTTATTTTACCCAATTTCACTCTCTTCTTGAGTTATTTTATAGTACTTGGGAAGTCAAATTTCTGTTGTTCACAACATTTTCTTTTGTTTTTTACATGCATCACACATAAATTTGTATGTTCTCCCCTAGAAATCATTCAAAAATAATAAAAAATCAAAACCTTTTTTTAAGTGTGTAAAATAGAGTCAAGTTTCTAGATAACTAAATTGTTTCAAGATTCGACGAACAAGCCAAAATCTAAGCGCAAAATACTACACGTTGGTTTTTGACAAAAATAAAACATACTCACAAAATAAAGTAGAGATGAAAATCTTCACACAATCAAAATTAAAAATAAATTATATAGTAAATAGATAATTGAGAGATCTAGAATATCATGTTGCCTAATCTTTTCATTGTTGAACCATGTGCAAACCTGATTGGGAGCACACACCAAAAAATGTGATTTTTTGGAATGTTTGTTGGAAATCACATCTCAGACCTGTTTAAATTCTCCAAGCCTTTGGGTTGGATTTCTAGGGAAAATCAAAGCCTTACGCTTAATGGATCCCAATGGAGTTAATAGGGTGTACAACCTATGTAAAACAGTGTATTTCAAATGTTGCATTCAGCGTGACTTAGCCACTTGAAGTGTTTTACATAGGGTGCATGCCATGTGTGTGTGTGTGTGTGTGTGTGGTAAGAAGGGTAAAAATAGAGGTGGAGGCCATGAAAAGGGTAGAGAGAGAGGAGGGGGGAGAGAGATCATTTGTAATAAGGGACTATAGAGGGTTTGTATTACAAAATTATAAGAGTTTGAACATTACACCTTTGATAGCAATATTAATGTGTCAAGTTAGGCTCGAATGCATTGCAAACCCCTTACATAATTTAAAATCCGTGGGAAATCATAGAAAATAGAAGATTTATTTCCATCTAGTCCATGCCTAGTGCACTTATTTTTGTCTGACAAATTATTATAGGGTCTTCCACCCATTACAAGATCAAAACCTCCAATTGAGTTATTCATTTCATCAATTATTTTTACTATCAGATTCTTCACATCCCCCACCTCAATTAGTTGAACCTTTTGATGTGATTTTTCTACCTTCTTCTTAGGACTGTTTAGTACAGTAAGAATACATCTTAGGGGTCCTAAAGGGTCCTAAGGGCTCTTAAGGGGTCCTAGAAGTGTTCTAGGACCTCTTAAGAACCCTTACAACACCTTAGGACCCCTTACCATACATCAGTCTATGGTAAGGGGTTATAAGCGGTCTTAGGACCCCGTAGTAACCCTTACAACCCCTTAAGACCTCTTACCATACATTTATGTATGGTAAGGGGTCCTAAGGGGTCCCATGACACATTAATATATCTTAAGACCCCTTATGACCCCTTAGAACCATTTAGGATCCATAAGAATATATCTTAGGGGTCCTAAAGGGTCCTAATAGGTCATAAGGGATCTTAAGGGGTCCTTAGACAAATTAATTATTAGAAACTACAATTGGAAAAATTGTTATATTTTCATTGATGTCAAACCTTAACTCGTAAGATATTTTCTATCTCAAAGAGTACCATATTTATTGATGAAGAGGATGAGGAGATAACAAGAGAACCTAAGGAAAGGTTGAGTTATGTGATACTTCAATGGGTACTTGATTAGTTGGCACATTGACAAGGTAATATTTTGTTTACATAGTGAAGAAGAAAGACTGAAAACATAGGCTTGACCGAGAAAAAGTGAAGAAATCTAGTTTAAGTTGAGTGATGTTAGTGTCGACCGAGTGCCATTATATGCTAAGAAAATCCAGTGTTGACCGAACATCAGTAATTGTCGAGTGATAGATAATTACCAAGAAAGAAAATGTTAGCGATGACCGAGATACACAGTAATGACTGAGGAGATGAACACAATATTGACTGGATGTCAGTAATTTACATTTGGAGAAAAATTTGAGAATCCCAACCGACATAGTTGAATTCTTGGGATATGTAAAACGTGTTGACATTATTAATGAGTGGTATAAAACATTTAATGCATGGTAAATCATTTTCTTATGGATTCAAAGAGAAGTTTGAAGATGTATCTAGAAGGAAAAGAAGGAGAACATAATGATGGAAGGATTCGATGAATATGTCCTAAACCTAAGATCTACGGAGGAGATTAAGTAGCAAAATATTGATCTACCCGATCAAGGAGGTATAAGATTAACCTAATTGTGAGGTTACACAGTATGAGAAGACGTTGATGTTATTAATTGAAAAGTCTAAGAAGAAAGCTAAAGGTGAAGCTATGAAGGAGATGAATAGAGTTGCAATTGCTTAAAGTGAATTCTGAGCAAATTAGAGATGGAGATGGAAATAAATATCAGTCAATAAATCAGCATATGTGTGAAGTGGATCTGTATTTGCAAAGTGAGTTGTATATTTTTCAGATCATAACCTACTGTTAATTTCTAACCATTGTATCAGTCTAAATCCTTTAATCAAGGTTGATCAAACAGTCATTTTGTATAAATCCTTTAATCAAGGTGACATTCTAATGGAATGTTCTTAAGCCCTCTAACAAAGCCACTCTTAACAAGGTGATTAAATCCTTTAACTAGGTCACACCTAACAGTGTGTATTGTAAACTTTTAACAAGGTTGGTTTTTCACAGAGCTCACTTTAGAAGAGTGAAAATCAGCAACATGTTATAAGTGGGTTTTTCCAAATTGGTTTTCCACTATAAATCCTAGTGTTATACTTGTGTGAATGATTTTGATGTGAATGATGTTGAAATTTTTATATTCTGCAAGTTATTTACTTTAGGAAAGTGAACTGCAAGTGTTATGTTATTGGTATATGCTATAGAGATCGATTTGAAAGATGATTAGATCTGAGATTGTTGAAGAGATAGAAAGTTGAATTGGTACATTTGGACTTGAGAACAACTGATTCACCCCCCTCTCTATTGTTCTAAAATCATTCTAACAATTGGTATCAGAGTTGTTGGTGCTTGTAGAGAAATTTTTTTAAGGTACTTGAAGCTAAATATCAAGATGTACAAAAAGGAGGTACCAAAGTTGAACAAGGATAAATTCCCTGCATGGCAAAGTTTGATGAAATTGCATCTAGCTAGTTTTGGTGATTCGGTGAAATACTATGTGGAAAATGAGTATGTAATTCCTATTGCACCTCTGACTTCCGAGGAGATGAAAGAAAAACAAGAACAAAATTAGGCAATGTTGGAGATTGCATCTGGCCTAAGCTATCCTAAATTTGAAGACATCAAGAACTATACTAATGCAAAAAAAATGTGGGACACTCTAGCAACTATCTATGGTAATGTTCTAACTTTGGAAAGTCTTGTTGGAAAGCTTAGTACTTTTGAGCTGTCTAATTATGATAACTTCACTGTTCATAATGTTGAATCTGCATTCAAGTCTCAAATGTTTCTTCATAAGCCTAAGAGAGAAAAAGAAAAATGTGTGAAAAGTGACAGCAACAATGACAATAATAGTGACACTTCTAATGAAGATCTAGATGACCTTGAGGAACTTATGGCTAGAAGGCTAAAGAGAGGAAAATGGAAATATAAAGGTAAACTTCCTATTATCTATTTTTCATGTAAAAAAGTTGGCCCTATTGTAGTAAGATGCCCTGATAGGATTGACAAAGATGAGAAAAGGGAAAACAAGTACAAAGAAAAGAGAAATGATAGAAATCACTGAAGGTACAAAGACTATAGAGATAAAGGTAAGAAATATTGATATATTGTTGAAGAGGAAACTAATAGTGAAACTAGTGAATCTGATGAATGTGATGTAGAAGTTGTTTATGTTTCTGTCATGCCCAAAAGTTTGGCAAAACACAACTACAATTTTTTTTCTAAAACCTTACAAAGCAACTACAAACCATCTCACTAACACAACTAAGGAGAGAATACTATCTGGCACAAGACCCTATGTGCATGCAAAATGATGTAAAGATAAAATAGACAACTAAAATTAGAGGAGAGTCTGACTATAGTTCAAAGGTCAATCAAAAGGTTGACCCAAGTTTGACCAAAAGTCAAACTTCATCAAACTACACTAAAATAAGCTATAAGGTTGCCCTTAAATTACAAGCTTTGACTAGCACACAAATTGAGATAGTTGACTAAAAGTCAACTATGCTCTAAATTTTGTGGAAGAAAGTTTCTAGGGCCTGCTAAGCTCTTAGGAAGGTGTATGCACGCTAATCGAGATAGTTGACCAAAAAGTCAACCATCACCGAATGGTGTGAAATTGAAATCCTAAGTTCTAGGGGGTGAAGGAACACCTGGTTCAAAAATTGAGACGAACAAAGGTAGTTTGACCATCGTTGACCAAAAGTCAACTGAACTTGATGCTGGTCAAAAGTAGCGATAATATCCTTGAATAATAAATAAACCACTTATTTACTTCAGAACATAATGTTAGCTAACAATATAATCTATAAAATAAAATGTAATAATAAAATTATTTAAATCTAAGTTACATAATAATTCAATTACAATCTATATATGATAGTAACAATGCCCTAAATCAACATTTCCTTTGCTAATAAATAAATTAATAAACTTATCTAACTAACATTAACATAAGGTTATTTTAAACCAGAATGAATAAACATACCCATTAAATAAATAAAAACAATAATTTGATACTATTAATCTAAACTTTGCTTCCAAATTAATGCGAACTCTTTATACGTGCTATATTATTTATTAAACCTTATAAAGTAAATTACACCATCTTAAGGCTAATAATGTCAACAATCTACTATTATTAAATGTGTTAACATACTATTATTAATATTAATAATGCATTACATTTATTAAATAATAATAATATTAAAAAGGCAAAGCTTTATTAAATAGACAATAATATCCTGAGCGTATAAATATTTGCTATAAACTTAACTTATAATTTAGACAAATCTAAATCTAAAGTAACAATAATGCATATATATAAAAAAATAAACTAATACAACTTAAAACTTTAAAATACAAATTTTAAATCAATTATTTAAATTATTAATTGACCAACTTCATAAACAAACTAACCACCATATTTATTTTAGAAGAAATGAAATTATATAAAATAAATATTACTAAATTTAAAAACAAAACTAAAGTCAAACTTATTAAAATAATTGCTTATTTTTTACAAAACTTCTAAGTATAAAAAAAAAATTTAATTTATTATATAGCAAAATAAATTCCTCTTTGACTTTTACAATAAAATTTATATGAATTAATCTGTAATATTGATATATACAAATAACCATATAGTGTGTTCTTATTTGCACAATACATAATGAGGATTTTTAAATATTTTAATAACGGAACTTAATTAAATTCTTGTTAAGATATACCTCACAGTTTATTTCCACAATAATGTTAAAATTTTTCTCGCAAAATTTCTAAGATCAAATAACTCTTGCACATACATAAAAATGGAATTTATTTATCTATTTAATTACACATGTGTCAAAATCATTCATATAACATAACTGTGAAGTTTCCATAAACCAATTCCACGAATATATTACAAAATTCCAACATTTAAAATTACAAGGAATCCTTGATTCCATTTTAAACTTACACATGAAATGGAAAATTTTAACAAGATTTCAAATTTGGAGTTTCTCTAAGTCCACTAATCCTGCAAGCCCTACGTCACTAGGTACATGTATAAGCAAGGTTGACCATGGAGGCTCACCTCCCAACCTAGGCCTTTTCAAGGCCACCCCCGAGCTAGGGGATCCAATAAGGAATGGGAAACAAATAGGTACACATGCATGAAGGAAACAACCAAAGCCTGAAAACACTCAACATACTTCCCAACAGGGTATAATAATAGGAAGGTCTCCTAGAGGCCTTTCTGAAAAAAAATAGGGTAGAGGTGGACTACCAGGTGGAGAAGCCATAGTAAAATACAAATTTCCCAAGCCACACATGGACTTGAGATGACCATCTTCAAGAAGATACGGTCTAGACTCCTTGTGCCCCCCTAAATGCTCGGAGGCCATACTTGGCATCATGGGTATCATGGAACCCCATGTTTATCACTGCACACATGGGAGACTCTGCACAACTTGGGTCTACTACCTTCTACCCCCTTCAAGGTTAGTCCACCCTCCCTAGGGTGAGTAAGCCTTGAAGAAACCCATCCCAAATTTATACACAAATTAAACACAACAAACTAAAACTCAAAACAAACAACTTGAAAATAACTAGAAATTTACATAAGACTCCATTAATGGAGTTTCAAGCTTAAGAACATCAAGAAATTATGAATTCTACTCTAAAGAAGACCAACCTTACTCCAAAGCTAAAGAGGATCTGAAGTTTTGAGAAGAGCTTTCCTTCCAAGTACTTTCCTCTAAAATGCTTCCTTGATTCTGAAACTGTCTCTAAGAATAGAGAGTGGGTGAACACCTAACCCTTCCTAAAACCTTCGCTAAATAGGCAAACCTCCTAAAATGTAGGGTCCAATCAGAAGAGGGAAAGAAACTTCCATTCCCTTCTTCCCACTTTCCTTCCTTCACCATAAATGGAGTTGAATGCAAGTTTGGGAAGAAGAGAGAGGTTAACCAAAACCTCACAACTCTTCAATCTCGTGCAAAATGAAAACCTTGACTTTAGAGGGGTCATTAATGAGTTTTAAGGCTCTTAATGGGTTGAAAATGACCCCTAACCCCTAAGGTATCAACCTGGGTAGCTAAAAATGACCCCAGTTAGCCTATGGGATCCCAAAAGACCCTCCTAAACCCCACCTAAAGTTTATGCACGGATTTCTGATCTTGGTTGACTTCTAGAAACTTCCCAACCCAAGGTTAGTTGATCCTACCCTAAGGTTACAACCTAGTTAGGCCCTTGACCCAAACAATAATAAAATACTTAACCATGCCAACACTTAAGCCACAATTTGTCAAATTTGGCACATTAAATAAAACAAATGACATGGCTAATTCACATATACATTAACTAATTTAATCACACACATGCAAACCACATTTACGAATAAAATACTATACAACGAGGTCCACATTTCTTTATACAAAGAGGACCTTGGTATGCATGGTATAAACATAAGTTCAAATACTGGATCCCCGCATTTAGATCCATGGTCAACTTATCTTGCACACTCATTGCATACATTAGTACGTCCAATCAACATGATATATAAACATAATACATCAATACTGCATGGTTTAAAACTACATCTGTAAATCAATCAACTAAGCCTAACTTCAGTTTCCTAAACCAACTTTTCATTGCAATAGTTTTAAAACATCATATAACGTCACATGCAACATAATCGTAACTAAAACTGAAACATAACATGTAGTATCTCGAGTGTACCCTAATTACATAATCAGGTACTGAACATATAAAATAGGATTCAACAGATCCTCAAATACATAGGTGTCCAAGTAGTCTAGTATGTCTGTGAAATAAGTACTGAAAGCATGGAAAACATAATGGTAATAGTATGACTATCTGGTAGGTCTCACATCCACCCCCTCTAGGCATGAACCTCCTCCTGGAGTTCATCGAGAGGTGAGGGTTCTATGATCTCATATGTGTTGTGTCCTCTCAAGGGACTATAACCTCATCATAGCAATACTACCAGATCCTAACCTAGTCTAGCTCCCTACCTCGAAGTGCAAGGATTCATCGCGTCATAATATGGATGGGCTCCATGCCCACTATTTGTCCAACTCCACTTAAGATCTCAAAGACATTGGTCTGATGCTCCACTAGGTGGTTATCAATTGCTGCAAAACCCAAGTGGGACTTTCCCCTATCCTGAACTATCGGTTCAGACATCGCTACATGTTGATTACCACCCAAGAACATTCTCTAGCTAAGTGACCCATGGCACCACAAGTGTAACATGGCCCACGTGACTAAACCTGAACACCTAAAGGCCTAGAGTACTATGAGCCTGATGCCCTAGAGGACTCATTGTACCCACCCTTAGAGGATTGTTGAGTCCATGATGGGGGTGTGCTTGGCACTTGTGGCCTCTGGTCCTACTGGGACTGTTGTGGTTGCTGCTGCTATGGGGCCCTAAATGACCCTGAGGAGTTCCTCCAATTACCCTTCCAAGGGGGTTTCTGATAACCAGAATTCTGAGGTGTGGAATTACGATTCTGAGACCCTCTACTAATAACCTCAACAATGACTATTCTCTCAACTATGTAATGTAAGTCTCCTAGTGGAGTCATCCATACCATGCCGGATAAGGTGTGGTTCAATCCTTTGATAAAGCGATTAAATTGAATTTTTTCATCCTTCATGTACTCTACATAAGGGAGGAGCTCGAGGAATTTTCTCTCATATTGAGCCACTAAAAGCCCTCACTACTGTAGATCATGAAATTCGTCTATATGATGCTAATAGAACTGCTCTGACAAGTATCTGGCCCTAAACCTTTCCAAGAAGGTTTCCCAAGTGAGAGTGTCCATAACAATGTGGCCCTTAAACTCTTCCTATCTCCACCATGTGGAGGTTGTCCCTCGCAAAAGATGAATTGCCATACGTGCCTTAAGATTACTCCCATAAGGGTGCAATCCAAAACACCATCCTAGGCTTATAAGCCAAGATTCAGCCTCTGTACCCTCAATAGATCCCGCAAAAGGTGGAGGGTTAAGTCAAATCAACTCTCTAATCTGATCACCTATGTTAGGAGGTGGTCTCTCAAATATGCAAACCTCATCTTTGGGTGGAGGTTCTGGTCCCCTGATGGAACCAACCTCAGGCTCGACATGAACCTTTACAAGTCTAGATGGAGGACTCCTACTATGTTCCCTAGTTGAGGACCCACATCCTTTCATTCCCTATTGTACATTTTCTATTACAACTAGAGGCATACGATCAAGAATAAGTCCTACAAGGTTCTGAAAGGCTTGAAGTAATTCTGCATTCGCATTGGGAGGTGGTTCAGGAGGTGGAACCTGGTTCTCCTCTCGAATCTCTACCTCTAATTGTACCTCTTCCCAAGATAAAGAGACATGCCTACGTCTATGTCCACATCCACATCCACGTCCTCGTCCATGTCTATGAGCTAATCAGGTGAGTGGAGGCATCCTTCACATAACAAGATAAAAGTTTAGCAACTATGAAGTGGGTTAGGTTCCCAAGGTTAACTAAATGGTGCTCTGATACCAAAATGTCATGCCAAACTTTTGGGCATGACAATTTCTATGAAAGATGATTCTGACAGAGATGAGAAAACTACAGTTATTTCATATGTTAGTAAAGGTGATAAATGGATTATTGATAATGGTTGCTCAAATCACATGACTGGTGATAAAGTAGGTTTGAAATCTTGAATCATTACAAAGGTAGAAGTGTTAATTTTAGTAATGATGCACCATGTCCTGTGAAAGGAAAAAGGATCAATAATATTAACTGATAAGATCATATGTGATAATGCTTATTGGGTTGAAGGTCTTAATTATAATTTATTAAGTGTGGCACAGTTGAACAGTATTGGTTACTGAGTGGAATTTCATCACAGAAAGGCTAAAATATTTGATGCTACTGGTGAACTAATTGGAATTGGAGAATAGACAAGAAGTAATTTGTTCTATCTAGACCAATCTGAAGAAACATGTTTGTTTGCACAATACGATGATGTATGGTTATGGCATAAGAGTTTGTGCCATGTAAAATTTGACAATTTGGTAAGTATCAGTAAGTTAAAGAAAGTTAGAGGTTTACCAAGATTGAAGAAACCTGATAATGTGTTATGTAAACAATGTCAATTGGGAAAAATGACAAAGTCTAGTTTTAAGAGTAAGACATATACTTCTGACAATATTTTGGAATTGGTTCATACTGACCTTTGTAGAGCTATGGGTGTACAAAGTTATTATGGTGATAAGTATTTAATTTTGTTTTTTGATGACTAATCTAGGATGATGAGTGTAATGTTTTTGAAGGAAAAATCTAATGCATTTCACTTGTTTAAGTGGTATTTGACAAGTTGAAAAAGAAACTGGTAAAATCTTGTAATGTTTGAGATCTGACAAAGGAGGAGAATTTATATCAAATGAGTTCAATCTGTTCTGCAATGATAGAGGAATAAAGAGACATATGTCTACACCTAGGACACTCCACAGAATGGTATAACAGAAAGGAAAAATAGATCAATTATAGATTGTGCTAGAACACTGATGATTGAGAAGAATGTTGCACAAAAATTTTGGAGAGAAGCTGTAAGTACAACTATTTATACCTTGAACTAAGAACAAATCAAGAAAGGTACAAATGCTACACCTTTTGAGTTATGGCATGGTTATGCACCTAATGTGAAATATTTTAGAGTCTTTGGGATAAAATTATATATAATGAAAGACAACAGAAATGGAAAATTGAATGCTAAAAGTGATGAAGGAATATTCCTTAGATATTCCACTAAGAGTAAGGCTTACAAGTGTTTAATTTCTAACGCTAACAAAATTATGGAAAGTGAAAATGTTAGAGCTGATGAATATGCAGATAAGAATGAATTTGAGTGCAAGCAAGAGCCCAAAGGTTACAGATCTTTTGTATACATGGAAGAAGGAGAGGCTAGCAGTGTACCTGAACTAGATGTCGAGGAACTGCATGAGTCTATTGAAAATTAGTAGGATGTTGTCAAGCATCAAGAGGATGTTTTCGAGCATCAAGAGGATGTTTCGAGCAATCAGAACAAGAGGTAGAGAATTTACAAGATGAACCTGAAGATCAAGACCAAGGAGAAAGGAAATCTAAACCTACTTTGACACAGTATGTGAGAAGACATCATAAGCCTGAACAAATCATTGGAGATAAATAATCTGGAATCATGACAAGAAGTAAGTTGAAAAATCATGCATGCTTACTATGTGAGTTTGAGCCTAAAAAATTAAAATATGCTTTATAGAATGAAGACTGGATACAAGCCATGAATGAAGAAATAGAACAGATAGAAAAGAATGAAACTTGGACTCTAGTGCCAAGACTAGAAGATAAGAATGTTATTAGAACAAAATGGGTATTCAGAAACAAGATCAATGAACATGGAGAAGTTAATAGAAAAAAATCTAGACTGGTATGTAAGGGGTATGCACAAGAAGAAGGAATTGACTATGGGAAAACATTTGACCCTGTTGCAAGATTGGAAGGAGTGGGGACTCTACTTGCTTATTCAGCTTATAAAGGATTCAAACTATATCAAATGGATGTCAAGTCTGAATTTCTGAATGAGACATTAGAAGAAGAAGTATACATTGAACAGTTAGAAGGATTTGTTGATCCAAGAAAAAAGAATATGGTTTGCAAGCTACACAAGGTGTTGTTTGGATTAAAACAAGCCCCTAGAGCAAGTATGAAAGACTACACAATTATCTGATAAAGATTGGATTTGTAAGGACAAATGAAAACAACAATCTGTATATGAAGACTAAAAAAGGTAAAGGGATTTTTTTAGCTGAAATATTTGTTGATGATATCATATTTGGAGGACAAGATGCCCTATGTCAAAACTTTTCAAATGAGATGCAAATTGAATTTGAAATGTCTATGTTTGGTGAGATCAAATTCTTTGTTGATATGATGAAGAAAGGTATCGATATTACTCAATCTAAATATGTAAAGGAGATATTGAAAACTTTTGGTATGGAAGATTCTAGACCAGTATATACACCTATGGCTACTGGACAAATGTTATCTAAAACTGATGATACAACTGAAGTGAACCAAACCTTGTATAGATCCATGATTGGAAAGCTAAAATATGTTGTCCATAGTAGACTGGATATTACCTTTGTACTTGGGATTGTTGCAAGATTTTTTGCAAATCCTAAAGAGAGTCACATGATGGTAGTGAAAAGGATATTGAGAAATCTTAAAGGAACAGAGGACTATGGATTGTATTACAAGAAGAATGACAAGTTTGAATTGAAAGTTTACACTGATGTAAATTGGGGTGGAAATGTTGATGAAAAAAAGAGTATAAGTAGTGGCGCATTCTTTCTAGGAAAGAGATTAGTCTCTTGGACAAGTAAGAAATGTAACTAAATTTCCCAATCTACAACAGAAGATGAATAGGTAGCAGCAATAATGTATTGTTCAAATTTAGCATGGATAAAGCAATTGTTAAAAGGTATGAAGGAGAAAATCATTGAGCTAGTTGTTATTTTCTGTGATAACACAAGTTCTATTAACATATCAAATAATCTTGTTATGCACACTAAGACTAAGCATATTTCTATCAAGTATCATTACTTGAGAGACCTAGTTCAAGACAAAGAAGTGAGATTGGAATATGTGAATAGAAAGGAACAATTAGTAGATATATTCACAAAAGCATTACCTAAAGATTCTCATGAATACCCTAGAGGTAAATTAGGGGTGATTACCCTAACTGAGCCTACCTAGAAGCATATAGGAGCACTGCATCAAATGTGCTAATCAGACTATCTGACAAATTGATGCAGAAGAGGTCACACTTTAAGAATTGCCTAGAGTTATGAAAAGAAAAGAAAAGATGTTCATTAGTCATAAGAAAAGATGAAAAAGGAAGTATACAACATACAAAGCTAACATGAAGACATCTACATGGTAAAGATGTAAGGGACACAAGTTTCTTTGGCGTTGTTGCCAAAGAGGGAGAAGATTCAATGAAAATAAATGGAGTGATTCAACATTAAGGGAGAAATACCTAAATACAGAAAAGGAAAAGAGGCCCTAAGAAAAGAGGGAGAGATTCAAAGAGATTCATATACAACAAAGACAAATCTATCCAAGAGGGAGCTGGTACTTAGATGAGTTGGATGAGAATCAGAATGAAGCTAAGGATATTAGTGGATATTTGTTGCACAAAGATTTTGGATTGTTTGGTGAATCATATGATATTCATGTGGTGTTATCATCAATGCTAAAGGGGGAGATTGTTGAAAAATACAATTGGAAATATTTTTATATTGTCATTAATGTCAAACCTTAACTGGTAAGATAGTTTCTATCTAGGAGAGTACCATTTCTATTAATGAAGAGGATGAGGAGATAACAAGAGAACCTAAGGAAAGGTTGAGTTATGTGATACTTCAATGGGTACTTGATTAGTTGGCACATTGACAAGGTAATGTGTTGTTTACATAGTGAAGAAGAAAGACTAGAAACATAGGCTTGACTAAGAAAAAGAGAATAAATATAGTTTAAGCATAGTGATGTTAGTGTCGACCGAGCGCCAGTATATGCCGAGAAAATCTAGTGTTGACTGAACATCAATAATTGTCGATTGACAGATAATTGCTGAGAAAGAAAATGTTAGCGATGACTGAGATACACAGTAATGACTGAGGAGATGAACACAGTATTGACTGAGTGTTAGTAATTTACATTTGGAGAAAGAATTGAGAATCCCAGCTGACATATTTGAATTTTTGGGATATGTAAAATGTGTTGACATTATTAATGAGTGGTATAAAACATTTAATGCATGGTAAATCATTTTCTTATGGATTCAAAGAGAAGTTTGAAGATGTATCTAGAAGGAAAAGAAGGAGAACATAATGATGGAAGGATTTGATGAATCTGACCTAAACCTAAGATCTATGGAGGAGATTCAACAACAAAAGATTGATCTACCCGATCAAGGAGGTATAAGATTAACCTAATTGTGAGGTTACACAATATGAGAAGAGGTTGATGTTATTGACTGATAAATCTAAGTAGAAGGCTAAAGGTGAAGCTGCTAAGGATTTGAACAGATTTGTGGTTTCTTGAAGTGAATTTTGAGAAAATCAGAGATGGAGATGGAAATGAATGTCAGTCATTAAATCAACATATGTGTGAAGTGGATCTATATTTGCAAAGTGAGTTGTATATTTTTCAGATCAGAACATACTATTACTTTCTAACCATTGTATCAATCTAAATCCTTTAATCAAGGTTGACCTAACAGTCATTTTGTATAAATCCTTTAATCAAGGTGAGATTTTGATGGAATGTTCTTAAGCCCTCTAACAAGACCACTCTTAAGAGGGTGATTAAATCCTTTAACTAGGTCACACCTAACAGTGTGTATTGTAAACCTTTTACAAGGTTGGCTTTTCACAGAGCTCACTTTAGAAGAGTGAAAATTGTTAAAGTATTGTTCGTTCGTGTTTAATAAATGACGAGACAATCATGATATGCATATAAATATATATATATTTATATATATATATATATATATATATATATATATATATATATATATATATATATATATATATATATATATATATATATATATATATATATATATATATATATATATATATATATATATATATATATATACTATATATATATTATACAAAGTATGAATAAACTATTGGTTAAGATATGTTAACTAATAGTTATGTAATGAAGTGACATGACCATAAGTATATACGGTCATGTCTATTCATTACATGACTATTCAATATATACATATACCCTATTGTTATTGTAGAATCAATCAATAACGAAGGCAATTGTATTCTACAATCACAACGGTAATCTATTTCAGTACAGCCTCATATATATTCTCTATAGAACGATCCTAATTAAACAACATGGTATCAGAGCCTAACCTATAGGAGAATATATAGCATGTCTCAAGATGAATAGTGAGCATTTAAGGCTGCACCATAAACACAGTCAGCAAATAGATTTAGCATTGATATAATCTGAAGAATGAGCAGCCGAGTAAGATGGTGTTTATCCACCCATTAGCAAACAGAAAATGCATAATAGAAACTGTCAGTAATACACATTACAAGAGGTAATGCCCAGCCAGCAATGAAGGAAAAAGCATCAGACTTGACCTTACAATCCAATCAGCAACCAGCGTATACAGTCAGCCATTGAATTAACCAATCAAGAGTTTATATGTTATCCAATCAGCGACTATAGAATGTGAGACAGGGAAAACAGAAAGGCATTGAAGGAAGTCTGTCGCAGACTCACGGCAAGAGAAAACAAGGAAGTCTGAGGAAGATTACTGAAAGGTAACACCTCTCGGAAAGGAAGGTAAGAAAATTCATCGATTTCTGAACTCATACACCCATATCTATATTGATGTTTATATATATTTAATATATATATATATATATAGGTTGCACATTATAATATCTTGTGTGTATATTACTGCACTCAATCTGATATAAATCTGGATAAACTGTATATATATTAATATGGTCTGCACAATAATCAAATAAAATATAAATATATACATATGTGTGTATGTATATAGATACATCTAGAAGGTATATAGACATACGTAAACAGAGGACTACTATTATGGGTATTCATAAAATTCTGAAGACATATAATACACAACAGATTGAACAAATTCCTTAGCAAATCAAATTGTAAATAGCAGATCGATATAGTACATTACAGATCGATATCCATATACATGCAGATATATATTATTATATATTCTCTATAGGATGATCTTAATTTTACAACAATTCAGGTCGATCCAAATTGGCAGATTAGATCGATTCATATAGGAAGATCAATATGTTGCAGATTGATTCAGACTGTTAGATCAATATAGAATTTCAGCGAAGAATTCCACAAGGCAATTATATCATAAAGATTTTAGGGTAGAATTTTTATGATTTAGTTGCCTTCTAGAATTGCAAACATGAGCCAATTCATCAGTTTCGTTTAGTTCTTGGTGACATTGTCATCGTGATTCTAAATTTGAAAAATTTGATTCCAACCAAAGACAGTTCAATTAGATCCTAACCATTTAAAGAAAAAATGATGAAAAACAAAAAAAAATAGTTTTATGAGGCACACATTTTTTCCCAATAAAGAAAATGAGAATTACACACATGGAATGATGTGTTAAAGTCTTCATCAGATTCAATAATAGGTATTTTTAGTTTGTAGCTTCGATCAGATAGAATGTCAATTATAAATTATATGTATATTAATAATAATGATGATATTGATGTCATTATTATTAATATTAATATAATATAATAACACATTGATTATTTAAATATACAAAATCAAAAAAAAAAAAAAAAAAGGAATCAGGGAAGAAAGAGAAATAAATATAGGAGAATCACGGAATGAAATAGACATGAATTGAAGGGCAGACCCATAACAATCATTAATATAATTCTGCAATCTCTGGTCTGAGTATCTTCATGTGTGTACACAGCACAGAGAATGAGGAGTCTGTACAAGTACCAATACAAGAAAAGCTTGCAACAACGTATTCATACAACTAGCAATCTGTACTAGTACTCGGGGGAATCGAGTATGAGCAACTCACTATATATGGGTATCTTGTCTTCTAAATACTGAAACCAGGTGTGTATAGTTTAATTATAAATGACTGTTCCTTTTATAGATCCCTGCCTCTATGATCATTCCATTATTAAGTATGAGTATCAGATGTATATACATGACGTTGTAATTGTTACTGCTCATCACTAAGTGCACATGGTTAGTGCTTGTGACTGGTTATATTATTCACAACAAACATCCATCTATTATCATACTTCTACAGATAAAGATACTATGTATTTAAAATTAGATAATTACTGACTCATGTCTATAGTTAACATATGAACATAATACTGTGTGTATCTATATTTTTAACTGCAATAAGATTATTACCTCACAAGATAAGGTAAGGCCTGCAGTGGAATTAGCATAGGATACATTATACAAAGGCACTACCTTGTGAGGGATAATCCACATCACTGGAGGAAGTTACAATAAGGGGAATGGTGAGACCTCACTAGATACACCACCTCATAAGGTATGAGGACAAGAGGGACAAGAGATTCTTCTCTTGGGTCTAGGGTTGAGTTAGGACACCCTATTGTAGTCTTTCCCCCAACTCATATGGTAGAATTATATGTTAGTTAAAAGACCTTAATCGTGTGAAGGGAATAAGATAGAACAATGAAGGAGAATGACATAAGATTTTGCTAGGTATGCCAACCCCATAAGTTATGGGGCAAAGGGGCCCAGAGTATCCGCCCTTGGGTCTAGGGCAGTGACAGAAAGGGCACCTCATCATATCTTCTTATTCACCCCTCACTATGGTTATGGCCCAAGAAAGTTGAAATGTTACAAATGTTTACTTACCATATGCCTAAGTATATTATAGATCGCATATTTTTATTTATTTATGTGCTACTAACGATTTAATTAAGTCTTGTATACATATATCTGTACTTATTTCATGGTTGCGGGGTTTATATTCAAATGTAATGAAAGAGATTTCCAACTTGAAGGATGATGGGTACGAGTATCGTATTAATGGGCTCACCTTGCCGAAACAAATACTTGAAAATATTTGAAATTTAAGATAAGTATTCTATGCTTTATTAATACATATGAATTTTCAATTTGTAATTCATTAAATAATAAATCTTGTATGCTTCTATCATTTGTATTCTTGTACGAAATAGTTTAGCTTTATAAACTATTTGTAATCTATCTCTAACATACTTTCAGGATAAAAGCATATGAAATTCAGATTCAGAGAAAGTCTGACATTTTCAAGAGGTCAAGAAGTTGATTAACTTGAGCTTCAGAGGGAGCATATGATTCAGTTAACTTGTGACAATCTCAATCGTATTGATTGAGAGGGAGTTCACTATTGAAGGTAAAACAATTATGAGATTATAGTAGTGGAAACTAGTGGACAGAATCACAGATGAGATTCACATGGATAGAATCTCTGCTTGAAGTAATTCATACATCTTGAGACTACAGTTCATTAAGATGAACATCATACTAGAGGTCCTTATTATCTTCCCTCAAGTCCAAGAGGGAGTGTTAATGTTATGGCCTTGAAAAAGATCAAAATGCATCCTATGCTAATCCGCAGCCTTATGGAAACCCAGAATGAGATATCGATTCTCTCAGGAAGAAAAGTATATAAAAAGGGTATGCCTCCATGACAAAAGAAGAAAAAGGATATGGATAAGTGGATATGCGAGGATCTTGATTCAGAGGGAGTAGACCATGTTTTGTTGGCTCTCTAGTGATCAAGAAACTGTAGCAGAGAATTATGATGAATTACCATGTGAGAAGGCTATGCTTCCATGTCAGAGGGAGAAGCTAGAAGATCAAACTAAGATGGCATCACAGGATCATGGTCATATTAATTCAAAGGAAGTATACCATGTGAAGATGGTTTCTCACCAAGCCCCTTGCTAGGAAGAAGATTGTGTACTTCAGTTAACCTTGGTATGTTGAGAACTAAAGCCTTAAAGAAGTTCTCAAAATCAGTGATCCATCATTTTGTATCTTAATATGATTCTTGTCTGTGATAGAAAAGTCTAAGGTGGAAGCCTTGGTTTTAACTCTCTGAGGAGAGTCAAGATGGATATCATATGTGTGACTTTATAGGTCCACTCATCCTGTGTTCATATTTAGAAGATGATGATTTTCTGAACATGAATACTTGTACTTAACATGAAAGGTGACGATCTTTCATGTGTGTTGGGTTACTATTTCAAGGTGACAATCTTGACAATAGTTAACCAGGCTTCAAGATCGACTCCCGAAAGGGTTTGTCCCGGATAGGACCGGACATCTTGTTGCTTATGTTATTACTTGGTGTGTAATAATTGTTAAGATCGACTCCCGAAAGGGTTTGTCCTGGATAGGACCGAACATCTTAACGCTGAGATTATTACTGTGTAATAACTTGTCAAGATCAACTCCTGAAAGGGTCTGTCCCAGATGTGCTGGATATCTTGATGTCTATCATGATCGACTCCTGAAAGGGTCTGTCCCGGATGTGCTGGATATCATGATATGAAAAGATTCTACAAATTCTATTAAACTCTCTCTCAAGAGGGAGTGTTAAAGTATTGTTCGTTCGTGTTTAATAAACGACGAGACAATCATGATATGCATATAAATATAGATATATTTATATATATATATATACTATATATATATTATACAAAGTATGAATAAACTATTGGTTAAGATATGTTAACTAATAGTTATGTAATGAAGTGACATGACCATAAGTATATACGGTCATGTCTATTCATTACATGACTATTCAATATATACATATACCCTATTGTTATTGTAGAATCAATCAATAACGAAGGCAATTGTATTCTACAATCACAATGGTAATCTATTTCAGTACAGCCTCATATATATTCTCTATAGAACGATCCTAATTAAACAACAAAAATCAGTACCATGTTACAAGTGGTTTTTCTCAAATTGGGTTTGTACTATAAATCCTAGTGTTATACTTGTGTGAATGATTTTGATGTGAATGATGTTGAAAGTTTTATATTCTGCAAGTTATTTACTTTAGGACAGTGGACTGCAAGTTTTATGTTATTGGTATAAGTTAAAGAGACTGAGTTGAAAGCTGATTAGATCTGAGATTTTTGAAGAGCTAGAAAGTTGAATTGGTACATCTAGACTTGAGAACAAGTGATTTACCCCCCCTCTCTATTGTTCTAAAATCATTCTAACATTAATGTGTTATAAGACCTCTCAACAACCTTTATAAACTTGAATATGTTTATTAAGGGGTTCTAGGATCCCTTACAACCCCTTACCATATATTTATGTACGGTAAGGGGTCCTCAAGGGTCATAAGGGGTCCTAGGACACATTTATCTATCCTATGACCTCTTATGACCCCTTAGAGCCTATAAACATTAATTTTACCATCTCCGCAAAGCATCCTTTCAACTGCCTACATTATTTATTCTTTGTGGTGAGTTTGTGAGTAGCAATGCTGATCCTTCCACTTATTACCTTGGGGTGTATCTTAGAGTTAATTGTCATCCCTTTAGGCATATCTTAGACCATATTCTTATTTTTCTTATCAACAAATCCATCAGGTTGTTCAATGTAGACTTCCTCTTCAAGAATTCCATTCTGAAATGCAGATTTAACATCTATTTGACAAAATTTGAACCTCTTGTAGTTAGCATATGCAAGTAATATTCTTATGCCTTCTAATCTAGCAACATCAGAAAATGTCTCACCGTAGTCAATACCTTATTGTGCATACCCTTTGCATACCAATCTTGCTTTGTTTCTTATCACATCTCTTTTCTTATTGAGTTTGTTTCTAAAATCCCACTATATTCCAATTACATTATTTTCCTTAGGTCTTAGTACTAGTGACCAAGTATTATTATTTTCAATATGATCAATTTCTTTTTTTATATAGTTCATCCAATCTTCATTCTCTAGTGCATCTTTGATTAGTCTTGATGTAGGAGCATCTTGGGTGTAAGCGTAATCTGTTGGAGATTTGCCAACAGGCTAGTACTGACTGTATGTTTGTCATTGATGACAACATATGGAAAGTATCATGTGTGGGAGTCTTACGTAGTAAGCATTGATTATACGTAGCATGGACATGATATCAGCATGATATTATGGATGTAGAGGTTAACTATTAGTACAAATAGTTATATAGCAGCTTGTGTTAGCAATGTTCTGTGTATGGTTGTCCATATAGTTGCCATGGACCCTTGCATGCTTGGATATATGTTGAAGACATGTTAGTGATGTTTTAGTTATGGACACATAGTCTGTTGATGAGTAGAAGTGAAGTTATGCAGTCGCTATTCGCCAGCAACAGTTTCCTGTGTTTGTTCATAAGAGTTGAGAAAGATTTTATTGGTTATGTAGTTGTGCCTATACTGTGGGCATGCACCCTTGGATTTAAGCTTAGAGGAGAGTTATTGATGTTCGGTTAAGATCGCATGACTTAATTCAGCTTACAAAGAAAGATCCAATTGTTTTGGTAGAGCCGATAGTGTGTAGCATGTGTCTATAATTATCTTATTAGATAGGTCCCAGAATGTGTTGCGTGCATAGTAGAGCTGACATAATTTTTATTAGAGTTTGTTGTGGTTTCTCTAATATGATTTCAAGGTGGTTCTAATAGGCCGACTTGACTATATCATTTAGAGGAAAGATATTTATAGGCAGTCATTTGTGATTGCTGAAGTGTGGTTCATAGTTGATTAAACAGAGCAGAGCAGAGTGTGTGAAGTATTGAGCCATCAGAAGAAGTTCTATGTGACCAAGTAAAGTACTTGTGCTATTCATTGGAACTAATCCATACAGCAAGTCAAAGCACATTTCACCAAGATCTAGATATAGTGTGTATCTATTATTAAGAAGGTTGTAGCCTTTGCCCATTTGAGTAGTGAGCTCTTGGACAGTGCGTCCTCTCCCCTAATAGGGAAAATTGTAAAAGACTCCTAACAAGGTTTGACCCTTGACCAGGTCTACTGTACTAAATATATTGTAAAGAAACTCCTAACAGGGTTAGGGATCTTCTAACAAGGATCATAATACTCTAGTGCAAATTATTAGTGGGTGTCAATTCCCACCTGGGTTTTTACCTATTTGGGTTTCCCCATAACCAAAAGATTGGTGTTGTGTTCTTGTGTTCTTTCATTGTATTTATGCTTTATGTTTTAGTATGCTTAATTGGATAAAGAATTGAATCTTGTAGATAACTAATTCACCCCCCCCCTCTCAGCTATCTCTCAGGACTATTCCTAACAATTGGTATCAGAGCCAAGTGCCTCGAAGAGAAATTTTAATAGATTGAGGTTGATCAAATGGTGTACTTCAGGAAAGAAAGTCCTAAGTTTGATGGAGATAATTATCTTGATTGGAAGAACAAGATGGTGACCCATTTGCAGTGCATTGGTTTTGAAGTTTTTGATGTGACTATCAAAGTGGCCAAGATACCTACCCTAGAAGACCTTGCATAAGAAGATGCTACTAATAGGAAAAAGGAATTGTTTCATTAGAATTCTATTGCTAAAGAAGCCCTTATCATTGCCCTATCTGACGGTGAATTTTCAGAAATAAAAAAGGTGGATACAACCCACAAGATATGGAAGCACCTAGAAGACATATTTGAAGGAGACAAACAAGAAAAGGATGTGCACAGAAAGACATGGAAGAAAATATACAATGCATTAGAGATGTTTCCTGAAGGAAACATCGGAGCTTACAATCAAAGGATAAATGAAGCAATTGCTAGAATTAGAAACAATGGTGGAGAGATTTCAGAGGAGGACATTATGGACAAGTTAATGACTACTCTCACTTGTGAATATGAAAGAAAGACCAACATCCTTGATAAGACCATGCAGCTTACATCTAATTTCAAGAGAGAGACTTTGATTAGAAAAATATCAGCTTTTGAGATCTCAAGATTGAAGACAAAACCAAAGAGTGAAACAGCCTTCAAAGCAACAGTTCATGGTAAGAAATCTGCAAACATTTCTAGTAATTTTGATGATGATGATGATGAAGAGAAAACTCTAGAGGATTTCATTACTATGATTTCTAAAAGAGAAAAGAAAGGAAAAGGAAAATATGAAGGTCAATTACCATTTAAGTGCTTTTCATGTAATAAGATCGGTCACTTTGCATCAAAGTGTCCTACTAGAGCTAGAAAGTTCAAAAAGGATTACAAACCTAAGCATTCTAAAGAATGCTACTATGCTGGAGATGGAGTTTCAGATGAAGAATCTGATGAAGAAGAAATTGGATTCATTTCTATTATAGACAAAATGAATAATAAGACAAGTCCTAAAGATGATAAAAAAGGAACAAGAGCTAGCATTGATTTCACAAGCTGACATAAGGACAAACTGGATTATAGCTAGTGGCTGTTCACATCACATGACAGGTGATAAAGGTAGGTTTGTTCATTTGGACAAATACAATGGAGGTATGGTTAGATTTGGAGACAACACTCCTAAACCAATAGTTGGTAGAGGAGCCATCACTTTGGATGGAAAGAACAATACTGATGATGTTCTTTATGTTGATGGTTTGAAACATAACCTTCTCAGTGTTTGACAGTTACTTGGAAAAGGCTATCAGCTGGAGTTCAAAGATGACAACTGCATCATTAACAATAAAGATGGTGTTATGATTGCATTAGGCTCAAAGACAAGAGGTAATGTTTTTCAACTCAATTTGGAAGCAAGTTGTTTTGTTGCTAAAGTTGATGATAGTTGGTTGTGGCATAAAAGACTATGTCATATCAATTTTGATAACATAGTGAAGATAAGTAATGTAAAGGCAGTAAGAGATCTACCTAGCATAGCAAAGCCAGTTGATACTATATGCAGGGAATGTGTAATGGGAAAGCATGTGAGAAATTCATTTAGGAGCAAGCAAAATTTAGCAAAGAACAAGTTGAATCTGATTCATGTAGACCTATGTGGTCCAACTCAAACAAGATCATACTATGGTGAAAGGTATATCATTTTTTTTGTTGATGATTATACTAGAATAATGTGGGTTGTGTTCTTGAAAGACAAGTCAGAAGCATTTGAGAAATTCAAAATATTCAAAGCTAAGGTTGAGAATGAATCTGGACTAAAGATAAAATGTTTGAGATCGGAGAGAGGAGGAGAATTCACCTTTGACAGATTCTATGAGTACTGCGAAGAACATGGCATAAGGAGATAGTTAAGTGCACCTAGAACCCCTCAATGGAATGGAATTGTAGAGAGAAGGAATAGGATCATCCTTGATATAGCACGCACCATTATGATAGAAGGAAAAGTTGCACACACCTATTAGAGAGTTGCAGTCAATACAACAGTCTATACCATCAATAAAATTCAATTGAGACCAGGCACAAACAAAAAACCATATGAGGTATGGTTTGGTAATGTTCCCACAATAAAATACTTCAGAATCTTTGGAAGCAAGTCCTACATCAAGAGGGATGAAGTAGTAGGAAAATTTCATGCAAGAAGTGATGAAGGTATTTTTCTTGGTTACTCTACTAAAAGTAAAGCTTATAGATGTTTCAATTTAAGATTGAAAAAGATCATAGAAAGTGCTCATGTAAAGATTGATGAAATGTTTATGATTCAAGAAAGATATCATGATTACTCACCCATGATTGAAGAAGAACCTAGACCCTCCACTAGTGAGATAGTTATTGAAGAAATGTTTGACAGTATTGATGTGTTATTCAATGACCCTAAGACGAGTGAAGAAGAAAATCCTAAGGCTAATAAGTCAACATCACCTAAAGTTCCAAAGTTTACATCAAGAAATCATTCCAAGACAAACATCATTGGAGATCAGAGCACAAAAGTCATAACAAGGTCCCAAGCAAAGAACTTAGCTAGCAATGAAGTGGTATGTTTACTATCTCAGATTGAATCTTTAAGTGTTGAAGATGCATGTAATGATTTAGATTGGCATGAAACTATGAAAGAAGAACTTGATCAGATTGTTAAGAATGACACTTGGGAACTGGTCCCAAGACCTAGTGATAAGAATGTGATTGGAACAAAGCGGATATTCAGAATCAAGATGAATGAAGATGGTACAGTAGTAAGAAACAAAGCAAGGTTAGTATGTAAAGGATATGTGCAAAGAGAAGGCATTGATTATTCTAACACATTTGTACTTTTCAGTAGATTATAAGCTATTAAGTTGTTTCTAGCTTATGCTACAGTAAAAAACTTCAAACTTTATCAGATGGATGTCAAGTCAACATTCCTAAATGGAGATTTGAAAGAAGAAGTATACATTGATCAGCCAGAAGGATTCACCTTATTAGATAAACTTGATATGGTATACAAATTGAAGAAAGCCCTCTATGGACTTAAGAAAGCCCCTAGAGTGTGGTATGAGAGACTAGATGGATATCTAACAAAGATTGGATTCAAGAAAGGAGCAATAGATTGTAATCTATTCATTAGAGAGACATCTGAAGGTTTACTACTTGTAGCTATATTTTTTGATGACATTATCTTTTGAGGTAATGAAAAACTAAGTGCAAAATTTTCCAAAGAAATGAAGAATGAATTTGAGATGAGTATGATTGATCCTATCAAATAATTTTTGGGACTAAATGTACAACAGATAGAAAAAGGAATTTTTATTAATCAATCAAAATATGTGAAAGAAATACTAAAGAAATTCAAGATGGATGATTGCAAGCCAGTAGGAACCCCTATGATCACTAGATGCAAGCTTACAAAATAAGATGACTCACCAGTAGTAGATATAACATTGTATAAGTCTATGATTGGTAAACTTATATATCTTACTCAGACTAGACCTGATATTTCAAATACAGTTGGCATAGTTGGAAGATTTGTAACAGAACCTAAACAAAGTCACCTCATGGTAGTAAAAAGAATTTTTAGATACTTGCAGGACACTATAGATTATGGTCTATGGTATCCTAATTTAGAAAATATTGAGCTTCATGTGTACACTGATGCAGATTGGGCAGGATGTGTTGATGATAGAAAGAGTACTTCAGGAGGAGCAGTGTTTCTTGGTAATAGACTTGTCACTTAGATAAGCAAGAAACAAAATTGTATTTCTTAGTCAATAGTAGAAGTGGAGTATGTTGTAGTAGCCTTGAATTGTTCTACAATAGTTTGGATCAAGTAGATGATAAAGGATTTTGGAATTTAGACTGATTATCCTATTTTTATTCACTATGATAACACTAGCACTATCAATATGTCAAAGAACCCTGTGATGCATGTAGGACAAAGCACATTGAGATCAAGTATCACTTCCTAAGAGAGAAAGTGGTAGAGAAAGAAGTCAAGTTGGACTATGTGAGTACAAAAGATTAGTTGGCGGATATATTCACAAAGCCCTTGCCTAATGATACTTTTGAGTATCTTAGGGAGAAGTTGGGAGTCATTCCCTTCCCCGATTCTACTTAGAAGAAAGAAGGAAAGGCATCAATCCTCAGGGACTGATGGAAGGTTGACTACTCTACCTCAAGAGTAGTACTAGTGCTTAAAATGAATGGTGCCCTTTGCCATTGATGTCAAAGGGGGAGTAATATATAGAGTCATGAAAAACAGAAGTAAAAGGAGGAGTAATATACTAAGGGGTAGCAGTATTCAGTTTTGACAGCTATACAGTTGAGGAAATGGAGAATATTAGAAAATATTGCAGTAGATGGATGATTCATCTTTGGGGGAGTTTTGAAGAGGAAATGGAGAATGTTATAAAAGAAAGGTTCATTTGGGTTGATGGTGGTTTTTCATTTCACATGTTGCCATCAATGCCAAAGGGGGAGATTGTTGGAGATTTGCCAGCAAGCCAGTACTGACTGTATGTTTGTCATTGATGACAACATATGGAAAGTAGCATGCATGGAAGTCTTATGCAATAAGTGTTCAGTATATGTAGCATGGACATGATATCAACATGATATTATGGGCACAAAGGTTAACTGTTAGTATAGATAGTTATATAGCATCTTGTGTCAGCAGTGTTCCTGACAGAGTTACAGGTAGTGTTCTGTGTATGGTTGTCCATATAGTTTTCATGGAGCCTTGAGCGCTTGGATATATGTTGAAGACATTTTGGTGATGTTTCAGTTATGGACCCATAGTTTGTTGATGATTAGAAGTGAAATTATGCAGTCGCTATTTGCAAGCAGCAGTTTCCTGTGTTTGTTCAAAAGAGCTGATAGAGATTTTATTGGTTATGTAGTTGCACCTATCCTTTGGGTATGCACCCTTGGATTTAAGCTTAGAGGAGAGTTATTGATGTTTTGTTAAGAGTACATGAGTTAATTCAGCTTACAAAGAAAGATCTAGTTGTTTTGGTAGAGCCGACAGTGTGTAGCATGTGTCTACAATTATCTTATTAGACAGGTCCCAAAATGTTTTGTGTGCATAGTAGAGCCGACAGAATATTTATTAGAGTTTTTTGTAGTTTCTCTAATATGATTTCAAGGTGGTTCTAATAGGCCAACTTGATTATATCATTTACAGGAAAGATATTTATAGGCAGTCATTTATGATTGTTGAAGTGTGGTTCATAGTTGATTAAGCAGAGTAGAGCAGAGTGTGCGAAGTATTGAGCCATTAGAAGAAGGTCTATGTGACCAAGTAAAGTACTTGTGCTATTCATTGGAACTGATCTAGATAGAAAGTCAAAGCGTAGTTCACCAAGATCCAAATATAGTGTGTATCTTTTATTCAAAAGGTTGTAGCCTTTGCCCATTTGAGCAGTGAGCTCTCAGATAATACATCCTCTCCCCTAACAGGGACAATTGTAAAAGACTCCTAATAGGGTCCGACCCTTGACCAAGTCTACTATACTAAATATATTGTAAAGCAACTCCTGATAGGGTTAAGGATCTTCTAACAAGGATCATAATAATCTAGTGCAGATTATTAGTGGGTGTCAATTCCCACCAAGGTTTTTACCTATTTCGGTTTCCCCATAACCAAAAGATTGGTGTTGTGTTCTTGTGTTCTTTCATTGTGTTTATGTTTTATGTTTGAGTATACTTAATTGGATAAAGAATTGAATCTTGTAGATAACTGATTCACCCCCCTCCCCCTCTCAGTTATCTCTTGGGACTATTCCTAACACAATCTTGCATCACCAAAAAATATTTCTAGTTTCTTTTCAATAAGGGCTATCTTGTGCAGAGCTTCTATTTTTGGAAATTTACTATTTTTAGTAAGTTTTTCATTTGAGCTGAGAATGATCTATTTTATTCCCTGGAGGTTCACTATGATCATATTAGTCTGCCAGTAAATTTTCATTTCCAGATCAAGTCTAGTTTTGAATATATTGAAAATTTTTGGAATCGGTAGTAGGGTACATAAAATTTGAACTCAGTTTTGAAGGCTTTAGACACCCCGAATGAGGTTGAAACTTCAACAAAATAAATCTTGCACTAATCCAATGTTGTAGAGCACTTCGTACCCTTTCCAAAATGGGGTCATAATATCCAATCGAGTTAATCAGTGATGACTTATGGTCTCTAGAAGTTGGGTCACCTAAAATGGAAGAAAATGAATTTCCTTCAAAATTTCTTGTTTTGAGTTCTGAAAGTTGTTCTAAGTCGACTCTGATGTAATAAAATAAAAATAAAAATAATTCTAGGGTTGCTCAGCCTTAAGGGCTAAAATTTCTAGAACCTTCTCAGGTGGTGGAAATTGCCTATATAAGGAAGGCCCATAGTGTTGTTTAAGATAGTTCAAGGTAATGATTTGAGGCTTTGTTCTATAGAATATTGTAAGGAAAATGCCCATGTGACTTTGCATTTTGTAATTCTAAAAATTTATAATTCTACACTTATAGAGATAATAAGACGCCCATTTTTTGTTCTTGTAAATTGTTGTTGTTTCTCTGTTTCTGTTATGTGTTTGTGGTATTAAGGGGAGCACCCTTCATCAAGTCTAGGCTCAAATTCAAAAATCAAACAAGTGTTATCTTTTAAATTACTTCTTTTCAAGACTCCTACATTCTTGTCTCCAATTATTCTACTCAGTGAGTGGTGTCTTCTCACATATTTTTCTAATATAAGTTTGGCAAATTGATCATTTGTATTTTTATCTCTCAGTGGAGGCTCATCTTGCTCATCGATTCCTTCTTGTTGTTTGCTTGGTTCTATCAACCAAATTACCATCTTGCATATAGAAAAATCTATTGTAATCCTCAGGTTCCTTTTTTCTATCCTCTTCATTCCTTTCTACAAATTCATCAATCCTCACATTTGCACTTTCAATAATTTTGTTAGTATCTTTTATCAAACATTTATATGTTTTAATTTTTGATGAATAATTAAGGAATATACCTTCATCTCCTTTAGAGTCAAACTTTCCATTTCTAGCATCTTTTAGTATCTAACACTTACTTCCAAAAAATTTGAACTGACTTACATTCGGTGTGTGTTCAAACCATAGTTCATAGGGTGTCTTGTTTGTACCTCTCTTCAAATGTATTCAGTTTAGAGTATAGACTGTAGTACTTATGGCTTCTCTCCAAAATGTTTGTGCAACTTTCTTGTCAATCAAAAATGTTCTAGCATAGTCAACAATATATCTCTTTCTTCTCTCAACTATCTCATCCTATTATGTAGTCCTCGGTGTAGACACTTGTCTCTTGATTCCATGCTCATTGCAGAAGATAATAAATTCATTGGAGATAAATTTACCTCTATCAGCTCTTTTTTTTACTTCGGTTATTTTCCTATTTCTTTTTCAACTCTTTCTTTATAACAACATTTTAAATGCATTAAATTTTTTTGAGAAACATAACAATCATCATTCTTGAATAATCATCAACAAAAAAAATAAAGTATCAATCTCAATAATAGCTTTGAACTTTCATAGGTCCACAAAGGTCAGTATGAACCAATTCTAAAATACCATTCGTAGAATAAGATTTTCTTATAAAACTTGACTTGGTCATCTTAATAATTTGACATTCTTTGCACATCACATTATCAGCTTTGTTAAATTTTGGTAGACCTCTTACTCTGGTTTTCTTACTCACTTTGATCAAGTTATCAAAATTTACATGACACGGTCTCTTATGCCATAACTATACATCTTCATTTTTTACAAACAAACAACTCTTTGCATCAGTATCAAGATAAAATAAATTACCTCTTGATTGTCCTCTAGTTCCAATTAGATGTCCATAAACACCATAGATCTTCACTTTTCTATTCTGAAATTCCAATTGTGGCTAGTATTGTTCAAATGTGCAACACTCAATAGATTATAGTTCAATCCTCTCACCCAATATGAATCATTGCATTTCATCTTCTCATTCAACACAATAGATCCTTTACCTTTCATAGGACATAGAACATCATTGTCAAATCTAACAAATCCTCCATCATATTCTTCTAAGTTCTCAAAATTTTCAATGTCACCAGTCATATGGTGTAAACAACCACTATCAATAATCAAGGGTTAGGTTTACTTACATGAGACACGAGTGCTTTCTCATCTCAAAAAATTTCTTCATCTGAGTCTTCTTTTACTGCAACAAAGATAATGCCATATTCTTTAATGATATCATCAGATTCATCATCAGTTACACCTTCCTCAGCTAGGTAACAAGATTTTTTACCTTTATCCTTAAAATATTTGAATCTTCAATGTTGGTTGTCTCGCTTATCAATCTTATCATTTCTATCATTGTTAAGACATCTAGATGCAATATGTCCAATCTTATCACAATTGAAATATTTTAATGGTAACTTACCTTTGTAGTTTCCTTTACCTCTAGGTAGTTGATTAGCTAGCATTGCTTCCAACTCTTCTTGTTCTCTTTCTTTAGTCAAGATAATGTCATACTCTTTTCCATGTGAATTGTTGTGATTCTCTTTTTCTCTTCTTGATGTTCCAATGCTAAAAGATGATTTGAAGGTATTTTAATGGTTAGTAGATTATTGTCATAATTAGTTAACTCAAATGTTGTCAGCTTACTGATTAGGGCTTCAAGGGTAACAACATTGTTTGGTATAAATCTCAATTCTTGAATTACAGATACTCTAATAGCATATTTAGAAGATAGAGTTCTCAAAATTTCACTTACCACTTCTTCATTTGTCAAGGTTCCTCCAACACCTTTGATGGCACTAATAACTTCTTTGAATCTACTACTATATTGTGTGATGTTTTCATCATCTTTCATTCTCATTTTATCATATTTTCCTCTTAGACTATCAACCTTATCTTTTTGAACATATTAATCTCCTCCATAGATAAGTGTAAATTTGTCCCACATCTCTTTTGAATTTGTACAGTCTTTGGTATCATTGAATTCATCATCGAAGCATGAAGAACCAATCTCTATCATAACTGAGTTGTGTTCCTTCTTTTCTTTCATCTAATCAACTGTCAAGGGTCTTGTGGTTGGTGGAGTGTAATCATTTTCCAGCAAGTCCAGGGCATGTTCCCCAATCCTAGATAGATACAATTTCATTCTGCTTTGCCATGTTTGGAAACTTTCCTTACTCAACTTAGATACTTCTCTCCTATACAGCTTTAGATCTTTTACTCAATTCTTTAAACTTATCTCTTCAGAGTACCTAACTCTGATAGCAATCAGTAAATTATTCACACCATATAACACCAGTATTTAACATGGAAACTCATCTTTGGGAAAAATCACTATGAGAATTGTCACCTACTAAGATAAATACTTTTCTGGAGTACATCCAATTAAGAGCCAATCTGGTTAAAAATTTGCAACTATCTTTGCATATCTCTTCAATCTTCACTTCAATTCTTCATCATCCACTGGTATCAACACTTCAACAAATCTTTGTTTTCCCACTCAAAATCTCTTTATTCCTTCTTCTTTATAATAGTTGGTAACGCTTCAACTATTCAGATTTGCTAGCTAATTACCCATACAAGATCATCCTTTATATAGATAATTTTTGCCTCTTAATGTCATCTATTGCATTTTACTTTAGTTAATCTTGACCATTAATTTTATTATACCTTGAAATTAGATCTTGATAACACATTTCCTTTTCACCTGGGAGCTTGAACTTTTCTTGGAACTTGTTCCTTCCTTTTTGCCACTTAGATCTTATCATAGGTATTCTTCTTGAAATTTCATAACCGTGGATCTTTGAAACTAACTTTCCTCATCATCATGATCATCCAACTCATCATAGCTAATCATTAAATATTAACTTAATCCATATTTAATAACTTTTCCTTGCTCGGTGTTCTTCCTTTGAATTTTGGTTAACTGCTCGGTGCCTAAACCTTTCTTTGTTGTTCCATGTCTTGAATTCCTTTCCCTTTATTGAGTGAACTTTCCTTTTTACTTTACCTTACTGAGTGACTTTACCTGCTCAGTAGCAAAAACAACTTATCATACTAAGTTGTTAAATCTTCATTATCATGCTTTTACCAGTTGACATAATCATATGTCAAGTGAAAAAATATTATATCATCATAATCTAATCATTGTTCGATCTATATCAACTGCCCATTTAAGTTCGACAACTTCTCATTTCTTCTCCTCCTTAACTCATTTAACTTATATCATTACCAAATGATATGGCAACATAACATAAATTAGAAATCAATTGCTTGACATCAATGACAAGACAATAACATATATAACCTTTCTACTATCATCATGTAGTCCTCTTAGCTTGGTCAGACTTCATCATCAGCTCCATCACATAATCAATCTTCAACATTACTATCAGTTATAGTAACATACTCTATCAAATCAAAATGCATTCAATCAACATCCATCAACATGTTAAACTAGCATTTATTATATCATCACTTCTCAATCATCTAATCGATAATTATTTAATCATAACTCACCAATACATCGAATCATCGAGCCAAACAAATCTATCTTACAACAATCTCTCTTATAGCATAGAGAATTTGAATATTATTATGAATTGGTATGATGTATTAGTTCTTAAAATAAATAGCAAAATGGGTCTTATTTATGATTTATTGCTTATGAATAATGGTCCTATTTATGATTTCTTTCTTATAAATAATGTGTATGAATATGATATTTTTATGTCACCTTTTATTTGGAGAATACATGCAATAATGTGTAACTCTTATATGTTTACCATAGTCAATCATAGTAGGGATAATAAGTGAATACAAGGAGGGAAAATTTGTTGTGAGGTCTTCTTCAAAGCACACCAACTCATGTTGTGATGAATAGTCCAATGATGGATTCCCTACCCTTGGGATCAAAAAGGAAGGATGCTCCAGATACCCTATTGCAGTTTCATCAAACTCTTACCTTGGTTGTCCATTATGTTAAGAATCTCTAATCATAGGAGGAAGGATAAGAATGATGTTTTGGGAACCCTAGCTTGAACTTTCTTCATCTTTGAGCTATCGTAAGGCTAATTGGAACCTTTCTACTTAGAGGATTAATCTTTTCCTTGATCCTTTTGAAAGGATTGGGATGTGAAGGCTTGTCCTAAAAGGATGTCCTAACTTGATCAAAGTGAGTAAGAAAACCAGAGTAAGAGGTCTACCGAAATTTAACAAAGCTGATAATGTGATGTGCAAAGAATGTCAAATTATTAAGGCTTGTCCTAGAAGAATATGTAGCTTAAAAAATTTCTCCAACTAAGAAATTAGAATATTTTTTAAAAAAACTTGGTTGAAAACAATGAGCCCTAGGACAAAGTTGAATCTGAAAAAATTTGATCGTAATGCACAAAGGCTTGTCACTAAAACCCTAGGTCATGTTTGAGAAGTCTAAAGTGTGGCATGCAAAAAAATGAAGAAGCAAAAAAACACCGTGAAATGCTATAAATGCGAGCTAAAAAACTGAGGAAACCCCATTTGCAAAAAATAACCAAAACTAAGATCATATGATTTAGAAAAAGGGTCAACTATTGCAGAAAAATAACCCATAAAGGGTCATATGGAAGGTTAAGAGTTGTCAAGAAGAAGAAGGGTCGTCGATATACAAAAGAATGACGAAAAAAATATGAAAATTACGATGTAGATAAAAAGGACCAGCTAAAGAGGACTGGCAACGTGTGGGGAAAGAGCTCGAGCCATAGAGAAATTGCAAGCATAGGAAAAAATGACTATGAGAAGACTAGAAAAATACAAAAATATGTTTTTATTTGTAGAGAAATGGTCGAATAACCAAAGAAAATGAACATAAGACTTAAGAAAACAAAAAATCATGTTTTATTTTCAAGGTCAAGATTTTGAATCATTTGGAATCGAAAGAAAAAATATTCACCCCTGAAAAGTGGTAGCCAAAAAACCCTAGATGCCAAGAAATTAATTTTGAAAATTTCATAAACTATAATTTAAAAAAAAAAATTTATCACTACTCTAATATCATATTATGAATGTAATTGGTAAAAAAATAAATGTATTGAATGAATGATCAAGCAATCATTTATAAATTATAGAGAAACAATGTTTCTATTATGATACAATCATAGAAAGAGAAACTATCTAATATTTACAGAATCTACAATGTTGACCATTAACCAAGGAAAAATAAAGATATCATAAAGATTTTATCTAATATCTTTAACATTAAATTTTTCCACATTTCCATGTAACAATAACATTAATTATTTATTAATATATGTTGATATTTGGTCATAACTTTTAGGGTTCATAAAGTTAATATGAGTTCAAAAAGTAACGTCACAAGTGTTATAAAAAAAAGGCAAGTGTAGGAGTGACCCAAAAAACTTATCTCCCACCACCTCCTATGTCTATCTTACATCAGATATTTATGTAAGGGCCTTAATTTTATTAGAAATTAACCTTTATTTGAGTTATAAAATATCCTAAGTGTCATGAAATATTTTATTCCAAAATTATTTTCCCTCATTTGAGAACTTATTACCAAAATTTGGGAACATGGGAGTCACAAATGTCCATCACAAATTTAGAATGTTGGCACCTATTATGAGAGAGATAGAAACTTTCAGATTTTTTTTCTACACACATAGTGTTCAATAGGTCTTCTCTTAGACACAAATCTAACTTATTCTCTACACTTCCTTTTAATCATCTTTAGCTTTCCTTGAGATTATTGTGTTTTTTCCAAATTTTAATACACCTGATATTTTCTTCTGTTAAACAGTTTCCCAATTTGTTGCTTCAAAATATTTCATGTTGTGAAATTTGAGGTGACTTATACTTTTATCACATATGTTTACCTCTGATTAAATACATTTATAGTGGATCTAATCCTATTTTTCATGTTTTGGAAATCTCTATTTGTGCTCTTCTTAGTTTGCTTCTCTAGCTAGGCAAACACCACATTTTATTAAAGTATTCCCAACTTGTTTGTTGTCAGTCCTGCTTGTCAATTTCTTATTGATTCACATTATGTCTTTTGATTGACTTGTCATAAATGAGTTTATGTTGAATTGGTGAATACTATATCCATCTAAAGAGTTTCCTCTCATTATTTGTTTGATTTGTTTTAGTTTCTTCTTGTGTTTTGAGCCAAGCATTCATTGTTCATATTTTTTTTCAGTCTATTTTAACCTAATAAGGCTAAGCTTATTTTCTATCAAGTTTGTATTGGATTAGTAATAAATAAAATTGATGTTAGTGATAATGGTTAAATAAATAATGTTAATAGTTTAAAATTGTAAGTTGTGGTAGTTGGATGCAAATACATCCCTATAATATTTCTAGGTTACTTTAAGGGAAAGAAAAGGAAATAATGCTTAAGTAAGCAAATGTAAAATTTACCCTGAATAGGTAAAGATGTCCCAAAGAAATCAATATATCAATTGTTATTATTGGTTGTAGTCATGGTCTAATATGTGTATTTTCTCTACCAAATTCACTTTGGTGTATAATAAATATAAGATTCAATCCAAGAGAAAAAGATACAACAACAAGTAAGAATCGAAGTCCATTAATAGAGAAATCATAGTTGTCCATATGACATGCCTAGCAACCAGGGAGATTGTGTATGATACCAAAAGTATTTTCATATTCAATGCTACTTTAAATCTCATAGAAAGATAATAACGTGTATTGTTTCATTTGGAAGGTAATACAAATATATTTGAATTCATAAAGCAGGGGAAGAAAAGTACAAGCTCTATAACAAATATTATCTCAATTCAAACTAATATAGCTCCAATTTATAGAGGTATTTTTATATTGAACTTTGTGATTAAATAAAAATGTTTATGTATTATGATATCATAATTAAAGTATCAAGTCGTACTAGTAGAGTTGAATAAAGTGTTGAAATTGTAATTGAAAGGTCTTGAGATCTAATTTTGATGTTGATACGTTTTGTCCTTTCATTAACAAGGTGTAAATAAGACTAAGTGGCATGTAAAAATTTGTAGCATAGGTGACTTATGACTTAAGAGTCATTTCTCACATTGAGGATGGTCATGGATTCAAAATTCACAATGGTTTATAATGAATTTTATGAATTTTTTGATAGGGTGCAAGCATTGTGTTGAAAAATTGGATGAAAAATTGAACTCAAGTTTTGTTGACTAGCTCTAAAGAATTGGTGACTTTTGTATGATTAACAATCATGAGATAAGTGATTTTCTATAATATCTCATTTTTAAAATAGGATTTAGTAATAAACAATAATAATAACTTTAAAATTTAAGAAAACAAAAATATAAAAGAACAAAATTAAAATATAACATAATTAAAAATAAGTTAATGAAAGGTCAAAAGACATGAAGTGGAAGGTTATGACTCCCTCAAACATGAGATACAAAAAGGGAGAAGATTACTTCATTTGAATGGGGAGAGAGGAAGGAAGAAAACAAGAAATGTGTGATTTAAGAAAAAATTAATAGAAAAAAAAAAAGAAATGAAAAGAAAAATAAAGAAGTAATTTTTCAAAAGGAAAAGTTTTGAAAGGTTGTGACACTAAAAAATGACATAAATGGTGAAGGGTGTTGACTCTTTTGAAGGGTGGCAATTGTGAAAGGTTGTGACAATTGTAAAGAACATATATAACGAAGATGTGTGACTCTCTCCCACATTGGAAAATATAAAAGGATTATGTTTCATTTTAAGAGGACATTCAAATGAAATCAATGTGGGGTACAATATATTATTCAAAAATGAAACAATGAAAAGTGGTGACTCAATTCTTCTTTTTGTTAACTCAAAGGTATCTTTATGACTCATCTCAATACCCAACCCATCTTACATTGGTCTTACATATTTCCAAGTTGGAGTTCAAGAAGGGGTGAATTGAGACAAAACTAGCCCTTTAAGAATTAATGAAAGAAAAAATGGAATAAGAAAATAAAAGGAAGTGACTTATTCAAAAGAAAAAGTTATAAAAATTTGTGACACTCACAAAAGACAAAAAATAGTGAAGGGTTGTAATTCTTTCAAAAGGTGACAATTGTGAATGGTTGTGATGATTGCAAAGGGAAGACATGATGAAGAGGTGTGATTCCCCATGATATTAGAAGATAATATGGGGAAAAGGTTTCATTTTAGGAGGACATTCAAGTGAAATCAGTGTGAAGTATAATATATTATTTACAAAGGCAACAATGAAAAGTGTTGACATAATTCTTTTTTTGTTAACTCAAATGTATTGAATTTGTGACTCAACCCAATGCCCAACTTGTCTTTCCTTACTCTTACATATTTCCAAGTTGGGGTTCATGAATGGGTGAATTGATGCAAAACTAGCCCTCTAAAAATTAATGGGAGTGAAAATAGAATAAGAAAAAAAATAAGTGACTTCTTCAAAAGGTAAAATTATGAAAGGTTATGACACTCACAAATGACAGAGATGGTGAAACGTTGTGACTATTTTCAAATGTGACAATTATAAAAAGGTAGTGACAATTGCAAAGGGAAAACATGGTGAAGAGATGCGACTCTTCCCCACATTGGAAGATACAAAGGGGAGAAGGCTTCAATTTATGAAGACATTAAAATGAAATCAATGTGTGGTATAATATATTATTCAAAAAGACAACAATGAAAAGTGGTGAGTCGATTTTTTTTTTAATTCAGAGGTATTTTTATGAATTAGCTCAATGCCAAACCTACCTTACCTTGGTCTTACATCTTGCCAAGTTGGGGTTCAGAAAGGGGTGAGTTGAAAAGACAATCCCTCTAAGAATTAATGCAATAGAAAAATGAATAAGAAAAATAAGTGACTTCTTCAAAAGAAAAAGTTATGAAAGGTAGTAACACTCGCAAAAGACAATAATGGTGAAAGGTTGTGACTATTTCAAAAAGTGGCAATTGTGAGAAGTTGTCACTCTTTATAAGAGAAGATATGGTGAAGAGGTGTAACTCTTCCCCACATTGGAAGATACAAAGAGGAGAATGTTTCATTTTACGAGGACATTCAAACAAAATCAATGTAAGGTATAATATATTATTCACAAAAGAAAATAATGAAAATTAGTGACTTAATTCTTTTTTTTTGTTAACTCACAGATATCCCTATGACTCAACTCAATGCCCAACCTACCTTACCTTGGTCTAACATATTGCCAAGTTGGGGTTTAAGAACGAGTGAGCTGAGGTAATACTAGCCCTCTAAGAATTAATACAAGAGAAAAATGAATAAAAAAATTAAGAAAGTGACTTCGTCAAAAGGAAAACTTATGAAAAGTTATAACACCGACAAATAATAGAAACAATGAAGGGTTGTGACTCTTTTGAAGGGTGGCGATTGTGAAAGTTTATGACAATTGCAAATGGTAGACACAATGAAGAGATGTGACTCTCCCCATATTGGAAGATACAAAGGGGAGAAGGCTTAAATTTAGATATTCAAATGAAATAAATGTGGGGTATAATATATTATTCAAAAAGACAAAAATAAAAAGTGGTGATTCAATTATTTTTCGTTAACTTAGAGGTATCCTTGTGACTTGGCCCAATGCCCAACCTACCTTACCTTGGTTTTATGTATTGCCAAGTTGGGGTTCAGAAAAAGGTTAGTTGAGGCAAGACTAGCCCTCTAAGGATTAATGTTAGAGAAAAAGGAATAAGAAGAAAAATAAGGAAGTAAGTCATTCAAAAGGAAAAGTTGTGACATTCGCAAATGACAAAAATGGTGAAGAGTTGTGACTCTTTCAAAGAATGACAATTGTGAAAGGTTGTGACTCTTTCTAAGAAAATATATGATGAAGAGAAGCGACACTTTCTCACATTGGAAGATACAAATGAGAGAAGGTTTCAATTTACGAGGACATTAAAATGAAATCAATGTGGTATAATATATTATTAAAAAAGAACACAATGAAAAGTGGTGAGTCAATTTTTTTTTTAATTCAGAGGTATCTCTATGAAGTAGTTCAATGCCCAACCTGTCTTACCTTGGTCTTACATCTTGCCAAGTTGGGGTTCAGAAAGGGGTGAGTTGAGGAGAGACTATCCCTCTAAGAATTAATAGAATAAAAAAATGAATAAAAAAAATAAGGAAGTGACTATTTCAAAAGGAAAAGTTATGAAATGTTGTAATACTCGCAATGTGGTATAATATATTATTCAAAAAGATAACAATGAAAAGTGGTGAGTCATTTTTTTTTTAATTCAAAGGTATCTCTATGAATTAGTTGAGTGCCCAATCTACCTTACCTTAGTCTTACATCTTGCCAAGTTGGGGTTCAGAAAGGGATGAGTTGAGAAGAGACTAACCATCTAAGGATTAATGGAACCAAAAAAAGAATTAAAAAAAAATAAGGAAGTGACTCCTTCAAAAGAAAAAGTTATGAAAGGTTGTAACACTCACAAATGACTATAATGGTGAATGGTTGTGACTATTTCAAAAAATAGCGATTGTGAAAAGTTGTCACTCTTTTTAAGAGAAGATATGGTGAAAAGATGTAACTCTTCCCCACATTGGAAGATATAAAGAGGGCAATGTTTAATTTTGGAGGATATTCAAACAAAATCAATGTAGGGTATAATATATTATTCACAAAGAAAATAATGAAAAGTAGTGACTCAATTTTATTTTTTTGCTAACTCACAGATATCCATATGATTCTGCTCAATGCCCAACCTACCTAATTTGGTATTACATATTATCAAGTTGGGGTTTAAGAAGGAGTGAGTTGAGGTAAGACTAGCCTTATAAGAATTAATGGAAGAGAAAAAGGAATAAAAAAATATTAAGAAAGTGACTCATTCAAAAGACAAAGTTATGAAAGGTTGTGACACCAAAAAATAATAGAAATAGTGAAAGGTTGTGACTCTTTTGAAGGGTGGCAATTGTGAAATTTTGTGACAATTGAAAATGGTAAACATGATGAAGAGATGTGACTCTCCCCCACATTGGAAGATATAAAAAGGATAAGGTTTCAATTTAGGACATTCAAGTGAAATCAATGTGAAGCATAATATATTATTAAATATGCAAAAATAAAAAGTGGCGATTCATTTTTTTTGTTAACTCAGAGGTATCCTCGTGACTTGGCCCAATGCCTAATCTACCTTACCTTCGTCTTACATATTGCCAAGTTGGGGTTCAGGAAGGGGTAAGTTGAAGAAAGACTAGCCCTCTAATTATTAATGTAATAGAAAAAAGAATAAGAAGAAAATAAGGAAACAAGTCATTCAAAAGGAAAAATTTATGAAAAATTGTGACATTCACAAATGACAAAAATGGTGAAGTGTTGTGACTCTTTTGAAGAGTGGCAATTGTGAAAGGTTGTGAATATTTCTAAAAAAAGATATGATGAAGATATGTGACTCTCCCTCACATTGGAAGATACAAAGGGGAGAAGGTTTCAATTTATGAGGACATTAAAATGAAACTAATGAAAGAGAAAAAAGAATAAGAAATAAATAAGAAAATGACTCCTTCAAAAGAAAAAGTTATGAAAGGTTGTAGTGACACTCACAAAGGACAATAATGGTGAAGGGTTCTAACTCTTTCAAAAAGTGGCAATTGTGAAAAGTTGTCACTCTTTCTAAGAGAAGATATGGTGAAAAGATGTAACTCTTCCCCACATTGGAGGATACAAAGAGAAAAATGTTTCATGTTAGTAGGACATTCAAACGAAATCAATGTAAGGTATAATATATTATTCACAAAAGTAAATAATGAAAAGTGGTGACTCAATTATTTTTTTTGTTAACTCACAGAATGACTCAGCTTAATGCCCAACTTACCTTACCTTGGTCTTACATATTGTCAAGTTGGGGTTCAAGGAGTGAGATGATGCAAGAATAGCCATCCAAGAATTAATAGAAGAGAAAAAAATAAAAAAAATTAAAGAAGTGACTCCTTCAAAAGGCAAAGTTATGAAATATTGTGACACTAATAAATAATAGAAATAGTGAGGGGTTGTGACTCTTTTGAAGGGTGATGATTGTGAAAGCTTGTGGTGATTACAAATGGTATAGATGATGAAGAGATGTGAGTCTACCCCACATTAAAAAATACCTCAATTTAGGACATTCAAGTGAAATCAATGTGGGGTATAATATATTATTCAAAAAGACAAAAATAAAATGTGGTGATTCAATTTTTTTTAATTAACTAAAAAGTATCCTCTTGACTTGGCCCAATATCTGACTTACCTTACCTTGGTCTTACATATTGCCAAGTTGGGGTTTAGGAAAGGGTGAGTTGAGACAAGATTAGCCCTCTAAGGATTAATGTAATAGAAAAAGAAATAAAAAGAAAATAAGGAAGTGAGTCATTCAAAAGGAAAAGTTATGAAAGGTTGTGACATTCGCAAATGAAAAAAATGGTGAAGAGTTGTGACTCTTTCGAAGAGTGGCAATTGTGAAAGGTTGTGACTCTTTCTAAGAAAAAATATGATGAAGAGATGTGACTCTCCCCCACATTAGAAGATACAAAAGTGAGAAGGTTTCATTTTAGAATGACATTGATATGAAATGTGGGGTATTATATATTATTCAGAAAGAAAACAATGAAATGTGGTGACTCAATTCATTTTTTTTGTTAACATATAGGTATACCTATGACTCAGTATGGGGCCTCCCCGAGTAACCATATAAAACAAACTGTCTTGGGGCTCATAGAACACACCTTCGCACAGGATAGAAACAAAAGATCTTACCTCCTACCTATACCCAGTAAAGGTTGGCCTCCCAGTGTCCAAACTGCCTTACCTTCGTCTTACATATTGTCAAGTTGGGGTTCAGAAAGGGGTGAGTGAGGAAAAATTAGTTCTCTAAGAATTAATGGAAGAGAAAAATGAATAATCTTGAAAAAAATAAAGAAGTGACTCCTTCAAAAGATAAAGTTATGAAATATTGTGACGTTCACAAAGGAAAAAAATGGTAAAGGGTTGTGACTTTTTTAAGGGTGGTAATTGTGAAAGGTTGTAATGATTTCAAAAGGAATAAAATGATGAAGATGTTGTTGGAAACTGCAATTGAAGCAATTGTTGTATTGTCATTGATGTCAAACCTTAACTGGTAAGACTGTTGCTATCTAAATATCTATTTGATTGTTGTTAAGGGGAAAGGCAAGGTTGGTAACAATAGCACCTAAGGAAAGGTTGAGTTATCTTGATACTTCAATGAGTACTTGATTATGTGGCACAATGATAAGACAATGTATTGTTTACCTTAGTAAGAATGAAGACTAAGCTGGTAGGCTTAACCAAGCAAAAGTGAAGAAATCTAGTTTAAGTTGAGTGTTGTTAGTGTTGACCGAGCTAGTATATACCGAATAAATTTAGTGTTGACCAAACACCAGTTAATTGTCGAGGAAGACATTATTAGCTGAGGAAACAGTTTTTGAGGTGATCGAGCTTTCTAGTGAAGACCGAGAAGTTGAACACAGTATTGACCAAGCGTCAGTATTTTGCATTTGAGGGAGAATTCAGATTACCAACCGACATCGTTGAATTCTTGGATTATGTAAAACATGTTGACTTTATTTATTTATTGTATCAAAGAATTTAATGCACTATAAAATATTTTATTGTAAATCTATTAAGAGACTCGACATATTTCTAGAAGGATAGCTGAAGAACATAATGTAGGACAGATTCAATGAATCTGACCTAACCCTAATATCTACAAAGGAGATTAAGTGGAAAAAGATGTCTGACCTAATAGAGGAAGTATTAAGGAAACTTGAGTTGAGGTTGAAGGAAGAGAGGATGCTGGAAGTATTGTTGATGTTATTGACTGTCTAAGCAGAGAAGGTTGAAGGAGAAGTGTTGTGATTGCTTGAAGAGAGTTCTGAAAAAATCAGTGATGGAGATGGTAAAGGTTCATAGTCAGTAAGCCAACATATGTGTACAAAATTGGATCTGATATTTGCAAAGTGATTTGTATGTTATTCAGATCAATACTACTGCTACTTTCTAACCATTGTATTAGTCAAAATCCTTTTAATAGAGGTTGACCTAATAGTCATAGGTATAAATCCTTTGAACAAGGTTGCATTATAATGGAGTGTATGTAAGTCTTATAACAAGGTGCACTTTTAACAAAGTGGTTTAAATCTTTTAACCGGGTCACACCTGACAGTGTGTTTGTAACCTTTGATAGGGTTGGCTTTTCACCGAGCTCACTTCAGAAGAGTGAACATAATAGTAACATGTTACAAAGTGGTTTTTTCCAAATTGAGTTTCCACTCTAAATCCAGGTGTTGATACTTGTGTGAATGTTTTGGTTTGAACATTTCTATGTTTTACAAATTAGATGCTATTAGTTAAGTGGACTCCAATGTTATATATTTTTGTTATGCAATCAGTAATGATCGAGTAGCTATTGGTTATTAGATCTGATTTGTTGAAGAGTTTTAAAGTTTGTTTTATACATTTGGACCTGAGAACAACTGATTCACCCCCCCTCTCTATTGTTCTAAATCATATTAATAGATGTGTGACTCTCCCCATGTTGGAAGTTATAATGGGGAGATGGTTTCAATTTAGAAGGACATTCAAGTGAAATTAATGTGGGGAATAATATATTATTCACAAATGAAAAAATGAAAAAATTTTACCCAATTCTTTTTTTTATTAACTTGGAGGTATTTTCGTGACTCATCTCAATGTCCAACCTTCCTTACATTGGTCTTACATATTTTCAAGTTGGGTTTTAGGAAAGGGTGAGGTTAGAAAAGACCATCTCTCTAAGAATTAATGGAAGAAAAGAAAAAAATAATGATAAAATAAAGAAGTGATTCGTTCAAAATGAAAAGTTATGAAAGATTGTGATGCTTGTAAAGGAAAAAAAAATTAAAGGGTTGTGACTCTTTCGAAGGTGGTAATTGTGAAAGGTTGTAATGATTGAAAATGACAAACATGATGAAGATGTGTTACTCTCCCCCACATTAGAAGATGCAAAGGGGAGAAGGTTTCTATTTAGAAGGACTTTTAAGTAAAATCAATGTTGGATATAATATATTATTCACAAAGGCAACAATGAAAACTGGTGACTCAATTTTTTTTTGTTAACTTAGAGGTATCCATACGACTCATCTCAGTGCCCAAGTTGTCTTATCTTGGTCTTACATATTTCCAAGTTGGGTTTCAGGGAGGAGTGAGATAACACAAGACTATCCCTCTAAGGATGCAGGTTATAGCCTACAAGATAGGTGCATTAAATAAGTTTGGGCCACAAAGTCAAACTTGATATGAATGGAGAGAAAACCCATGGCCCAAGCCACATATGCTACGCATACAGGCTATGGTGACTCAATTATTATGAATGGTAGTGACCCTTTCACCAATAAAGTATAAAGGAGATTTCATTCCAAATATTTAAGGACTTATCAATTATTATCCTTCCTCCATCATCTCCCAAGAAATCAAGAAATTAATAAATTAGAAAGATCAAGAAAATAATAATTAAATTCACATAAATCATCAATTTAACTAGGATCAAGAATAGATACAATTCAAAAATCAAGCATCACTCTATCAAATTAGCATTCATTCAACCACCATCCATCAACATATTAAACTCACAAATACCTTGAATCATCGAACTAGTCAAATATATCTTACAACGATCTATCTTATAGTATAAATAATCTGAATATTATTACAAATTGATATGAATTTGTTGGAATAACTTCCAACATCCCCCTTCAAGATTCGTGACATGGTTTAACAACCTCCTGTGTCTACTTTAAGTCTATTGGTTGTATTGGGCATTAACAGGTCGATCTTTTGGTGCAACGACAACCATTAGTTGTAACAAGTGGTATAAGAGATTGGTCACATGTTTGAATCCCCTCAGGTGATGCTAAGGGGGGATTGTTTGACTAACCTCCAATGTCCCCCTTTGGGATTTGTGACATGGTTTAACATCCTCCTTTGTCTTCTATAAGCCTAGTGGTTGTATGAGACATTAATAGATCAATCTTTTGGTGCAACGACAATTGCTAGTTATAACATAAGCATTAATTCTTATAATAAATATCATAGTGGGCCTTATTTATGATTTCTTACTTATGAATAATAGTCATATTTATGATTTTTTTCTTATAAATAATGTGTATGAATATGATATTATTATGTCAACCTTTATTTAGAGAAAATATGTAATAATGTGTAACTCTTATATGTTTACCATGGTCAATCATGGTAGGGGTAATAAGGGAATACAAGGAGGGAGAAATTGTTGTGAGGCATCCTTCTAAGCATGAGGCCATGGGGGTGTAAGGATGCCCTACCCTTGGGCTTAGAAAGGAAGGATGCTTTAGACACCCTATTGTAATTTCCTCAAACTCTTACATTGGTCATCCATTATGTTAATGAGCTCTAACCATAGGAGGGAGGATAAGTGTGATGTTTAGGGAACCTTGGCAATGACATTTCCATGTTTGGTGCATTACTTTAGTGGGATCATGATGAGTTAATTCTCAACTGTGGGCATAATGTTTTTTATATTAGAGTAGAGAAACAAAATCTTGATGGATATTTTCACAACATTGGAAACTTGGCCAACTACATTTAAAGGCTCTATCAACTTGCATCCAAGAGAGTTAAGGGGGTAGTAGAGGTAGTACTTGAAGTCATGGTGCAACATAGAGATTTCAACAGGTGTTCATTCTAGTCTCCATAATTGGCTTAGAATCTTGGTACTTTCTTTCAAAGGACAACCAATTTTGAAGGTGGATTTCTTGAGGGGAAGCAATCTTTGGATCAAGAGGATTGTAATGTCCCCAAGTTTTCAAAAGTGGCTTAATTAAATTAATTAATTAAGTTTCCCAAAAATTAATTGTATATCCTAAGGATGACTTCAATTAATTAATTTACTTGTAAAACACAGTGGAAATAATAAATTAATAAAGCAAGTCTACTTATTTAACCTAACCTTTTAGATGTTTCTTGGAGATCTTTATAAGGTGGTTGGATAGGTGAAGTAAATCATCATCAAATATTTGGAATTTCATTGTTACTTTTGTTGAAGGCATGCTAGTTGAAGGAGTGTGCAGTTCTAGTGGTGAGACTATCTACCCTAGTCTCTGGTTGGAAATATCATTTTAGATATTCCACTTTGTACCTATTGGAGATTATACAAATTTGTGAAGTATTCATTCGAAGAAAAATTTGTAGAAATAAGATATTCACAGGTCTATGGTCATTTATGTTTTGAGATTCTCGACTTGGTAAAATATAATTTTATTTTGAAATATAATATTATTGTCGCCAGTCTCTATTGTTCATGTTATCTTTGGATATTTTGATATATATCGTATGCTTTATATGTTGTGATTACTTGATATTATTTCTATGATTATTGACACTTAATGTGCAAAGATAGGAAAATATTGTGCATCGGCTCAATATATCATCATGGACTAAATTAATATTTATATAGTTGGAAGATAAATATATTGATGGTGTGATATTACCTAATGAATTTAATATGACTGAGAAATATATTAAGTCAATGGTTAATTGAGAATATTGGGTGTAGTATTTTGTGTTGGAGCCAACATCGACAAATCAAAGGTTATAAGCAGGATTAAGGGATGGCATCAAATATTCATGTTTCTGACATTAGAAAGCAAAATTCAAAGATAAAAATTTGTATCAGCTTTAATTAAGTATGGGGAAGATAAAATTATGATTTCTTTATCAATACGACAGTAGTATTGGGTGAATATGTTTCTTGGTCATATCTCAATATTGGCGTGAACATTCATGTGTCATGAGCTCCTATTGAGGGGTTGACTTGCATATTTTATGGTAACCAATATAATAGTGTATGCTTAGTGCAGATTCAACAATATTGATATTTTGCCTTTGCCTATGATGGATATTCCCACTGTGTGTAATTTTATAGCTTAAGCCCTTGAAGAAATCCCTACCAAGGCACAAAGATTCCTTTTGTCATGCAAGAAATCGAGCATTTCTTGGTGTCTACTACCATATTGTGACTTCATTCTTTTCGTTAATGGGAGGAGGTTGATTATTCTATCACTCTAATGTTTGGAGATAAATATTTATAATGTTTGTGCAAAATTCGTATTGGTGGTTTGATATTTGGTAGAATCTCATCTCATCTCAGTGAGTATAACAAAATAGAATATGGTTATGGATTGCTTTGATATCAGCGGATAACTTATTGCCACAAGATACTTAAAATTGGCATGAATGTTGGGTGGACTTTGCTTGTGTTGCTAGATAATTCTTCTTGAACCAAACAAAACTAAAAAGAGATTCTTCATGGCCAATTGAGTGTATCTCCATATGCAATCACCATTATAGTTAGATTGTAGTGCGGGTGGTGGAAGGGTCAATATTTTTTGATTCTTTGGTGCTGAGTGAACTCATATACTAAGGAATAGACATTCATATGACCTATAGTAAGGGATCTATAAGCATATAAGTTCTAATTGTGAACAACACCATTAGAGGAGTTTGAGATAAACTACAACCAACAAATCATATTTGGTAAAGGGTAGAGTTAGAGGAGATTGTGGTTCCTACCATACCTTTCCAAGTGTTGTTATGATTTCAGAGGGATAGAGAAATACTTTCTCTTGTTATTCTATTAACTAATTAAGGAATGGTTTTTGTCTCAATATGAATGTGTGGAAGGATATAATTATTATCATTTAGTCAATGTTTGTTTTTTAAACATCAAGTCAATCCATTTCCCCTCCATAAATGAAATGAAACATTTTAAACTATCAATTAAGCCACTTTGAAAACATCACTCAAGGAAAATATTGGAAAATTATTGGTTCAAATCAGTCAGGGATATCACAGTCGTTTAGAATACAATAAAATATGACATACTCAAATTTATTTCAAAACCTGATACTCATAAATACAATAAATTTAAGAGCATACAACCAACCTTCTATATTGGTTAAATCATTTTCTATTCTCTATTACTATCCTAACAACAATACGCCAACAAGAAAGTCAAGTTATACACTCCTATGATATCTCTCTCTTGTCCGAGACACTGATACAACATCAAATCCAAAGTTGTCTTTGAAGTATACTACTTCCAACATTGTTAAACATATCCAAGGCACTGCACCTCATCTTGTCTCCACAAAAAGGTCAACAAGAAACCAAAAAAAAAGGATATAATTTGAGAAGTTAAAAAATTTGCACTACTATGCTTAGTTTTATAGAATCTATCAAACAAGAGAATGATTTAGCAATATACTGACTACAATGATGGCATTACTAGCCTTAATCCATAAATATATTCCACTACAAGACATTTACAACCAAGCATACATATGACAACTACCAAGGTAATAACTCCCTAATATTAATGCCCATAGACAAAATAAGATATCATGAAGCTCGCCATATGAGATTTGTCCATCATAAATATTGATAAACTATACAAACTCTAATGCACACTAATAAGAAGGTGCAGGATGGAGTTTTTAAAATAATCTTCAATGATTATTAACTATCTCTAACTTGTTGATTGTATCTAAAAGTGTAAGAAAGACTACCTTGATATTATCCTCCCTTGACAACTATGTAGAATAGACAAATTTACATAGGGAGACTATGGCATAGAATGATGCATGACTATGGTTGTCTATCAGAACCCAATTTGAATCAGAAGACCATACTACAACATTGAATATAAGAATTGTATAAGTTATGCTTTTAAAGTTTAAACCCATGTTTTCCTGCTCTAGTAAACCATAAAACATGAAAAAAAAACAATATCCTTCCATTCCCTACAAACACAAAGAGTAGTATTTCTAGTAATATATGCAACAAACCATCAACCAAATCTATGCTTAAGAAAAAAAGTCAGAAATAATACCTTCATCAAATTCTCAATAATCAACATGTTGTTCATAGCAGTCAAGAGCACAACACAAAATTAAATAATCTTGCATGGCTCTACAATGTCAAGAAAATAACAACAATAAGGTGTAGGAAACAAAAAATATGGAATTTCATAAATATATAATTCAATGAAGTTAAATCAAGATAAAAATATTAGATCATATGCCACATTTGGATGAACTTGCATGCACCTTATCATTAAACATTAATAGGAACACCATAAAACTAAATCTATGGTCCCAAAGTTATGTTCTCATCATACACCCACAACCTAATCCATAAGTTGGTATTTTAGAGGTTAAATGAAATCGTCTTTCCAAAATATTAGTTTCAACATCGTAGAGATTAAAAAAATAGGTGTCTAATTAATGTAGAAGGAATATCATAATATGGAGTTTAAAGAATGGAAAACTACAAATTATATGTTCCTGTAGTTCTAGCATTATGATTTTAGGATCATAATGGCTAGAGATAGTACAAATTTTCACTGAGAATCCAAAATAAATGTTCAAGAGCACTCTAAAAAGGGTGAATGAAGAAAATTCTCACAATTCAAACCACTTAAAGTTGTGGTGATATCCAAGCATCAAGAACTATAGGCAATTGACTACAACTGATGATTAATGGAGTAACAAAACATTTTGATAAACTTGTCATATTTAACTTTTTAAGAGGTGGAAATTGATCAGGGAATCAAATATTTGTAGCATTTATTGTATAAGATTATCAAAAGGGTAGGATCCATTTGGATATGCTAAACCATACTTCCATCAATCTCTTTTGTTTAGATATAGCACCTCACATATGACACATAGTTTAATATTATATTCTTCATTATCTTTTACTTTGATCATTTGAAGGATGAATTTATTCCCCAACAAGTCACCCTCTATGCATCAAGCTAAAGGCATGTTTTCAAGAACCCTTTATAGAAGAATAAAGAACGACCTTGATATAAGGAAAATATGAAGGATGAAGAACACCAAAATGAAAAAATACTAGGAACATTAAATAGAAAATTTCTAAGTTGTTGGTTCAGGTATAGGTCTTGGTATGAGAACCCAGTATGTGGGTATGTGCAATTTTTGGGGGGGCTTGTAGTAGGATCGAGTATGTGTGTGTGTGTCTATACGCAAAATAAAGAAATATACAGATCACTTATCCATCTAGCATAGCTACCTATACCAGTGTTATCAAAATTTCTCGCCCTATTGTACGACTATCTAGCCTTTTCTACTTGTACCGATGTGATCAAAGTCAACCTATCATATGATTATCGAGCCTTTTCTACTCATATCAACATAATCAAAGCCGCCTTATCATATGACTATCTAGCCTTTGCTAATCGTATCAATGCAATCAACTATAATGTCCCCAAATTGGAAAACCCTAATTTGTACCCTATTATCTTAGATTACAAGGGACAACAAATGGGGTTGCCAAATATTTGGTAAATCAACCACTAAGTTTGATGATAAATTTAATTGATTAATTACTCCTTAAGAGAGAGATGATGATGTTACCAATAAAAGAGAGAGAGAGAGAGAGAGATGACGATGTCTTATAACATGAATACTTCAACTAATGGATGTAAATGGATATATATAAAACTATTTATTCTATATCTCCAAATTTATAATATTATGGGAATGACACTTTTGATTGTTGAGCTAATAACCTCTATAGAAGTTTTATTATAGTTGTGATTCTATATGAATCTTATTATAAATATATAGTTTGCAAGATGTAGTAATTGTTGCTTTTGATCCCTATAAATTTGATTCTTGTAATGATCCAATAATTTTTCCCTTTCTTAATGCTAGTTCTAGATAATCCTATGATCTTCTTCCAATCAATGATGATTACTATTACTAGTCTTATTTACTTATGCTACTAATATCTCTATTAAATGTATGTTTTCTTTGTTGTGGTACTCTAATGTTTACTATCTTTCTCTTTCTTTTCTCCTATTTGATTATTGATAATTCTCCTTTCATCCCAGTTAATGCATTTTTCAGACTGCCTCCCCTCTCAAGGAAAGTTATTTGTTTCTTATATGTGGCAGCTTGAAATAGTGTCTCTACTTTCCAATGCTCACCCCTCCATTAGGGTCGCATCTCTCAAGTTGCATCCATATTCACATTTACTTACCCTTAGTCTATGATTTATAATAAACTTTAGTTTACTTAATCACTCTTCCTATGGAATGAGTGGCGTCAACAACTCATCTTGATTTTAGAGGCATCGTACATTATGCAAAACCAATATTTAGTTTTAATCCTTCATTATTATTAATAATATAGATTAATAGAATTACTTATATTAATAATTGATTAACAAATTTATTTATTTAGTAAGGTTATTATTTTTATTTTATTTTATTATTTAATTATTATATTTATTATTTATTTGTATTATTTGTTTATTTGTTTCAATATTATTTTCTATTTATAATATAATATAATTACATTATTTATCTATTTTTATATGTTTTTTATTAAGGTAAAAGCAGGTTTTGAATGGGCCCCGAAACCATTTACAAATAGTTTTTGGTGGGAACTATAACTCTGAGCTTATAAATAGGAAGAATTAGCTCAAACCTAAGTGAAATAGCTGGGGAAAAAATATAAACCTTACATCACCCCCCAACACACAATGCCAATAGAAAAACCAACAGAAAAAACCCAGCAATACAATAGCAGCCAAAAGAAAGATACTCAGAAAGGCTCAAGTTGCTGAGATCGATAGTGTAAAGCCAGTGCCTTACAACATCACCACATATCTAGGGTTTTCAGGCTCCCTAAACTGAACATAAGGGTTTTGATGGCTCCCATAACCAGACTTAAAGAAATAGTAGCTTAAGTAAATGTGCATGTAGAGCTTCAACTACACCAAACCATTAGGGTTTTGAAAGGCTCCCCCAACCTTTTTAATGGCTCCCATAACCAGAATGGGATTTATCAACCAACAGAGTTGGCAGACATACCAGTCCACCCTATCGGGACCAAACCAAAGAAGAAACATTAGCTTAAAAATATGAGCAAGAAAATCTTTAGCTACACCATAGCATTTAGGGTTTTGAATGGCTCCCCCCACCATTAACAAAGAAATGGGAATGAGGATGACTCCCCAAACCACCAAATCACAATCTACCAGAAAAAAGAAAAGACCATCAAGGATCTCTGGCAAAAATAGGACTCTCCAGCAAAGGTCGAGCACCATAGGGTTTTGAAAGGCTCCCCCAACCTTTAACAAAGAGATGAAAACGAGGATGACTCCCCACTCCACCAAATCACAACTTGCCAGGAAAAAGATTATATCGTCAAGGTTCTCTAGTAGAAACAGAACCCTCCAGCTATGGCTGAACTCACCAACAATACCCCAACCCTCCTCTTCCATCTAGCTACTAGCCACTTCAAAAGGCAGAGCGTCCACCTCAAAAGGAACTTCCACCTCTATAGAAAGTGGGAAAGAGGTGTTAAGAGGGAAAGAAACCATCAAAATGAGCTTCCACCTCAATAGGAAGCAAAGTAGAGGAGTAATGATGATGAGAAACCATCAGTTGCCAAAGAGCATTTGTGTGCAACCCCACCTCAATAGGGATCCCACACAGGACCATACCAAAAAAACCAACACCCCTCTCCCACACAAATGAAAGAAGTGGTGGAACCCAGAAAGAGGCCCACCCATGAGGTTCCCAGGAAGAGGCTAACACAACAGGATCCCAAAGAAGGACCCACAACAGCCGCTCACCATCACAAACCTTCTAAAGAAACAAGGGCTGCCTCCTCTCCAAAATAAAGAGGGAAAGAATCCCCCCAAACCTTTATCATCGTAGGGAGCCCAAACCCTAGCAATCTTAACAGGAGAAAGGTGGGAGCACCAGACGCAAATGTAGCAACCCCCCACCAAAGACTCCCACAAATCCCCACTTAGGTCATCGTCCTCATCATCTGAGGCACCCTCCTCCTCTTCGAAGCCTGGGACCCCACCCGCTCTGCTTCCGCTCGCCCTACTACCGCTCCCGCACGTCATGGCTTTAATGAGGATGATCCATTAGGTATTCTATCTATTTTTATATGTTAATATTATTATTTATTAATTTTAAGTTCTCTTTCATTATTATTCTTTATTTAATAAAATTCAATTATTTACTATTATTTATTATTAAATCCTATTTCAAAATGGGGACATCACAATTTTTTTCTTAAATGGGGGACATGTCATCAATGTTTCTCTATCATATTACTATCTAGCATTTGCTACTCATATCATTGAAAAAATAACCATATCGTATGGCTATCTAGCATAACACAATTTGCTGCCCATAATGGCATACCATCAATGATCACTAACTTATCATTATCTCTTTCATCTAGAATGCTTATCTGCAACTTGCATGTTGGATGTGATCTTGCAAATATCCTTTCTTTTTTGTAGGAACTATGCAATTCAGGAACAATGCAAAGTGTGGGGTGCATTAAGGCCTTATTACATGCTAACCCAAATTTTTATTTTTCTTCATCTTCATGTGTTCTTTTTCAAACTTGAAGACCCCAATCCTAATGAAATACTTCTATGTAGTCATATATCAAAATTCCTTCAACTCTTATGGGTTTTCACACTAAATGATTAAATCTCCTCATCTCTACTTGCTTTTGTTGATGTTGTGGATATCATGTGTCACCTATTGCGGGGTGACATTCCATGGAAACATTTTTAGCTAGGTTGACATGTGACAATGCCTCTTTTCTCCTTAGAATGCATCATGCTCCCCTCTGTGCAACACATTCCATTCTCAGGGGGGCTATTATATCTTGTCATCTGTATCACACATTTTTTTTTAAATTTAAATTTTTAAAATCTTTTGTATCTACCTTCATGGGGTCCAATTCAAATATTTATAATCTTTCACCCTATCATATGGTCATCTAGTTTTTCTACTCGTACATGTGTACCATATAGCATTGTCACCCATACTAGCGCTATCAAAATCTCTCACCCTATCATACGACTACTTAGCCTTTCCTACTCATACCAACATGATAAAATTCACCTTGTCATATGACCATCTAGCCTTTCTACTCGTATTGGTGCAATCAAAGTTGCACTATCATATGACTATCTAGCATTTGTTACTCATATCGACACAATCAAAGTCACCCTATCATATGACTATCTATCCTTTTCAATTCATATCATCAAAATCAATATTGCCTTATCATATCACTATCTAGCATAACCCAATTTTCTACCCATACCAGTGTACTAATAGTGATCACTATCTTATCATTATCTCTTTCATCTAGCACACTTTTCTACAAATTGCATGATAGATGATCTTGTGAATATCATGTATTTTCCCTAGGGGCAACTCCATGTGGAGAAAATATAAAATACACCTGGTGTAATTCTTCATTGCATAAAACCTCTAACTTTGCCAAAAATCCAAATTTCACACAAGCCTCCACGTCATTCCATCTGCCTTGTCACCTTCCCTATTCAAATTCTTGAGCCTGCAGATTGTTTGGCTCATGTCATGTGCACACTGCAAATATGTCCACATAACACGCACACTTGTCCCACAAATCTGCAAACATGAAAGTGTTGTTTTGTAGTGTAACACCTCTTTCCACAACCCATTGACATCAAAAATCATTTGGCCTCCTTCAATAATTGGCTTCATTAGTCTCTTCTTTTATTTTGGGCTCTCTTCTTGGTGATTCAAAATTCTTCTTGGCTCTTGGAAATATTCTCCATCATTTTTGGATGCCTTTCATAGCTCTTGAGCACTCTCACATTGGGATTCCACCACCTTCATCACTCACTAGCTCAACCTTACATTCATCCCATCAAGCATTGAATTTGTGGTTTAAAAGAGGATTTCTCTCACACTCACCTCATCTCATTGGTTTAGTATATCATAGTATCTTGATCATTTCCTATTTATCTATTGTCATTTATCACTTGTTGATTATTCATAATCTATTTGTCTATCTTGGCTATCTGTGGATGTGGAAACACCAAAGTAGGGGTATAACTATGCAAGACCTCTTAATCAAGCACCCCTAACATTTTTCATTTTTCTCATATGTAGGTTTCAAAGGAGGAAGGAGAAAGAGATCTGTGGATTCTTCTACCTCTAGGTTGTAAGCTTTCTCTCTCCCTCTTGTGTTCTTTTGTGTCTAGAATAGTTTCGCATAGTTCATTCATACTTTCTCTTTCTCGGAGTTACTCTAGATTTAATTTATGTTGGGTTATTTATTAGTCTTACACCTTTCTGTCTCGGTCTCTATGCCTTGTCTATGCAAGATGCATGTAGTTGAGCAGGTGTCCTGCATCTACATTGTATTCCTAGACTCCCACAAGCAACTGGGATAGTGAGCTTACGAAGCCAACCAGTTGGCCTTAACAATATGCTTTCTTGATTTCAAATGAAGACCATTACCAAAAAATGAGTCCACCTTGCAATTCTATATTGAACATATTCGACATATCATTAAAGAGAAGTAGGAGAAGTTCAACACTCTCTTGCACATTGTATCATATGCATAGAACCTAAGATAGTATGTGAAAACATTATTCACAGACTTGGACTCAAAGAGTACTAAGAAAGTTCAAAATCTTCACTTGGCAAAAACTCGACAACTAAAAAAGTACTGAGATTTCTTTAAAAAATACTTGTTTTTACAAAGTTCTACAAAATGGAACAAATGAGTCTAAAGAATCATGTGGAAGTATTTTCTATATAATTGATATTGAATACACATGGATAAAAAATTGGCCTCATCGTGCAAAGTCAAAAAGTGGATACAATAGCTAGTTGCTACCTAATAAATATTATAAATTTATAATGATTGTCTTTGAAAATCATGATCATAAATCTCAAATCTAGGCAAGTAAAACACTACATTTTTTTACAATTTCCTCTTCCCCAACCTATTGAACAATTGACATGAAGTGGGTTTTTTTATATTTTTAAGTTAAACTCATTTTAATGCATTTCTAAATTAATCAACCCTACAATGATTTCTATTTTATATTATGATTCTTGACACACACTATGAATAATGCAACAAATTCAAATACTTCATACAAAGTAAAAAGACAAAATTGAAACTTAAGTAAAAAATCACTAAATTTTTTGTCGTGTTAACAAGGGTGAAATGTAGGGTTTATAGAGAAATATCTACCTAAAATTCACATTTCACCTGCATTTTAAGCACATCACAGGCTTTGGCGAGTTAACTCAATAGTTGCTCGCATGGTTTTGAAGCCTACAAGTATTTAGCAACTCGGTGAGCACTCACTAGGTTTTCCTACTATGTGTGCAAAGACCTACTAGATTTGTCTCTATAGTAGATATTAAGGTCCAAAGACTTCATAAATGCAATTCTAAAGATGTACAATAAAGAGGTCATAATTGTCCATCATAAGTGGAACAAATTTTCCATGCTTGACAACTATATAGAATAGACAAAGTTACATAGGGAGACTATGGCATAGAATGATGCACGGCTATGGTTGTCTATGTATGGACTTCATTCATCGTCAACACAATTAGCCATTCACCTCTTGTCTGGGCTATCCTCGTATTAAAATAGAATTTAATAATAAATAATAAAATTAATTAATTAAAAAAAAATCATAGCATAATTTACTATTAAATATATTATAAATATAATAAGAAAGAAAATTTATAATGTATAATACAATATTATATTTATGAATTAATATAATAATATCATCTATTATTAATATAATAATATAAAAAATAATAATTAAATATGATATATTGTAATATAAAATAAAAATATTAATATTATAATACAAAATAAATATTATTATTATTAGTATAAAATATATGTATCAGATCTAATTGAGCCGATAAGGCTATTCCCTGGGGTGATCCTCAACTAATTTCCCCTTAGCAGATGATCGGTTGTGTTGTTGTCGTGTAAGAATTTAAAAGTGAGCTCTGTAGAGTAACACCTTAGCAGACAACCAGTTGTACCAAGTCAAAACATCCTCTGCCCTATTACATGGCAATTTCTACACATAGGTTTCGAAGATTTCAATTCTAGAATGCACATTCTAAGATCAAGAGAAAGAGAGACACTTTGTTAGAGATTGTAAATTGGGATCCAAGGAAAAGTGAACCTACTTTGCTAGAGATTGTAAATTGGGATTCAAGTCTCAATTTCAATCCCTTCGCTTCTCAAGCTATACAAAATTCGGCAAAGTCCATTGCTGAAATTTTGTTTATTTTAGCCTGAGTTTTGTTTAAGGATACACTTCATATGTGAATATGTAAGCCTGATAAATTAGCCAAATAAAAATAGAAAGAATAATAAATTTAGCTATTTCCTGGTAACTTTGTTCTTCGTCTTTGTAGAAGTGTCATAATTCTATGTTCTTTGACTCTTTGAGGTCTCACTTCTGAAACTCCCACCACATTATGACTCCCAGTATACTCCCAACTTGTGCTTCAGAGCTCACAAATGTTGTCGTTGTATATGCCCTAGTATATTGAAGCTAAAGCATACACATTGTTTGACAATATGAAATGTGGATGCATACACAAGGCACACACACTGTTTGACCATATGCCTTAAATAGATATTGACAATACAGCTGCATTGAAAAGGCCTTAGAAACTTTTAAGCAAATGTAATTGGTGGGCATAAAGCTAGACTTCACAAACTTTGCCAACATCCTCCCAACCTGTGCCAAAATGGGAGCTTTAGAACAAGGCTCGAACGTCCATCAAAGCATAATAGAAAATGGAATTTCACCAGATGCTGTAGTTAATAAGTGTCACAGGGGTTTGAAGAGGTGGGTGCTTTGTAAACCATTTGAAAAGCCTGGAAATCTAGCAGGGGGTCGTGAAGAGGTGGGTGTTTTTAGAACCATTTCAAAAGCGAAAATCTAGCAAAATGTATTCAAGAGATAAAGTATTTGGACTCTGTTGTGTGATTATATCATACAAAGTGATGATAGTCATTTATAGCCCCGTGGACACTTATCTTTTTGAGGGATTTGCACCTGTAGGTAGTTCTTCATGCTTTGAATGCAAGGTGAGAAATTGCAGCCATTGTGTGGGTCTCTGGCCTCCATGGGTTCTAAATGGTGATAGAATTGAATTGCTGGGCTAAACTTAAACAAAACTTCATAATGAAAAACTGATTTGAATAATGGGCATACTGAATTTGATAAAAGATAAAAGCCCAATTGAGAAAAATAAAAAATCTAAATAAATCTATGTTGATCACTTTTAGGATATTCATATTATGGGACATTGAGAGGTCTTACAATTCAGGTTGATCAATTTTAGGATATTCATGTTATGGGACATTGAGAGGTCTTACAATTTAGGTTCTATGACATTAGTTAGAACAAGCCTTTTTGTTTTCAGCTTCTCCCGTAAGAAAAATGAGGCTTCTTTCTTCAAATGAGAAAGATGCAAACTTCCCATTATAGATTTGATCCTAAACTACTCTCTCTTACTACTCATAGCTATGGTTTAGCCTTTTAGGTATAGAAATGAGTGCCAACAAACATACAAGCTCAAACAAATATCATTTTATTCACTCGTTCATGGCAGGTAACACAATGATCTTAAGACAACACAAACTCTTATATGCAAAGAATTGAATTTTTTGATTGATTATATCCAGAAAATATCAAATCCTATTTGCCACAATATGTTGTTTCTTCTCTCCAGTAAAACACAGGCAGTTGACAACTAGAGCATGTCTTCAAAAGGCATGTTTATATAGAAATTTGACAAAATTGAATCATTACCATCTCTCTCGGTCATGCAAAATAGATAATGAGATGAACATAGATGCCAAATTGGTAGGTTTTATAATAATCAATTAACTATATATATAAGTATATTTATAAGTAAGAGATATTTTTCACAGCAAGTCAAACTGGAATATTGCTCACAAAATAATAAGAAGTAAGAGAGAAACTATTTACAAAAATTAGGTGTTTTCATTTTTTTAGATATGAAGTGTTTCAAAGTTTCAAAGCAAAGCAATCCATTTTTTATTTTTTTGACTTGTAGCCAAGAAGCCAAGCTTTTCAATACGTATCCATTTCAACTTTCTATGATAGGAAAAACATTAAGATGAGATGTGCGCTTTTCTACCCTTAAAGACAAATGCAAGATCTAAAATCCAAGCCATATTGTTAGTTGCTGGTGCTGATAAGAGAACCAAAGACCACAGTTTCTTGGGATGGATTATCTCTTTTACTACAAATTGCCTTCATCAACATTCCAAACATAATTTATACAAACAAAACAGTTGATGAATGCATTGCATTTGCCTCTTTTAAAAACTCTTTATTTGAGTGAGATCTTTTAGTTTATAATCTTAAATATGTTATTTATAAAGTTAATGTGATGATAGTCTTTCCAACAAATGGATGGTGATATGGTGGACAATCTGAAAGACAAAAGAATGTAGGGCTTAAAAAAAATGTTACAAAACTGTACAATAGCAAAAACTTTCCCCCTACAGTTGCTACTTCAATCTATTCATACTAGAGGAAATGTGGAAGATGTGCAATTCCAAATGTGGAAGACATGCACTAAAAATATATGATTGTATATAATAGTCTTACACCTTAATTAATTTTCTCGTGTGGAGATTAACTACTATGGCATGAGTCTATTTTCTTGTGATACCTAATGTCTATTGATAGTACTTATGTTTGGATGATTGTAGTAGTTCTTGTGTCTTAAATTATTAAAAAATTTAACACAGAATAGTGTTACTGCAACCACTTTTGATGGTGTGGCGCAGTACTCACAGGCTCTTCTTACAAAGGAGAAATAGCATGCTTAATTTTTCTTTGTTATACGGAATGATCATGGGGAGAAATAGCATGCTTCATTTTTTGCATTGGAAAGTATTTTCATGTTTTGACAAAAAAATATTTTCAATTATGATTTGATGGATATCCATGACCATTCTTAAAGCTCTCATTTTGGCACAAGGAGGGAGGATGCTAGTAATGGCTATCAATTCTAGCTCTAAATCTGTTAGTTAAATTTACTTTTTAAGTTTGTAAACAAATCTGATCACATCTATTTTAGGCATTCTATCAAGCAATTCATGTGCATTGTCTATGCTTCCATATTTTGGATGCATGTATCAGGTGGTTGTAACTACAATATGTGAAAAATTCTCTGTCGTTCAATATCCAAATTCTATTCCAAAGCTCCCATTTTTTCGAGAAAGGAGGGAACATGGTGGCTAAGTTTATATAATTTTTCTTTACACCTACAATTTGCATTTGCTTGAAAGTCTCTGAAGCCTTTTTAACAAATCCATTTTAAGAGGTAGCGTGTGCTAGATGAAGAGATTTATAACAGCTGTTGTAGGAGGCTCAAGAGCAGGGGTACAATGCTCAAACATAGATTCCTAGAGAGGAAACACCCGTTTGGTTCTTCTAAGGTCTCCTTAGAAATTAGTAATATTAGTGGCAACAACTCTACTATGTCCTACATGTTAAGGGGATAATTTTCTATGGTTTTTAATAGCGATTTGCATATAATTGTTTTATCTGCATTGTGCTGTATTGGTTGTATGGGTTTTGTAGCTAAAAAATGTGTCCATTCCTATTTCTGTTATTTATGGTCAGCCTCTAACAACAAACTTTTTAAAATATTTTTTTAACACATCATAACATGGCATTTGCAAATACAACCATTCATTTGAAAATGATGATGCTGCAAATTATTCTTATCTTAATTGCACAAAAAATGATTCACATTTTTTAGCAAAAGATTTTAGTTTGAGAAATGTAATGGGTATGTCAATGTTTGATTTTAAGAAGGTGCAGCAAATAACATAATTGCATCTTTTGTGGTAGTAGTCATTGCTATGTCTCTTATAATTTTCTACTCTTATTTGCCCTCCTCTAATGATCATGATGGCGATGGGCAGAATTCTTGTGCTTTTTCTCTTATACACAATAAGATTAAGTTATTAGTCATATTTATACCCAAGAATGGTTGCAGTACACCAGATGTCAAGGAGTTTTATGAAAAATGTTTATTATTTAAAATAATTCAGAAGAAGAAGAAGAAGAAGAAGAAGAAGAGGAAGAGGAAGGAGAATGAGGAGGACGAGGAGAGAAGAAGAGAGAAGATGAGGAAGAGGAAGATGAGAAGGAGGAAGACAAGGAGGACGAGGAGGACAAGGAAGAGGAAATAGAAGAAGATGAAGAAGAGGAAGCAGAACAAGATGAAGAAGAAGAAGTGGAGGAAGAAGACAAAGAAGAGGAAGCAGAGGAGGCAGAAGAAGAAGAATCAGAAGAAGAAGAAGAAGAAGAGGAAAAAGAAGAGGAGGAAGAGAGGAAGAGGAAGACGAGGAGGAGGAAGAAGAGGAAGATGAGGAGGAGGAAGAAGAGGAAGAGGAAGAGGAAGAGGAGGAAGAGAGGAAGAGGAAGAGGAAGAGGAAGAGGAGGAGGAGGAAGAAGAGGAAGAGGAAGAGGAAGAAGAAGTACAAGGAGAGGGAGGAAAAGAGGATGCAAAATGTAAAGGACACAGTATTTCTTGCTATCGGCTAACTATTGCACCTCTGTTAGGTATAAGTGCCAGTGAATAAATGATTGAGGGATTCTAAATTGCAAAAAGTAAATGTTCACCGTCCACTTCACCAGATATCTTCTTCAATTATGGACCTCCTATCAAAATAGAATTTCTTTTTCCATTCAATAATAATAGACAACCCCATTGTAAAATCAGATTTTATGGTAGGTGCTCTGAGATCTGATTACTACAGCCTCTAGACCTGCTATAGCCGGTCAGAGGGTTCATAAATGAAGGTGGGAACAACTAGAAATCAAAATTCAAGGTATTTTAGCAGGTAAATATTTTTGGATTTTGGAAAGGTGAGAGTGACATTGGACGACCGCATTGAATTTTTCTTAGCTGAGGTGGATATCACAGATTTTTGCCATGTGTACATTCTCAAATGTTTCCTTGTTTTAGCATTAACTGTATTTTACCTGAGATTTTCAATAAATACCCCTTTTGGTCTTGACTTCCTTGTATCTATTTAGAGCTCAATTGTGATCTGTGAATTTGAGTCTTGCAGATTTCTATCTATTTTTTTTGTTTTTTGCTGGTGTGGTGAGAATTGTGGGTGTGGTGCTAAGTGCAGTTATGGTTGTGGTTGTTGAGGGTAACAAATCTTCTAGATCATGTTAAAGGGGCTTTTGTTCACTGTATGAATTCAGGGGAGAAAATTAAATAACTAGGAGACTTGCTTGTCAGCTCAGATCTGAGGTTTGGTGTTTGCCTTATTTGCTACTAAATTTGTTTCCTTCTTATTCTATCACTAGAGTGTAGAATTTTAGGATTTGAAGGCTAATCCCATTTAGAATATTCTCTCCTGAAGTTGCTTTGTTTCATTGATCAAATGCACCCATATACTAGGGATTGGATTATTATGTATATGTCATGATTTGAGTATAAATTGCATGACCTCATTTTAAGCTTGACTTAATTCTCTCTTGCTAGGAATAATGATAAGTTTGATAAGATCACTTCTAATTGTTAAGTATTTTGTAGATTCACACAACACCAAAGAAAATATTGGGAGTGTTGTACAAAAACCTTGTATCAATTGTCTATGTGGATCAGCTATGACTCAAAATTGGGAGTGCATATTGGCTCCTCTTTAGCTAATACATCATTGGTCCAAGTGTGGCATATTTCCAACATATTCCTTTAAGCCACACTGTTGATACTTGGGATTCTTAGCTTGGCTCTAATACAACATGAAGCAAAGACACAAACCTAGAAGCTTCCATTTGTTGTTGGAGTGCTCTACTAGTTGAACTTCTATGTTCTCCCTAACTCAAGTTTTAACAAAGGTAGTGATGAAGCGACACATTTTTTTTTCCAGATTTACAATTGAGATATAAAGTTATAATAAAGAAATCTAATTAACTTATTTTGTTCTCTTTGGATTTTTCTTTTAATTTATGTCCTACCGTAGGTTAGTTTGAGTGTGGCTTATTTTCAACACCTCTTTTAAGCCACTAATTGTTAAGTATTATGTAGATTCACACAACACCAAAGAAAATATTGGGAGTGTTGTATAGAAACCTTGCATCAATTATCTATGTGGATTAGCTGTGACTCAAAATTGGGAGTGCATATTGGCTCCTCTTTAGCTAATATATCATTGGTCCAAGTGTAGCTTATTTCCAACATATTCCTTCAAGCCACACTATTGGTACTTGGGATTCTTAACCTAGCTCTATTACAACATGAAGAAAAGACACAAACCTAGAAGCTTCCATTTGTTGCTGGAGTGCTCTAGTAGTTGAACTTTATGTTTTCCCTAATTCAAGTTTTAACAAAGGTAGTGATGAAGTGACACATTTTTTTTTCAGATTTACAATTGAGATATAAATTTATAATAAAGAAATCTAATTAACTTATTTTGTTCTCTTTGAATTTTTCTTTTAATTTATGTCCTACCATAGGTTAGTTTGAGTGTGGCTTATTTCCAACACCTTTTTTAAGCCACTCTCCAGATGTTTAGGACTCCTACCCTAATTTTGATATCACATGTTAAGCTACAGCTCATATAGACATCACAAAATTTAGGAGGCAAAGGCCAATTTGAATGAGAAAGAATGCCACAACATTAAAAATAGTTAACAGTTATTTTGTTGTCCAAAATCTACCTATCTGGGATCATTGGAAGTAGGAGAGATGATGAAAATTTATCACTGTTGGAAGTTTCTGATTGAAAAGTCTACCATAAATGAATTTAGGATCCTCACTCCTGAGTCATTATTTTGTGTTAATAAAAGTTATTTCAATTAAAGTTGATAAATTATTTGAAGCTCTTGTCAATAAAATATTATTGTTGGTAACAATTGTTTGAAAGATCGGTCAAGATATTATTGGACATTTTGTAAAGAAGACTTTGTCTTAAGGTGAGGATTCAAGTAAGAGAATTAATAGCATGATGAGGACAGTAATAATTTTTGCTGCTGCAATGGAAGAATTTCATGCTAAAATTTTATAGGTTTATTAAAGTAAACTGGAGAAGTAAACCAAACCAGCAACCATTGAAATTAGACAATCAAAAGTTAAATAACTATCTCATGTTTTGAGACATAGATAAGGTGTGAGCAAAAGAATTTATGTTTCTTATTGGGTGATTGAAGATGATACAGATTCATGTTTCAGATTGCACTAGCAATTGAAACAATTTAATCTACTAATTCCTCGCATCGATAATCTCCTAATAATTAATCTTCTCTAACTTTGTCAACCATAAAATCTGAAGTGAATTGATTTACTCTTCTACAACTCTACTAATTTTCCTTAAGAACTAATTTGCCTATTCTATAACCCTACTAACTTTCCTTAAGCCCGTATTTTGTTGACCATCTTAATATTTAAGTCCCCTGCCAACATACACAGTTTTCATATTCTTAATATATTTTACATGGAAATACAAAATTCACAAGGGAGCATAAAAAACTTAATAAATCTAATATTACATAGCAACAATGCTATAGATCCAGGGTACAAATTTGAAAGGAAAAGGGAACTAATTTTAAAATATAAAATACAAACTTAAAGTTAAATGGCAGAGATCTAAGTGTTGCAGACATCAAAGCTTTCATGACAGTGTCCAATTTCCAAAACCCCCAAAAAAAGCATCTGAAAACTTCAGTGCCCAATTTCCAAAACCCCAAGAAAATGCATCTGAAAACTTCAGTGCCCAACTTCCAAAACCCCAAGGAAATGCATCTGAATCCTTTGTCCTAGATAGTTAAAGAAACATGCAGTAAAAAATATGGCAATACAAATTGCGAACTGTGGTGTGCCCTAGTTGATTAAGCAAATTTGGGTAAAATAGAGAATCAAATTCTCCAATGCATTGAGTGTGATGTATGTAAAAAACAAAAGAAAATTTTGTGAATGACAAAAATTCAACTTCCCAAGTACTATACAATAGCTCATTCAAGAAGAGAGTAAAATTGGGTAAAATAACTCATGCAATTCGACAACTCATGGAAAAGCAAAGCAAAGTTGGAAAATAGCAGAGTAAGTTGCAACAGTAAAGATATTTCTACAGGAGATTGTCCTACCCTTTAAAGGTTACCCCACAAGGGAAATTGACCCAACAAAATTCTTACGTGCATTAGCCACTTCAACTAAACCAAGTTGTGCATTCATCTCCAAATCATGGGTCAAGGTCGTGAAATTATAGCTCATATTGGCATTCAATGATCACCAAAAACTAGCATATTTTTCTATAGATTTTAATGATGAGAATGTCAAACATGATTATGTTTCAAACACAACTAGTATACCAAGATCATCAACAATAAAACAATTATGCTAGACATATTCATAGGCAATAAATAATCTCACTTTGAAAACATCTTCAAAACAGGGTAAATCACATAGCTATTAACAAGTACATTAAAATACCTCTAAATGAAAACCATATTTAAAACAAGATAAATCTCAAATTTAAAATCTTAATTGTGGCAAAATGGGAATATATCTAAACTGGGCATACCTTTAGGTAGTAGGAAATCGTTGTCTATGTTCTCCTATTTTGTTGTGTTCAATCCACGTAGTAAATTAGCCTTCTTATGACAAACATCTCCATTCGACAAGAAACACTAACCTGCATTCAAAAGTTGATACGTCAAAGATCATGCCCTTCATTCTCAATCTTAATTGCTTAAATGCATTCAAAATTTGATGGCATACCTCAAGGACCAAATATATTCTAAGCCATCCATCAAAGCAACAAGTCTTCCCGCAAAGCGGACAAGCATTTCACTTCTATTCTTCCACTACACAAAAATTCCATGTCAAATAAGCCTTACACATAATGGGTTGAAAATTCTTCTATTACTAAATATTAGTCACTCCACATTTAATATCCTTACTAGCTAATGATTGCATGAAATGGCCTTGTAAGGCATTGTGTACCATAAATATTCTTGAGTCTTCTAAATTAGATTCATACAAGTCTGAGAAAAACTTTGAAACCCCCATTGTGGAACATTTCAAAAAAAAATTGCAAATGGATTAAAAACATCTCTTTGAAATAATATTGACTCAAAATATACCTAATTATATTAGATCCAATAGATCTATCTAGACCATTTGTAAGCAGTTTTATAATTCTTCTCTTTTCGTTATCCCAAAAAATGCCCCATAAAATGCAAGGATGGTTTTTCACCAATTTTCTATACAAGATCATTACTAAAAAGATAGATAGGGTATATATCATTACTGATGATGAATCATTAGAATTAAATTCATAAAACTCTAAGACAGTTCCAAACCCATATTCTATAACATTTTAGTATTGTTGGAAAATGAATGAAAAAACTTCAAAATGCATCTGATTGCTAGAAAATTTAACCAATTGTTCTTTGTTTCGTCATGGAAAGTTCAAGCATGTATTAGATCAAGTTAGGAAGAGTGGTGAATTTTCCCTAGTCTTGATATAGGGGAATGCAATTTTACTAGCTCAGTGTTTATTGTTTACCAATCTTCATTAAATTTCAGTACCATGGTTATGGGAAATATTGATGAGAACCTTCACTAGTATTGTAAATTAAATTAAGAAAAGTAGTAACTTTTTCCACTATTAGCCACTGAAATCTTCTCTAATCTTGATATAGGGGAATGCATATGAATCATCAGAATTAGATTCATAGAACTCTACGACAATTCCATACCCATATTCTATAACATTTAAGTATTCTTGAAAAATGGATGAGAAAACCTCAAAATGCATCTGATTGCTAGCAAATATTACCCATTATGCTTTATTTCATCATGGAAAGATCAAGTTAAGAAGAGCAGTGAATTTTTCCTAGTCTAGATACAGGGAAATGCAATTTTACTGGCTTCATGTTGTTTACCAATCATCAGTAAATTTTAGTAGCTCAATTATGGGAAATATTGATGAGAATCTTCATTATTATTGTAAATTAAATTAAGAAAGGGAGAACTTTTTTAATATTAGCCTCTAAAATCTTCTCTACTCTTGATACATGTGAATGCAATTTACAACTAAATGTTTACCAATCTTCAGTCAATGCACGCACATGGGTTCAAAATAAACTGGCAACAATGCCAATCTTGGATGGAATGGTTACATGAAAATGTCTGACTTTTAGTGCATCATTCCATGTGATCAAGGAGTCAAGCAATTTTACTAAGGACTTGGATGAATTTATTGGAAAAAGAGAAAATGTCAGGAAATCATATGAGTATTTAGGGAAGTTCATATGAATAATTTAAAGAAGAAATATTACAGGCCTATGTGTCAAGAGTAGTTGATTTCAAGTTGGAAACTGTGACCTCTAAACCCACATTATCTATTTTTAGTTGCAAGATTAAATAATGAATAATTTATCTTTTTTTAAGATTAGTTTGATGTCTACTAATGACCTATGTATGTTATTGAGACCCAATCATACAACTACTTGTTAGGAGAACTAAAAAAATAGAAATGAAAAATCTTTAATCATGTTGAGTAAATTGGAGCATGAAAAGAGAAGTGGAGATAAAATCCATCATGACAAGTTCACAAAATTAATTAAAGATATGTACACACAAATCCAAAGGATCTGCATCTTCAAATGCCTATAAAAATCAGAGTTATCTAAATAGTTAGAATAGGCATTAGTGCAAGACACATTAGAAAGACCAAGGAAAAAATTTGGTAACATCTATGAGGGGAAACAGACATACAAAGGGTCATCATGAGAATCCTTTCTTCTGAAACCTTCACTTTTGTTTCCCCAAATCAGAAGCCAAGCCAGAATGCAGATGGAGAGGTGAGTGAGAGTGATATCAATCTTAGAAGAAGATGTGAGATTTATGCTCAACATTTCTCTTCCATAGGACTGTAGTGGTCTATCAATCCATTATAAACAATAAAAACTATAAAGAGAAAAGTGAATCATAGGATGTGGTGGATACAACAGTGTGATAAATTATGCCGATTTGATTTTAGGAGGAAATACACAGCAAAAATAGTGCAACTGTCATCGAGAAAGAGCACTTTAAAAATGATTGGCTAGAGACATAATGACATGAGACACTTTCCAGAAACTCAGAAATAGAAAAGACCTATATCTTATCAGACAATAGGTTCAAAGAAAAGAAAAAGACTTACCTCTCATTCATCAATGAGAATTTTCTGTACATAAACTGAAAATGGCACTTCAAACCATACAGTACAGATCAACAGAGATGAAACTAATTGCATAGAATTTGACAAGATCTTTGTGTCAAGCTAAAAGAATTATCCATCATATTGCCATATAAATTTATATATGAAATTAAGCTTACAAAAGCATTTGCACTATCTAACCATATGTTATATGCTTAAAGAAGTCAAGAAAAGCTGTTGGGCTGAATTCTTTGAAAATAAAAACATTTAGTTTCAGCAAAATATTAACAAACTATTTAAGCCAGAAGCACAATTTGTTAATTCTTGAGTTGGTTTATATGATTGAAGGTTTTGTGTTTTCATATTTTTATGTCACTTTTGTGTTTTCATTTGGTTTATATTAATGTTCAATTTATATGCGAACTGTTAGACAGATTAAGAGCATTGTTCGCATATCTCATGGAGTACAATGATTGCAGGATATGCGAACAATGAATTTGTTAATAAGGATTAAGAGACCTACAAGCATATGCAATTGGCAGGTTAGTGCTAGATCCTTTGCCAGCTTGTTGCCTACCTATGTCAAAATGGAACCCTTGAAAGATTACATCCATCAAACATAGGAGCTACGGAATTCTTGTCAATATTATAGTTGGAAATAACCTGCAGAATTGCATCCTGAAAGTAGAGCCATGGTATTATGCAAAATGAGAAATCATAAACAAGACACCTTATAAATTATTTGGCGATTACTGCAACAGGGATTCATAATGCAAATAGGGATAAATATTAGGTATCTACGCACTCGAATGTAGATGCAATTGCAAAACTAATGATGGAAAATACATCTCTGTCAAAATGAAAATATCCCTATACTAGGCATACCTCTAGGCAACCATTCGTCGATGTTCTGCCATTTTATTTTGTTGAAGCCACAGAGTAAACTAGTCAAGAAACACACTAATCGAAGCTCATCTACATTCTCAACTCTCAACTCCTGCTCTGGTATAGTTTCTTGTTCCTGAAAGAAGAGATAAAAAGGAATTATATTGAGATTGACCTAAATCTCTTACAATTACAATAGAGTAGACAAAGAGAAAGAAAGCAATTAATGTTGTGTTTACTCGCCTGAATTAAGTTTATTCTTGAATGTCTCTTCTCCTTGGACCTCACGACCCCAGAATCCAATCGCCTTTGATTCCCTCCTCTACCACTTCTTCCCCTGTTTCAATCCTTCCCTGCCACTTGTATCATTTCGAAGCCTAAAGCCTCTTTTGTGCAATTATGTGCAATATTTACGTATTTGCAATAGTATCCTGCCAATTATTACCTTCGATCGATTCATCCATGTTGCCATTCAACAGGGCTTCTTATGTTGGCATTCTCTTTATTTAACATGTTGCAATAAAGAATGATCACTCTCCAGAAGCTGTTGTCTTTCAACATGGTAATCTTTCCACACCGACAAATCAACGGTTACTTATAAATCTATTCTTCAAAGATTTCTTTTATGCAATCCAATGCGTATGGAAGAAGTTTTATGCATTTTCTGAAATTTCCTTCCGATTCTCAAATTCACAAACATGTGTTTTCCAAAAATAAACACCACGATTTCCCAGAGACAAACTATTGCAAAGATTTTGAGACCGAAAGTCATACTCTATCTCTTCTGAAATTATGGATGGGCTTTCATGTCATTTAAAGGCCTGCAGAGTATTTTCATAAATGGGCACATGACAAAAACACTATTCTCTGCTAGGCCATAACCAGGTGCTAAAACTCCCTCTCCTGATCTTCACATTGTGATCATCATCACGCTTATTCTGTGCATGAGCTTCACATCCTGAATTGAATTGCAGAATACCCACTTGGTTGAGTTTCTGATTGACAAGTCTCAAACAGATTTGAAGTTCTTGTGCAACCACAGGAAGAGACCGACGTGGAAAAGCAGCAATCACTAGGACGAGCAATTGACTGGGGAAGAGCAATTCACAGACATGAGTACGAAGTCATGGAAAATGACAGCAGTGTCCTTGCTCAGTATCATCTTTCATCTCTCTCCACTGTTCAAGAACACTGTTCAACTTCTCACGATTTTCCTCCAATGGCCGTAAAGGATTGTTTCAAGACATATTCTCAAGCATGAGAAATCATAGATTTTGTTGAACAAGTGAAGAAAATCACCAGTGAAGCAGCCGACAAGCAATTCAAACTTGTGCAAAAGAAAGTGGAGAAAGGAGACTTTCCTCCAAAAGACTGGGAGGGCCCAAAATTGAAAAAAAAATTGCAATACTGTCGAATAAATTGCAATACTTTCTCTTCTACTCCCCGTTGATGTCTTCATCCTCCTCCATTCCTATTAATTTTGAATTGGTATGAAGCAAACAACTGAACGGTCAGAATTTTCAAATTTTCAAATTTTCAAATTTCGAACGGTCAGAACCTGATTTAAAATACCTTTAACTTTAACTGCCATTACACTCAGCTTCTTTAAAAATAGCTTGCTGGATAGCGACAGGTGCTGGTTCAGGAAAATATATGATTTAGTAAAAATTGGATCAGATATTCCTTTCAACAAAACTGATTCAAAATTGTGAAATTATTGCAATAAATTATCATATTATTTTATTAATTATGCAAAATATTATTTATATAATCAAAATTTAAACTAAGTAAGTTACAATAGAAAGGAAGATTGGTCCATTTATTTTTGTTAGTATAGTCAATGTGTATTGAAATTAAAGAAATGGGGTTTTCATGGTCTTCAAAACGTGTTCTATTTATTTTATTGGTGTCAATATATATAACTGTATAATAATTAATGTATGAGACATTCATTATAATAAAATTCATTCAAAATTAAATTATTGAAATCATAGAGTATTATATTATTCGATAAATCACGAAAAATATTATTTACGTAATAAATATTCAAATTGAGGTTGTAGCAATCAAAAAGGAAAATTGGTCCATTCACTTATGTTTCCATAAGTATTGTCAATCCAAGGTCAACAAGATCTTTTTTTTCTTGGATTGCATTATAGAATAAAATATTAATTTGGGATATATTAAAGAAATGGGATATTAATGACCCCTCAAGATGTGTTATATGAAAAGGAGAGAAAGAGTTGGTGGATCACCTTCTTCGTAGATGTAGTTTTGTGAAAGGATGCTAGCAAAAGATTTTGAAAAAATTGAATTGGTATTGACCACACTCCCAAAATAGTGTTTTCCTCTTTAATGCCTAGCCTACCAAACATAAATTTAAAAAAACAATATTCTCTAAAAGGTGGTCAAATAGGGAAAATCTTAAGGAACGGAAGATAACTTACAAGTATAAAATGTTGGTAATCCTAAAACTTAGTACAAAAAGCTTCCCATGTAAGAAATAAATGTTTAATGACATAACGATTGTGTGTTAAATTAAAACTTTCAGTTAGATTCATGTTGAAAGGTGAAGATGGAATAATGCATTCCTTTCTCATTCAATAGTTGTGTATTGTCCTACTCTATGAATGACCTCAACATAACAATGGTCAAGAGATTAAATGCCCTTTCATGATAAAGGTTGCTCTCCCATACTAGGTAGTCACATGGGGGGGCTTTGAGATCTATTTTTAAGGAGCAAGGAGTCCCATGAAGCCAAAAAAATGCTACAAAATTAAATAGAATTTTTTCCTCAACAATAGCAGCTCCTAGTTTTTAGTTTGGAAATTTCAGGAGGTGCAACTAGGGTGATACTAGAAATTGCTCAACCAAATTAAGTTCTACTCTACCACTTTTCAATCAGATGGAGTTTACAAATTCCCATGAATTAATTTTTTATAATTATATTTATTTATATTATTAAAATTCATGGGACCACCATCTTCTGTAAATTTAGGAGCTTAAACTATTTTGCAAAATTTATGGGACTGCCCACTTTACAATAATCCTAAAAATTCTCAACAACACCCAATAAAAAAATTTAGGAAGCCCCTATCTATGGGACCATACCTATATAATACCCTTCTTCGCTATTCTCAATAAAAATTTTATCCCTACAAATACTTTATGTAAACTTTGAGAAATTTCTTAAAATGAGAGATCTATTATTTGAAAACTTTGAGGAAAAATAGCCAAAGAGTGGAAAATGGATTAGAAAAGACCTTGCACCCTAAACCCCTTTTAACTAAAAAAAACAAGTTAATAAGATTTAGAACTTAAAAATAAATTTCATGTCAACAAGAAGTTCTTACATGAATTAACCACGATGTTTCAAACAAAACTTCTAATTGGAGCAAGCATTTTTTCAACCCTATTTGAGTTTGTCGTAACTTTAGGACATTTCTTTCTCGAGTAGGCATTTGGTGAAGATCTTCTATTTAATTAACCATATTCTACCATACAATTAATTCAAATTAGACAAAGATTAGGTTGAAAAGTTTCCATATCTTATGTAGACCTATACATTTGAATGCTATGATCCTCCCACGGTAACCACTAAACCCTTGAATCAAACCAAGTATCTTCTATCCTACAAAGAACATAAAAATGGGAGTTAACAAACATGAGAGAATCAAAGTAACAAACATGTCCTCATACAAGGATTCAACACAGTAGCAATTATATCCTAAGCATGATAAATAGGGACAAATGAGCATAACAACAATAAAACCATGAGCATGAAATCATCAACTACGTAAACATCAATAAAAAAACTCACCTAAAGATCTTCATATTCCTCAACTCTTCTTCAAACTTTGATAATGTGGCCCTCATAAATATGCAAGCACAAAAGTTAGCTAAGAGAAGAGCTCAACTAATAGTGGTTAAAGAAGAGATAAAGGAGAGGATTCAAATTTATAGATTTAGAGAGGATAAAATGGACATTCGAGATCGAATTCAACCTAGAAGGGATGAACAAATGGGATTGCATATGAAAATTTTGCCAAAGATATGGGGATAGTGGAGTAAAGGTTAGAAGGAATCCAATGACAAGTGGCTACAACTATTAGAAAGGGGGAATGTGACTAGGAAAATGGGAATAAATATTTGAGATCATTTTTTTCATGAGCAAGCATGGAGTAAATAACTATTTATTCATTATTTTGACTAGAGGAGGAATAATTAGAAGAATATAAAATAATAGCATTATTTATTTTTCTTACAAAGGCACGAATAAGTAAAAATTTATTTATTTTACACGAATAGGGGAATAAATCAAAGTGATTTATCTGGCCATAGTAGAATAATTAGATAGTTAAATAATTAAAATTATTTAATTATAAGAGACAAAAGAATGTTAGCTAATTAATTGAAATTAATTAGTATATTAGGCAATGACTAATTAATTAAATAATAGAATTATTTAATTAACGTTAATAAGGGAAAATCAATGGTTAGGATTGACAAGGATCGATTAGGAAAGAAATAGAGAAGATTAGAGATGATTAGGGACTATGATTGTTTAATAAATATAGGAAATTGGTGATAGAAGAAAAGTCAAAAAATTTATGTCTACACCTTATTCTTCATGAGATGTGTCATTTCCTTTGTAGCGATGAAATAGGGCCTCCAAAAATGTGATGCCCTTTCTCCGAGAAGGCAAGAATACAATAGAAGCATATTGTCCCTCATAACATCAAAATAATGAGCATTGTTGATAGACCCAATATGGTGCACTTCCTTGTCTTCCCATTCTTCTCATGCCTAAATACCCTTGTAACCTTACACAGGACCAATATATTTATAGTCCTAATCTTTTTAGGACCCTCTCCATGAGATGTACCATTTTTTGTACTTCAAAATTAGTGTCATTCATTTCATTTATTGTTTAATTTTTCATCTTTTACCACAAAGATTTAACTATTTAAGTTAGCTAGGTATTGAATTTTCCATAAATCCTCAAATAGCTCTATTGATTTTTTGGCCCTCCGTTCAGATTTCAAGGTTGAGTTATTTCATTTGGTTTGTTGAGTTTGAGGCAATTACTATGTGATCAAAGTGTGACACACTTCTATAAACTATTACACTTGAGGGAATCCATGAATAAGGAATTCTTAAGAGGTGGCTTATAGCTTCCTCATTGAAGTGAGTTTAATCCTTGTTTGAATGCTCATCAAATTTGCATAAGGATTAGTGACTTGACTACTCCAAAATGGAATTTTCAAGACAAAATGAAAGCTAAAGATAAAACTAGAATGCAAGAAGCTAAGAATGAGAGATTAAGCTAGAATGGATGCAAGCAACTAGTATTCTAGAATGAGAATGCAAGAAAGAAACTAGATTAACAATGCAAGGCTAGTTCTAAGAAATGAAGCTAAGATAAGAAATGAGAGGAACTCGAAGATAAGAATTATAATTAGTAAGATTATGCTAAGAATGCAAGAAAGTTAGAATGCAAGAAGCTAAGATGCAAGATTAAGATTAGGCCCTTGAATCAAGGAAGAGCTTCCTTTTAAAGGAATTGCCTCAAGAATGGAGGGTAGAGATTAAGAGGCAATAGAATGAGTGATTGAGATTAAGAGGCAAAAGGAGAGTGAAGGAGATGCAAGGTTAGGTAGAGATAAGTGGTGAGGATTAAGAGGCAAAAGAGATGTTAGGTAAGATAAGACAAAATAGTAATTTTGAAAGCAGAAATCCCTTTTAATTGCTAATTAATCAAGATTAAATATGTGCACACATGTGAATGCATTTTTTTAATAAAAGTGTAGAAACTTTATATTAAAAACAATGTTATAGCAATTAAATAAATATGCAAGCTCTAGAAATTAGACCATATTATAAGCTTGATATAAGATTTTTTATTTAATTATGCAAAGGGGATTTTTAGGGTTACTTTGCACAATTATGTCTGGTAAATATGCCTTTGAGATTTATGATTTATTTTGAGGCAATTTGATTAAGAAAAGGGGCTTAGGTTTTACTAGACCAATTTTAGGTGATTACATTTTTCCCCTCTTTGACTAATGTGTGAGAGATCTTGGAACACATTGAGTCAAAGAATAGATTTCAAACAAAACAAATCAACTCTGAATTGGATCATACGAAGAGCGATAAGTGATCAAGGATATCGGTTTTGTACAAGATCAAGTGAAGGCTGATGAACAAGAAATGAGTATCTAGCCTGATATGAAGCGATGCAACTGGATATTTGTCCAAAGAGATTGAGATAACCAACTTTGACAAGAACTAAAGAAGCTAATCACCAAATTTAGAGGCAATACCAGAACATTAAATTCCCTAGAGAGTTTGAGATAACCGACTTTGACAAGGACTAAAGGAGCCAATAATTAGATTGAGAGACAATACCAGAATGATATGCCCCAAGAGATCAGATAGATGTATGTCCAAGTGAACTGATATAAAGGGATGAGAATAATCTTTCATTAAGAGATGCGGAGAATCTCAAGTTGAGATACCCCAAGTGATGATGTTTAGTCAGTGATTGACTTGATCAATAAAGATTTGGTTCAATTTCTAGATTTTTAGATTAGGAGATTTGATTTAGAAAAGTTTTCTATATTGTCATGCCCCCTTGGGATCAAAATGGAAATGATGGAGAAAGAAGGCAACACCGAGTAGGAAGTGATAGCGTCAGCGGTCAACTATGTTTGATAATTTGAATTTCAATTTCGATCCTGAAAAGAAAATCAAGATCAAGGATGATGAATCATAGTTTGCAGCCTCGGATAAGAAGACGACCTTATCAGATAAGATGTAGGAAACACACATATGCATCGAGGCACAAGATCTGAGATGACCTGAACATGGTTTCCAGTTAATGTTGTAAGATGACATCTATGTTGAGGTAGAATCTTCCAAGATAACTGGGAGTGTCTTCATACATGCTACACACAAGAAATAAACAAGGAGATAATTCCAACCTCACCTAAGAGTCCAAATAAAGAGGGTCGGGGTATGTGTGACATTCCAATCATGATGGAGGCTCTTACCGCAGACACCTACTTTATTATACCACTTAGGATCATTGAAATCACACCACAAGTAGAAATTAAAAAAAACATGTTATGCCCTAGTCATGAATCTCTAGTCAAATAGACATCGTTGAGCGACCTTAGAAGACATAGAAAGTGGAAATCAATGGTAACAGACAATACACAAGAAAATAGTTCAGCATATCTCAGACAGTTTCAATTTTCTAGGATGTAAGGTGTGTTGGGTGTTAAGGAAACACCTTTTTGCTTGTGTCAGAGTGCAAGTACGCTGAATAGTGCAAGATCAAATATGTGTTGAGAAACATAGTGATGTTTAGATTGATAGTGTTAAGAAATGCTAGAGGTTGGGGTGTTGAGAAATACCAAGCAGTGTCAGTTGAAAGTGTCCATTGGGAAGGACTGGTAACTGACTCTAGTTAAGTCCAAGAGGTCAGTCAAGTGGTAAAGTGTTGATAGCTCAGATAGGTGTATGATTGCCCCCAGGTGACAGATAAGAACCGAGGATAAGACTAAGACTAATCCCAGCCCATGATGGCATAAGGAGACGAAGAGCGAGATGGAAAAGAGATCGAGCCGATGAAAGCAAAAAAGCTCAGCCATGCGTTGATAGATGGAGCACTAGTTACAAGTTTCACCTGATTTCTAGGTTTTCACCACTTGGGATTATTTTATTTTTTCTACCAAGGACATGTTTCTAGATTTTCACTAAGGCACATTTTTTATTTTATTTTTGAATATCTTATTTTTTTGAGATACATTAAGGTGCCAATTTCTAGGTTTTCACTAGGATTATCATTTTTCAGGACTTTTACAATTTTTAGGATTTTTCCAAGATTTTTTACAATTTTTAGGATATTTTAAGGATCATAAGTTGTTGTACAGGAAGTAGATTGCCTAGCTATAGAGTATCTTCAAGTGAAGAGCATTGAGAGGCTCTTTAAGAACATCACCTTTTGGAGTAAACAACTAATAAGCTATAGAACCATATGATGTAGTGATGACAAATGGACCTAGCCAGTTGGGTTCAAAGTTTCCTTGTAGAGACACCTTGAGTGAAGGTATCTTAGCCAAAGGAAGGCCATTCTAGTAAGATCCATGAATACCCTCATGAACCTCTTGTAACACTTATTCATATTTCTCACGTTCTAGACACCTAAGGAATGTATCATCTAAACTTCTCTTGAACAAGTCATTAGTGATAAGGAAATACTGAGATACACTTTGGATTTTATGGTTAGAGAGGCTTGAAGGGGTAGTTCGATTGTGATGGTAGTGAGAAGCGGAGGAAATAAGGATGTAGAGAATGCTAGGTGTGTCATAGGCAGGAGATGGGAATTCTTCCACTAGGAAGTCATAGCAGTATTGATGCCCTTTAATTTTTCGTATTGAGGCTAAGGGATCCATGACATCTGGTGTTGTGCTCTTTGTTTGTGGCAACCACTAGAAAGTCATAATACATTTCTTTAGATCATCAACTAATTTTTTATATGATAACATTTTTTTAATCTTTGGTTTGATATCCATTAGTAATTTTGATGATCACCAGCTAAAAGTCACCATAAACATGAAGCTATTTAATTTTCCATTTAATAGCTATTTTGAGACTATTAGCTAGCCCTTAAAATTTAGAGGTATTTTTCATGTAGGAAAATATCATTTTGTATGCTTTAGGAATGTTGTATCTTTGTAGAGAGATGAACAAGATATCAACATTAGCACCTTGTTGTGTGAAAGAGCCATCAAAATATATAGATATATCAGGAGACTTAGTAGTGATAATAAGCGCTAATAATGTTTCTTGAAAATGTACGAGGAGAATATCAAGCATCCCATCCTTAGGAACTTTAGAGAGGTTTTCACCATTGGATATGCCATTTATATTTACTATTTTAGAATCTGACACTGCCACAGAGTGGTTTTCTCCGTCAGACCATTTGTTCTTTTTATTATTTTTATGTGACCAAGGTACTTGATAACCTCCACCATCATTTTGTCGCTCATTTCACTACTAGAAGAGGGAGAAGGTTCAATAGTATTTGGGTGATAGACTATCGCATGGGTAGGGTTAGAGGATATGAGTTAGATGGATTCAAAAAGGTTCCAATCAGGAGGGATGAAGGATAAAGGTTCAATAGGTTCAAGTACAAAGACACTGACATCATCCTCACCATTCATGAATATCTCAAATAGGTCCAGAAAGTTATCCTCCATAAAGCGTTGTCAATCATGAGTCATCCTAGAAGAGTTAGAGGATTTTAGAGAAATATTTTATGAATCTAACCGAGATGACCTAGCTCTAGAAATATGGCCATCTTCTTGTTCTCAAGTAGCCATTTGTTCTAAAAATGTACGGACATAAACCATCTCAATTCGAGACCTTCCTAAATTCCATGTAGCTATTGTAGGATGAGGTCTGATGTACCCATGGTTTTCTTGATCAACTAGAGTAGAAGTAGATGGCCTAGAAGCCATAGTGATGCAGGAGCAACTCAGGTCCTTGGCAATCCTGTGTCACCAAAAACATATTTGAAGTTTGTCTGCGTTGCTCAGTTCCTACTTTGACCGAGTTGGTTCGATGTTGCTCGGTTTCCTTTGTTCACCAGTGTTGGTTGGTTATCTCTCTAGTGCTCAGTGAATTTCCCTGGCACTTGGTGATGCTTGCCTGGTGCTCGGTTTCCTTGCTTACCGAGTTGTTTGTTTTGGATTTCTTTTGAGGCTGACTTGTGCATTTAATTTGGGTCACAGATTTAATGTGGGTATCCATCATTGGGAAGTGTGTGGACCTATATCTGGCCATTCCTTCCATTGATTATGGATCTAAAGGCTGACTTGGCTCGGTAGCCTCTTGTATAAATATAGTTGATTGTAATATCTGGCCTAAACCAGGAAGGCCTTACAGCCCAGCATGTATGAATCAATTTGAAGATAATATATGAAAGTATCTACATTCTCTCTCTCACTATTGTGTGTTATTGCTTCAGCGTGTTGTTATGCAAGGTGGATCTGGTTAGGGTGTCCCTTTGGCCCCTCTCCCCATCCTCCCTTGGTGTCAGGTGGTATCAGAGCAAGGTTAGATCTAGATCTAGGTTTATGAATCTAGGTTTGAAGGTTCCTTCTTGTGAAGCCCTAGTTTAATTGTTGTGGGGTAGCATATTGCAATCTGACTTGCAATTGCAGAGGGTTTTCAATATGGTTTGTGGGAGGTGAGATGTGGATCCAGGATTGGCAGACATGTTGAGACAACTTGCTTCAAGATTGGAAGTTGTTGAAACATCCCAGAGAAGAGGAAGACATCTTGAAGATGTTAGTGATGATGAAATTGAGGTAGAACAAGGTGATGTAGAACCTACACTTATGATGGCTCAGGGTGAGGAAAGATTCTTCAAGGCTTTGACAAGTTTGAAGTTGACACCACACTTTAATCCTCTTGAGTATAGTCGAAAATTGGATTCTGATGAATTGGTGGATTGGATCACTGAGATGGAAAAATATTTTGAATATGAAAATGTACTTGAGGAAAAGAAGGTGAAAATTGCAAGCACAAAGTTGAAAAGTCATGCATCCTTATGGTGGGAGCATCTGCAGTTGGATAGAAAGAGGAAAGGCAAAGATAAAATCAAGGTATGGAGTAAAATAGTGAATAAATTAAAAGGAAAGTTCTTACCTTGTGATTATCAGATTAACCTAGTTAGGCGAATGCAAAGTTTGAGGCAGAAAAGATAGCTCGGTAAAAGAACATACTGAGGAATTCTATAGATTAGATATCAGATCTGGACATGATGAAGATGGTATGGAAATAATTGCTAGATACCTAAATGGTTTGAGAGTTTCCATCCAAGAAGAAATTAGTTTGGTCAAATTGGAGAACATTGGAGATGCTTATCAATTTGCATTAAAAGCTGAGGAGAAATTGAACTAGAGACATGAGCAAAGACAAAGAGGTAGAGGTGGTAGATTCCCTAGAGGAATAGGTAGATCTCATGGTGAAAATAGTAGATCTGAACCTAAAAAGACAACTCTGGATAAAGGCAAGACCGAGTGGAAAGGTGAAAGTTCATCTAGAGGAAGAGGCAGTAACTATCGAGGTGGTTATAGCAAAGGTGGTTTTCGAGGAACTTATTACAATTGTGGAGAAGAAGGACATAGATCATTTGAGTGTACAGATGCAAGTAAGAAGGCTGATAGTAGTAGAAATGCTTTGGTACAAGAATAGTCACCGAATGAACCTAAGAAGGAAAATAACTTGATGGTAAGGAGAGCACTTTGGAATGAAGGTAAAAATGAAGATCTGGTAGGGAAAAGTTTGTTCAAGACTAGATGTAGAGTTTTTGATAAAGTTTTGAAGGAAATCATCGATAGTGGTAGCTTGGAGAATCTGGCATCTAAGGAAATGGTCACAAAGTTGCAGTTGAAAAGGTTGGAACATCTGAATCCCTATTAGATTTCATGGACCAAAGATGAGCATAAACTCTTGGTAAGTGAACAATGTTATGTGAATTTGAAAATTGGAAAGTATTATGATAAGGTGTTATGTGATATCATGCCTATGGATTGTTTTCACATTTTGTTGGGTAGACCTTGGCAATATGATAGACATGCTATATATGATGGGAGATTACATACATATACTATTTGGGCTGATGGGAGAAGATAAATCTTGTTACCTTTGATTGAAGAACCTATTAGTAATGTTTTCACATTTGTGAAAGTTTTCTTGATGGAAGGAAGAAAGTTTGTTAAGGATTTGAAGAAGAATGATGTATGTTTTGCTGTGATTCCTAACAAACTGAGTAAGAAAATAGAGGATAGTGTCCCTAAGGAGATTGATAAGTTACTCACCGAGTATAGTGAAATCATTTCTAAAAATGTACCTGATAGTTTTCTACCAAAGAGAAGCATTGATCATTGCATGGATCTTATCCCTGGAGCTAGTTTACCAAACAAGGCACCTCATCGGTTGACACCTACTGGGAATCAGGAATTGAACCGACAGATTCAGGAATTGTTGTAGAAAGGTTTGATCAGAGAAAGTTTGAGTCCTTGTGTAGTACCTACTATATTGGCACCTAAGAAGAATGGAGAATGGTGAATGTGTACTAATTCCAGAGCAATCAATAAGATAACAGTGAAATATAGGTTTCCTATATCGAGAATGGATGACATAATGGATAGTTTGACTGGATCAAAGATTTTCTCAAAATTGATCTAAAAAGTGGGTATCATCGTATCAGAATCAGAGAAAGTGATGAGTGGAAGACTACTTTCAAGACAAAAGAAGGTTTGTATGAATGGTTGGTTATGCCTTTTGGTTTAACTAATGCACTGAGTACTTTTATGAGATTGATGAATGAAGTTTTGAAGAATTCTTGGGTAAGTTTGTGATTGTATAACTTGATGATATTCTGATATTCAATAAGACCAGAGAAGAACATTTGTTGCATGATAGACAAGTTTTGCAGAGATTGAAAGAAGAAAAGTTGTTGATAAATCTGAAAAAGTTTTCATTCATGAAAGAGGAGATTGTGTATTTGGGATTTGTGGTTTCAATTGATGGTTTGAAAATGGATCCAAAAAAGGTTGAAGCTATTTTGAATTGGCCTACACCTAAGAATGCTAGTGAGGTAAGATCATTTCCTAGTTTGGCAAGTTTTTACCAAAAGTTCATTAGGAATTTTAGTTCAATTTGTAATGTTATGATTGAGACTATGAGAGGAGACAAAAGAGAATTCAAGTGGACACATGGAGATGATAAATTTTTTGAGACTCTAAAGTAGAAGGTTGTTGAATTGCCTATTTTGGCATTGCCTGATTTCAATAAGGTATTTCAAGTGGAATGTGATGCAAGTGGTAGTGCAATTGGAGCTATGTTGAGTCAAGAAGGTAAACCTATTGCTTTCTTTAGTGAAAATTTGAATGATGCAAAAAGAAAATATTATGTGTATGATCAAGAATTCTATGCTATTGTTCAAGCACTAAAGAAATGGAGAAATTATTTGATACCGAGTGAATTTGTGTTGTATATTGATCATAAGGCTTTACTGTATTTGGGTAGTCAGAATAAATTGAATCAGAGACATATGAAATGGGTTGAGTATTTGCAGAGCTATACATTTGTGATAAAGCATAAGAGTGGAGTCACTAACCGAGTTGCTGATGCATTGAGTAGAAGAAGATCTTTGATGACCAAGATGAAAATTGAAGTTCTAGGCTTTGATGACATGAGAGATTCTTATGAATTTGATCTTGATTTTTTTGAGCCATGGAGAAAGTGTAGAGCACCTATTCAAGACCAACTAAGTACTAAATGGGATGAATATTTTATGCAAGGAGGTATGTTGTTTAAAGGTATTCAGTTGTGTATACCAAGAGGACCAATGACAACTAATTTGATAAAGGAGAAACATAGTAGTGGTTTGGATGGACATTTTGGTGCTGATAATACAATGAATTTTCTTAAGGAGAAATACTTTTGGCCACAGTTGTATAAAGATGTTTAGAAATTTGTGAAAAGTTGTGGAGTTTGTCAAGTTGCAAAAGGAGTAAGTTAGAGTACTGGATTATATCCACCGATTGTTGGATTGACATTAGTATGGATTTTGTTCTTGGCTTACCGAAGACAATAAGAGGTAATGATTCTATATTTGTTGTTGTGGATAGATTTTCTAAACTGGCACATTTTATACCTTGTAGAAAGACATCAGATGCAGTACATGTAGTAGATATTTTCTTTAAGGAAATTTTTAGATTGCATGGATTACCCAGGAGTATTATCTTTGACCGAGATAGTAAATTTGTTGCATACTTTTGGAAGACTCTTTGGAGAAATTTTGGCACCGAGTTGAAATATAGTTCTACATTTCACCCACAAAATGATGGACAGACATAAGTTGTGAATAGAAGTTTGGGAAATCTTTTGAGATGTTTAGCTGGAGACACACCAAGTAATTGGGATTTTGTGTTGGCACAAGAAGAGTTTGCATACAATAATTCAGTGAATGGGAGTACTGGAAAAACACCTTTTGAGATTGTAAATGGCATACAGATGAGAGGTATATCAGATTTGAGAGATATTGTTGATGAAAGAAAGAGAAGTGCTTAAGGAGTAAAATTTGTTGAGTACATGAAGACATTGCATGAAGATGTGAAATACAAGCCGGAAAAGAGTAATTAGAAATACAAAGATAGAGCTTATAGATTAAGAAGATAGAAGACTTTTGATGTTGGTGATGAAGTGATGGTTCATTTGAAGAAAGGCCGATTTCCTATTGGAACATATGGGAAGCTGAAAATGAAGAAGTTTGGACTTTGCAAGATTTTGAGAAAATTTGATAGTGGAAATGCATATGAGATTGAGTTACCTGATGACATGGATATATCAACTATATTCAACATTGCTTATGTGTATGAGTTTCATGAACCTGATGAAGACATGACAGTACTAATGGATTATCCTAAGAAACAGAGAGAAGAAGTTGAGCAGATTTTGGAGCAAAGAATTGGTAGAAGTACAAGAGGAAAATAGTATATGGAATATTTGGTAAAGTGGAAGAATAGACCGATCGAATACAGTTCATGGATTTCAAAGTTTGAGTTGGATGTAGCTCAGATCATACCTATTTCATGATTCGGAGAATCATTTTCAAATAACGCAGGTGTCTGATGCAGGAGCATCTCAGGGCTTTGGCAATCTTGTGTCACCAAAAACATATTTGAAGTTTTTCTGTGTTGCTCAGTTCCTTCTTTGACCGAGTTGGTTCAGTGTTGCTCAGTTTCCTTTGTTCACCAGTGTTGGTCAGTTATCTCTCTCGCACTCGGTGAATTTCCATGGGGCTTGGTGATGCTTGTCTAGGGCTCAGTTTCCTTGCTTAACGAGTTGTTTGTTTTGGATTTGTTTTGAGGTTGACTTGTGCATTTAATTTGGGTCATAGATTTAATGTGGGTATCCATCATTGGGAAGTGTTTGGACCTAGATCTAGTCATTCCTTCTGTTGATTATAGATCTGAAGGCTGACTTGGCTTGGTAGCCTCTTGTATAAATGTAGTTATTTGGTTAGAGTTTTAGAAGGAAGTTTTGGGAAATAGAAGATAGAAAATTAGAGATTGTTGACCAATCCTCATGTGTTGGAGGACTTATGTACTTGATTGTAATATCTAGCCTAAATCAGGAAGGCCTTATAGCTCAGCATGTATGAATCAATTTGAAGATAATATATGAAAGTATCTACATTCTCTCTCTCACTGTTGTGTGTTGTTTCTTCCATGTGTTATTATGCAAGGTGGATTTGGTTAGGGTGTGCCTTTGGCCCCTCTCCCCATCCTCCCTTGGTGTCACATAGGGATGATCTCTACAACAGGATTAAAAGGATCTTCATCATCTAGTTATGCTTGAGAATTATAACTTTCTCCTCTTTCAAAATTTATGACAGTGGCATATTTATGGACAACATCAACCTGAATCTCCATTGTAACATCTGATAGTGAGTCCCATTCATACTCATGTAAGTTTGTGTCAAGTTATTCTAGTATTGTTTGATATAATCAATTAGAGTGATTGCAAGAGGGAGATTTTCATCATCACCTTTGTCTATCTCAAGAGGTGAGCCTTCAATAGGGCTTTATAGATGTACAACAATAGTATCTTATGTAGTAGAAGCAATAATAGTACCAACTGTAGTAGTAGGAGTATAATCAAGGATAGGCATAAATATAGGCATGTCAACATGTTGTCCCCACTTTTGATGTATATGAGAAAAGTCAACAATGTGTTCAAAAGAAAGAGTGATAGCAGTACTAGTGGTAGCATCAGGAGTTTTCTCTACTTGTTTAAGATTGTTGCATGTGGAAATAGAGTCAGCAGGAATAATGACCTCAATTCCATCATGAAAAAACTTGATACATCAATGATATGTAGAGGGAATTTGTTTCATTTCATGGATCCATGGGTGACCCAAAAGTATGTTATATGCTAAAGGAAGATCCAAGATTTGACAAATGACATCCCGCTAAACAAGATCTACTTGGATGAGAAAGACTACCATGCCTTTAGAAGAATGTTCCTCTTCATCATATGCCTTAATTGTTATCTTGTGTCGAGGATCGATAAAATTCTCACAGAAACCAAGAGCTTTAACCAAATTATAAGAGCTGATATTGAAACCTGCGCCTCCATCTATTAACATGAGTTTTACTCTATACTTTTGGATAGTGACTTTGATGTGGAGGGGTTGACTATAGGGATGACTAATATATTTTTCATCCTTTTCAGAAAAAATTGGGTAATGAGGAGAAGTTATGTGACCAACCATGGACTAGAACTTGCCTATGTCTAGGTCTTTAGGTACATTAGCCATGAGAAGGGTTTGATCAATAATCTCTCTATGAGCAGGAGAGATGTCCAACAGTTCAAGAATTGAAATATGAGTTGACGTGTGCTAGAGTTGGTTAACTACATCATAATCATGTGGTGCAGATGAGGTAGAAGATTTAGACACTTGATTCGTTAGTTTTGTAGTAGAGGAGGAAGATGATCATGCCTCTTGTAGAGGGACTTTTCTTTGAGAACATGTTATTGCATTAGATGACTCAACTTGAGTCTCATCTTTGGCTTTGATGGCATTAATAGCATGCTTAGAGGACTCAAGCATGTTGATCACATTGTCATTATTATTGTAGGTGTATCCAACCTTGTAATCTTTTTCCTTAGAAGATTCCCCTTTCTCATACTTAGGCAAAGGCTCCTTGAAAGCCTTATGATCATTTTTTGTTTGGGGAGAATCAACCACAATTATTCCATTATCAATAAGATCTCAGATGATATTCTAAAGCTTCACAAAATTGGTAGTCATGTGATCTCTTTTGTGATGATAATCATAGTAGTGGTTGTCATTCCACCATTTAGGTTTTACGCTAGGATCATATGGCTTAGATTTATTAGGAAAATTAATTATCTTGTTGGTTAAAAGTATCTTCAAAGAACTCTCAAGATATTCTCTGAGAGGAGTAAAGTCTCTCATAGGCTGAAAGATCCAGGGCCTATCACAACTGGTTTCAGTTTTAGATCCTATTTGAGCGCTCTAGCTAGTAGTAGTCAAGTTAAAAGCTAGTTCTTTAGGCTTACCAATAGAAGATACTGAGGTTGTCCCCACAATTCCATCATTGACAACATCTTTGGTTTTATTCCAAAACTTGTGCTTGTCCTTAGAAGAGGATTTGTGTTCTTTATACTGAAGAGTAATTTCACCCTTATGAACAATGAAATCCTCTATGCGTAGAGACGATTCAACCAATTTATTAAAGGAAGCATGTGTTTGCATTTGTAATGCATAGTTCATTTCAGGAACCAAAGAGTTAATGAATATGTTGATCTTTTTCAGTCTCAGGAATCTGTTGAGGATAGCATGAATAAAGCTTCCTCCATCATTGAAGAAATGTCATAAAGGGTTCACCTTGACATTGTTTGATGTTGTAGAGATCTAACATGGTAATAGCATGTTGAATACTTTAAGAGTCTTACTGAATGAATCTATGCACTAGTTGGTCAAATGACTTAAGTGGAGGAGATAGTTTATTGAACCACTCCATAGCTTGCCCACAAAGACTCCTAGGAAAGAGTCTCATAAGATAGGTGGCTTCATATAAGAATTCCATACTCAGCATGCAACTCTCTAATGTGATCATGAGGATCTCTACTACCATCATACTTGTCATATTTAGGAAACTCAACTTTTTGAGGAAAAGGAGGCATGTATAGATCCTTGTCAAAAGGAAATGAGCATATAGCCTCAAGTGAAAAAGGTGTTGTAGGTTATTATTTTTTCTCTTTCAAGCACAACACTTGTTTCATCATCTCTTCCAACTATTTCTTCACAAACTCCATTATAGATGGTTCTTCTTTCTTGATCAAATTGTCAACATCAAATTTGTGAGGCAACCTAACTCCTTGTGAGGCTAATTTCATGAAGTATTTTTCCTTGTCTTGATTCAAGGTCAACTTCATAAGTCTTTGCAAATGTTTATCTTGTTGAAATTGCAAGATTTCTTCCTTTGTTAGCTCAATGTGTGAATCACCACTCTGTGAACAATGTGAAACATTTTGAGTGTATTGAGAGGCATGTTGTGAGCCATGTTTAGAGTTGTGATGATCAAGATGTGCTTGATTCTCTTGTCCAAAATGTTTCTCTCCCAATTGTTTTAAGAATTCTTCAATTATTTTATTTTGATCTTCCATAGTTGGAGTATAAGAATTGTTGTCTTCTGACTTAGGAAAGGATAGGGTACAGTTACTAAAAGTATTAACAAAAGGCTTAAAACCCCAAGGTTCAGGTTCTCCTCTAAGTGAGTTGTCAAAATTTTCATCGGATTGCTTTCCTGGGTGGATCTGAGATCTAGTTGTAACCGGCATGAAAAAAGTATGTCAAGAGCCAAATAGGATGACTTTGAATGACTTGATATTCAAACAAGGTAAGAAAATTATTCACTTGTCCAAAGAGAGATAACATAAACTATAGCAAAGATAACTTTCCACAAGATGTCCAAGTTGCGAGCAGAGCACCCTATGTACGACACTTGTGAACAAGAAAATATAAGATAAAAGAATCCAAGAGAGATAACATAAAGAGGATGGACAAGTGAACAATATACTAGCCAAGAGTTTAGGCAATAGATCCAAGTAGTCTTTTTCAATTAAAGGCAATTCCTAGCATGATGGAGTATACCAAATATCAAGAAGAGAAAAGGATAGCAATAGTTGATCAACATGTTTTAGACAAGGTTTGAAAGAAAATAGTGTGAACAAGCAATAGTCTTCAAACAATCCAACAAGGGACAAAGAAACCTTGTGGATGCAAGCATTTGTGAAGTATAACAAGGTATAGAAATGTATCAAGTGAATGTTCACAAAAGTTTCCACGGGTCTCAGCACATGAAAGAACATCAAGCAAAACTACCTAAGGTCAAAGGGGACATTTTCCAACCTTTTCCCACAACTTGATACTCCTTCACCTCGCACAAAGTGATGTTAGCTTTGTCATGGATTTTCATCCAAGGGAGTACATATGGTGAGTATCTTGAGGTGATCTAGGTAAATCCACTTGGATCAATCCTTGCACAAATGAAGTCACATGACCAAGAGGTTAGCCTCTAAGTTCGAACGTGTTTAATAAGGATCTTTGTTCATGACTACCCCTTGTAGTTTTACAAGAAAAATTAAGACATCTCAACCCTAAAAGCACTCAAAATGTATAGTCTCATAAGAATTATTGAGACCTCTCGGCCCTATACAAGTTGGATGTACTCCCCTTGTAGTCTTGTAAACAAGATTGGGATCATGGAGGCCCTAAAAGCACCCAATTAAGTATCATCTTGCTTGGAAAGATTGAGGGAACTAGGTGCTACACATGATAAAACATTTGTAGTATAAATAGTTAAGTCTTCCCTCTCTTTAGATTGAAGAAATATTTTTATTAGAGTGGGATGAAGTTAGCCGAGTTCGCTTGTTTCCCACTTGGGTCATTCCCAAAATATTGCTCTCTTGGAAAACCCTCTAAAGGTAAATGCAAGAAAAGAAAAGGATAGCTAGTAGAGGTCTATATTTGTTATTTTCCATAAGGAAAAGAGCATCCTCTCCTACTCCATAGTGTCTCCAAACCACACCAAACACATGATCAATTACCCAAGACTCTTTGCAAGTGATCAACTAAGTAGGTCAAGACTTCTGATTTTCCAAAAGGAAAAGAACATACTCTCCTACTACTCAACTAATCACAAGACAAGAAGCCTTCTAATTAAGCTAGGTTCCTAGAAAAACCAAATGTAAGCAAGAACAATGTTGATTTGTATCTCCAAGGAAACCTACAACTAATAGCTTTAGTAGTTTCACGATTGAGTCTTTGACAAGCGTCCTACATTACAAGACATTAGTAGTCATGAAAGTGTTAATCTCTTTGGCAAGCAAATCTTACAAAACCACAAGTTAGGGCACAAAAAATATGCAAATGAAAGTAATAACCATGCAAAACCAATTATTAGTTGTTGTCAAAAAATAAGAAAACCCAAAAATGCAAGAAAATGCAAGCAAGCTAGGCTAAAACTTAGACTATGACATTAACTGAATCTGGACTACACTTCAAAGTCTGCCAAGAAAATTGTATCATAGACTTATGGGAAGCACATGATATTCTAGAATAGTATGATAGCCTACAAATAAGTAGTACAATATTCTACCAAAAGGCAGATGATATACCCTAGAAAAGTGAGACGATATTCTAGAAAAGGAGAAATTTTGCATGGTAGTATTAAGAAATATCGTCTTGGTATATTCTAGAATGTTGTACGATTTTCTGGCTTGCAAAACAAAAGTCACAAACCTACGAAAAAAAAGAACTCAAAATGCAAGAAATAGAGATAAAAATGAATGTCTAGCCCCACGGTGGGTGCCAAAAATGTGTGATTAAAGTGTGACACACTTATATAAACCATTACAATTGAAAGAATCCATGAAGAAGGAATTCCCAAGAGGCAGCTTATAGCTTCCTAGTTGAAGCAAGTTTAATCCTTGTTTGAATACTCATTAGATTGAAATAAGGATTGGTGACTTCACTACTCCAAAATGGGATATTCAAGTGTAAATTCTAGCTAAAGATGAAACTAGAATGCAAGAAGCTAAGAATGAGAGATTAATTTAGAATGGATGCAAGCAACTAGTATTATAGAATGATAATGCAAGAAAGAATCTAGATTAACCATGCAAGGTTAGTTCTGAGTAATGAAGCTAAGCTAAGAAATGAGAGCAACTAGAATCAAATAATTCAAATTAGTAAGATTATGCTAATAATGCAAGAAAGTTAGAATGCAAGAAGCTAAGATGCAAGATTAAGATTAAACCCTTGAGTCAAGGAAGAGCTTCATTTTAAAGGAATTGCCTCAAGAATGGAGGGGAGAGATTGAGAGACAATAGAATGAGTGATTGAGATTAATAGGCAAAATGAGAGTGAAGGAGATGCAAGGTTAGGTAGAGATGAGTGGTGAGGATTAAGAGGCAAAAGAGATGTTAGGTAAGATAAGATAAAATAATAATTTTCAAAGCACAAATCCCTTTTAATTGCTAATTAATCAAGATTAAGTATGTTTACACATGTGATTGTGTTATTTTAATAAAAGTGTAGAAACTTTATATTAAAACTAATGTTATAGAAATTAAATAAATATGCAAGCTCTAGAAATTAGTTCATAGTATAAGCTTGATATAAGATTTTTTATTTTTTATTTAATTATGAAAAGGAGATTTTCAGGTTTACTTTGCACAATTATGTCTAATAAATATTGTTACAAGTAGTAGTTGTCGTTGCACCAAGAGATCGACCTGTTAATGCCCGATACAACCACTAGACTTATAGAAGACATAGGAGGGGGTTAAGCCATGTCACGAATCCCAAGGGGAGCACTGATAATTTTTTCAACAATCTCTCCCTCAGTGTTATCCGAGGGGATTCGAACCTGTGACCAAGCTTTGATACCACTTGTTACAAGTAGTAGTTGTCGTTGCACCAAAAGATCAACCTATTAATGCTCGATACAACCACTAGACTTATAGAAGACACAGGAGGCAGTTAAGCCATGTCACGAATCACAAGGGGAGCACTAACCATTTTTCCAACAATTGTTGGAAACTACAATTGAAACAATTGTTGTATTGTCATTGATGTCAAACCTTAACTAGTAAGACTATTGCTATCTAAGAAAGTACTATATCTATTTGATTTTTGTGAAGGGGATAGGCAAGGTTGGTAACAATAGCACCTAAGGAAAGGTTGAGTTATCTTGATACTTCAATGAGTACTTGATTATGTGGCACAATGATAAGATAATGTATTGTTTATCTAAGTAAGAATGAAGACTAAACTGGTAGGCTTAACCGAGCAAAAGTGAAGAAATTTAGTTTAAGCCGAGCGATGTTACTGTCGACTGAGCTAGTATATGCCGAGTAAATTCAGTGTTGATCAAACATTAGTATTAGCTGAGGAAATAGTTTTTGAGGTGACCGATCTTTCTAATGAAGACCGAGGAGTTGAACACTGTATTGACTGAGCGTCAGTAATTTACATTTGAGGAATAATTCAGATTTCCAATTGACAATGTTTAATTCTTGGACTATGTCAAACATGTTGACTTTATTTATTGATTGTATGGAAGCATTTAATGCATTGTAAAATGTTTTACTGTAAATCTATTAAGAGATTTGAGATATTTCTAGAAGGATAGATGAAGAACATAAAGTTGGAAGGATTAGATGAATCTAACCTAACACTAAGATCTACCAAGGAGATTAAGCAGAAAAAGATGTATTGACCTAATTGAGGAAGTATTAAGGAAACCTAAGCATGAGGTTGAAGGAGAGAGGATGCTGGAAGTATTGTTGATGTTATTGACTGTCTAAGCAGAAAAGGATGAAGGAGAAGTGTTGTGATTGCTTGAAGAGATTTCCGAGTAGATCAGTGATGGAGATGGTAAAGGTTCACAGTCAGTAGCCAGCATATGTGTATGGAATTAGATCTAATATTTGCAAAGTGAGTTGTATGTTTTTCATATCAATATTACTATTACTTTCTAACCATTGTATCAGTCAAAATCCTTTTAACAGAGGTTGACCTAACAGTCATTTGTATAAATCCTTTGAACAAGGTTTCATTCTAATGGGATGTATGTAAGTCTGATAACAAGGTGCACTTTTAACAGAGTGGTTGAAATCCTTTAACCCGGTCACACCTGATAGTGTGTTTGTAACCTTTGATAGGGTTGGCTTTTCACAGAGATCACTTCAGAAGAGTGAAAATAATAGTAACATGTTACAAAGTGGTTTTTCCCAAATTGGGTTTCCACTATAAATCTTGGTGTTTTAATACTTGTGTGAATGTTTTGGTTTGAACATTTCTATGTTTTACAAGTTAGACACTATTGGATAGTGGACTGCACTGTTATATATATTTTTTTATGCAATCAATAATGACTGAGTAGCTATTGGTTGTTGGATCTGATTTGTTGAAGAGTTTTAAAATTTGTTTTATACATCTGGACCTAAGAACAACTGATTCACACCCCCTCTCTATTGTTCTAAATCATATTAACAATTGGTATCAGAGTTATTGGTGCTTATAGAGAACAAGTTTAAAGATACTTGAAGCAAATGATCATGATGTATAAGAAGGAGGTACCAAAGTTTGATGAAGTTGCATCTGGCCGGTAATTGTGATTCTAAAAAGTATTATGTTGAAAATGATTATGTCACACCTGTTGCACCTCTGACTGATGAGGAGATGAGAGCTAAACAAGAGCACAACCAAGCAATGTTGGAGATTGCATCTACCCTAAGTTATCCAGAATTTGAAGACATCAAAGACTGCACTAATACAAAGAAAATGTGGGACGCTCTTGCAAACATCTATGATGGTGACATAAATGTACTAAGAGCAAAAGCTAAGAGCCTAAGAGGCAAATTTGATGAAATGAGAACGCAAGAAGGTGAGAATATTGCACAATATTGTGGTAGAATAAAAGAAGTTGTAAATGCTATTAGAGGAGAAAATGGAACTATTGATGATGAAACTATAATTGGAAAAGTATTGAGAACTCTGCGTCCTATTTATGCCATCAAAATTTCAGCAATTCAGGAATCTAGATGTAACCCTAACAATGCTCTTACTTTGGAAAGTTTGGTTGGTAAGCGTACTACTTTTGAACTTTCTAACTATGATAACTTCACTATTGCTAATGTTGAATCTACTTTTAAGTCACAAATGGTTTTGAGTAAGTCAAAGAAGGAAAAAGAAAGATGCATCAGTGAGAGTGAAAGTGAAAGTGACACATCTGATGAAGAACTTGAGGATCTAGAAGCTCTTATGGCTAGAAGACTAATAAGGGGAAAAGGAAATTATAAAGGTAAACTCCCTATTATATGTGTTTCATGTAATAAAGTTGGTCATATAGCTACTAGATGTCTTGACAGGGATGATAAGGATGAAGAAAGAGACAACAAACATAAAGACAAAAGAGAAGATAGAGGTTACTGAAGGAACAAGGACTATAAAGGAAAATGTAATAAATCCTGCTCTATTGCCAAAGAAGAGATTGACACTGATAGTGATGATTTTGAAATTGAAGTTATCTATGTTGCAATGAAAGATGAGTCTGATGAGGATGAGAAAACTGCATTGTTATCTTATGTGAACAAAAATGATAAATGGATTATTGACAGTGGTTGTTCACATCACATAACTGGTGACAAGAGTAAGTTTGATACCTTAGATCATTATAAAGGTAGAAGTGTGAAATTTGGTAATGATGCACCATGTCCTGTTAGAGGTAAAGGATTGATTAAGCTGGCTAATAAGATCACTTGTGAGAATTCTTATTGGGTTGAGGGTCTTAACTATAATTTGTTGAGTGTTGCACAACTTAATAGCACTGGCTACCGAGTGGAATTTCATCACAGGAAGGCCAAAATATTTGATGCCACTGGTGAACTGATTGGAAATGGAGAACAAACAAGAGGTAATTTGTTCTATCTAGACCTATCTGAAGAAACATGTATGATTGCACAACTTGATGATATTTGGTTATGGCATAAGTGGCTATGTCATGTTAACTTTTATAATCTGATAGAAATTAGTAAGAAGAAGAAAGTGAGAGGTCTGCCTAGATTGAAGAAACCTGAGAATGTAATGTGCAAAAAATGTTAGTTGCGTAAGATGAAAAAGTCTAGTTTTAAGAGAAAGAATTTTACTTTTGAGAATGCTTCAGATTTGGTTCATACTAACCTTTGTGGACCTTTGGGTGTACAAAGCTATTGTGGTGCTAGATATTTTATCCTGTTTGATGATTATACCAGAATGATGACGGTAATGTTCTTAAAACAAAAATCTGATGCTTTTTAATTTTTTAAGTGGTATTTGGCTAAGGTTGAAAAGGAGACAGGTAGGAACCTGAAGTATCTGAGATCTGACCGAGGTGGAGAATTTATATCCAATGAATTCAATCTATTTTTCAATGATAGAGGGATCAAAAGAAAGATATCTACACCAAGAACTCCTCTATAGAACGGTATAGCAAAGAGAAGGAATAGATCTATCATGGACTATGTAAGGACATTAATGATTGAAAAGAATGTTGCACAAAAGTACTAGAGGGAAGCTATAAGTACATATCTTCATACTCTTAACTGAGTATATATCAAAAAATGTACAAATCTGACACCTTATGAGCTATGGCATGGGTATGCACCTAATGTAAAGTACTTTAGAATTTCTGGAAGGAAATGCTACATACTAAAGGACAATATGAATGGGAAATTTGATGCTAAAAGTGATGAGGGCATATTCCTAGGATATTCCACAAAAAGTAAAGCTTATAAGTGTTTGAACTCTAACACAAACAAAATTGTGGAAAGTGTGAATGTCAAAGTAGATGAGTATGCAGAGAAAAATAAATCTGACAACAAAAGAGAAATAGAAGATTATAGATCTTTTGTGTATATAGAGGAAGGAGAGGCAAGTGACAAACTTGCACTTGGTGCAGAGTCTTGCATAAGCAATGCCAAGCATCAAGAAAAAAATGTCAGGAGAGAAGAAGAATGTGTCAAGTGATAGGAGGAAGTTGTTGAGTATCAGGAAAAGGTTGTCAAGCATTCAGAAGCTAAATCTGACAATCTTGTTGGTGAATTTGAAGAGCAAGATGAAAGGAGAGCAGAACCTATTTTGACACAATATGTAAAGAGATATCACAAGCCTAAACAAATAATTCGAGACAAAGATAGTAGAGTTTTGACTAGAAGCAAGACAAGATATCTGACATGTTTACTATGTGAATTTGAGCCTAAGACAACAAGGGAGGCATTAGAAAATGAAGACTAGATACAAGCAATGAATGAGGAGATAGACCAGATAGAGAAGAATGATATTTGGACTCTGGTGCCAAGACCATAAAATAAAAATGTCATTGGAACAAAGTGGGTGTTCTGGAACAAGTTGAATGAGCACGGTAAAATCACAAGAAACAAAGCTAGGCTGGTATGCAAAGGCTACGCACAAGAAGATAGAATATATTATGGGGAGACATTTTCCCCTATAGCTAGACTGGAAGGAGTAAGAACCTTACTTGCATATGCTGCCTACAAAGATTTCAAGGTATACCAAATGGATGTTAATTCTGCATTTTTAAATGGTATATTAGAAGAAGAAATGTACATTGAACAACCAGAAGGATTTGTTGATCCAAACAATAGGCACATGGTTTGAAAACTTAACAAAGCATTGTATGGACTAAATAAAGCTCCCAGAGCATGGTATGAGAGACTGCACAACTACCTGATATAGATTGGATTCTCAAGGACAAATGACACAAGCAATCTGTACATGAAAGATAAAGAAGGTAAAGGAATCTTGTTGGCTAAGATTTTTGTAGATGATATTATATTTGGTGGACAAGATGCCTTGTGTAAGAAATTTTCAAATGAAATACAAACTGAATTTGAAATGAGTATGTTTGGGGAGATCAAATTTTTTGTTGATTTACAAGTATATCAAATGGAAAAAGGAATTTTCATCACCCAGTCTAAATATGTTCATGAGATACTGTAAACCTTTGGTATGGAAGATTCAAGGCCAGTAAGTACTCCCATGGCTACTGGAAAAAAGTTGTTTAAAAATGATGATGCTACAGAAATAAACCAGACTTTGTATAGATCAATGATTGGAAAGCTGCAATATGTTGTACACAATAGACCAAATATTAATTTAGCTATTGGGATTGTGGCAAGATTCTCTGCCAATCCTAAGGAAACTCACATGATGGCTGTCAAAAGGATAATGAGATATTTGAAAGGGACTGCTGACTATGGATTGTACTACAAGAAGCATGAAAAGTTTGAACTGAGAGTGTATACTGATGTTGATTGGGCAGGAAAGGTGGATGATAGAAAGAGTACTAGTGGTGGAGCTTTCTTTCTTGGATAGAGATTAGTTTCCTGGACAAGAAAGAAACAAAATTGCATTTCCCAATCTACTGCTGAAGCCGAGTATGTGGCTGCAACAGTGAACTGTTCAAACTTGGTATGGATAAATAAATTGTTGGTAGGCATGAAAGAAGAGATCACTGAACCAACTGTCATCTACTATGACAACACAAGTGCTATCAACATCTCTAAGAATCTAGCGATACACACAAAGACCAAACACATCGTCATCAAGTATCATTACTTGAGGGAACTGGTACAAGATAAAGAGGTCTGAATGGAATATGTGAATACAAAGGAACAACTAGCAAACATATTCACCAAAGCCTTACCTAAAGAAGCTCATGAATATTTGAGAGGTCAATTAGGGGTTCTTCCCCTAACTAAGGCTGCCTAGTCAAGCTAGGAGCACTGCATCAAATGTGTTGCAAAGAGTATCTAACAATTTGATGCAGAGATAGGTCACACTTTAGGAGAAGCCTAGATTTGTGAAAAGTATAGCAAAGCCAAGAATCAGTCATAAGCAAAGATGACAGAGGGAGAAATATTGTTACTGAACTGAAAAATGATATCTACATCCGCAAGATATATGTTTTAGTTGTTGCTTTGGCATTTTTGTCAAAGAGGAGGATGATCACAGATGAATACACACGGTGAGATTTCATGGAAGATCAAGTAAGAGGGAGAGATTCAGTGGATGGTCATACAAGCATGGCTAATTGATTCTATATCAGAATGAAGATAAGGATATTATAAATATTTCTGATGGATAGATAAGTTTTAGATTGGTTGGTGATTCATGTGTTATTCATATGGTGTTGCCATCAATGCCAAAGAGGGAGATTGTTGGAAACTGCAATTGAAGCAATTGTTGTATTGTCATTGATGTCAAACCTTAAATGCTAAGACTGTTGCTATCTAAGAAAGTACTATATCTATTTGATTGTTGTGAAGGGGATAGGCAAGGTTGGTAACAATAGCACCTAAGGAAAGGTTGAGTTATCTTGATACTTTAATGAGTACTTGATTATGTGGCACAATGATAAGATAATGTATTGTTTATCTAAGTAAGAATGAAGACTAAACTGGTAGGCTTAACTGAGAAAAAGTGAAGAAATTTAGTTTAAGCCAAGTGATGTTAGTGTTGACCAAGCTAGTATATGTCGAGTAAATTCAATGTTGACCGAACATCAGTATTAGCCGAGGAAATAGTTTTTGAGGTGACCAAGCTTTCTAATGAAGATCGAGGAGTTGAACATTGTATTGATCGAGCATCAGTAATTTACATTTAAGGAAGAATTCAGATTTCCAGCCGACAATGTTGAATTCTTGGATTATGTAAAATGTGTTGACTTTATTTATTGATTGTATGGAAGCATTTAATGCATTGTAAAATGTTTTACTATAAATCTATTAAGAGATTTGAGATATTTCTAGAAGGATAGATGAATAACATAAAGTTGGAAGGATTCGATGAATCTAACCTAACCCTAAGATCTATGAAGGAGATTAAGCAGAAAAAGATGTATTGACCTAATTGAGGAAGTATTAAGGAAACATAAGCATGAGGTTGAAGGAGAGAGGATGCTGGAAGTATTGTTTATGTTATTGACTATCTAAGTAGAAAAGGCTAAAGGAGAAGTGTTGTGATTGCTTGAAGAGATTTCTGAGTAGATCAGTGATGGAGATGGTTAAGGTTCATAGTCAGTAAGCTAGCATATGTGTACAGATTTGGATCTGATATTTGCAAAGTGAGTTGTATGTTTTTCATATCAATATTACTGTTACTTTCTAACCATTGTATTAGTCAAAATCCTTTTAACAGAGGTTGACCTAATAGTCATTTGTATAAATCCTTTGAACAAGGTTGTATTATAATAGGATGTATGTAAGTCCTATAACAAGGCACACTTTTAACAGAGTGGTTGAAATCCTTTAATTGGGTCACACCTGACAGTGTGTTTGTAACCTTTGACAAGGTTGGCTTTTCACAAAGCTCACTTCAGAAGAGTGAAAATAATAGTAACATGTTACAAAGTGGTTTTCCCCAAATTGGGTTTCCACTATAAATCCTGGTGTTAATACTTGTGTGAATGTTTTGGTTTGAACATTTCTATGTTTTACAAGTTAGATACTATTGGATAGTGGACTGCACTGTTATATGTTTCTGGTATGCAATCAGTAATGACCGAGTAGCTATTGGTTGTTGGATCTGATTTGTTGAAGAGTTTTAAAGTTTGTTTTATACATCTGGACCTAAGAACAACTGATTCACCCCCCTCTCTATTGTTCTAAATCATATTAACAATAAATAGTGGATAATAAATGAACTAGTGATAATGCATATAATGAATGAAAAATAAATGATAAGATCAATGAGAGTGAATGTAATGAATGAAATGTCAATAATATTGTACCTTATGAAATCACAAAAGGAATTGGATAGATTCTAATATGATAAAATAAGATAAAATGAGATAACCTATAATATGATAAATAAAATGTGATTAGATGTTAACTATGATAAAAAGTTACATAAATGATCAAAATATGCATGTGAATATACAATGGTTACATACATAATGAACTATGCAAATGATTAAATGTGATAATAAAGATGGAATATGCAAAATTTGAAAATGCAACATGAATTCTATATTTTTGTGACCCAAATGCCCTCAAGTTAAATAACAATGTTTTTGACATGAGAAGAATGGACAAAGAAAAACAGATGAACCGATAAGCAAGATGACCTACAAAACCCTATAAAAGGAGCATTGATATGCAAAAAATTTATTTTAAATGTAATGAAATATGAAATATGAAATGAATATCTCCACAACTTCATGGGAACTAGAATTTGATTATCATCATTGAGCTCATTATGTTGCAAGGAAATGAAAGCATCATGGTATAATTAAACTAGGATGACCTGAGCACCTCTTGCATGGAGTTTAATATAGAAAATTTGACAAGCATTGAGGTATAATTAAACTGAGATGACCTAAGTTTCATTTGCATAACAGACAAGAAGTATTCTCCCCTCCATTGGGGAACAACTATTTGGAGTCGAGGTATGTGTGGCATATCACCATTAATAGAATTCGCATAACAATATGAATTGTATGTTTCAATGCTTATTAAACTAATGAAGTCACTTGCGCATAGACATCCTAATTAGTTTTTCCTTTGACTTCATCAGAAAATATCCCACAAATAGAAATCAAAGAAAAATATCATGCCCCATCCCGGCCATTCTAATCAATGACATATGGGAGTTTTAAAACTCATGTAAGGATATCCTGGAATAGTATAGGAAATATGATAACAATGAAATCCATATATGAATGCATAATCTACAATAAATTATTCTAACATGCCTACCATGAATATAAATTTCTTTTGCCAAAAGATAGTTTTAGGTGTATTGATCAAGTTGGTTGATGTATAGATAAGCGGTCATGTTTCGAAAGAGATCACATATTATGAGTCATGACGAGGATATCATTTTGTAAGAACATTTGATTATATTTGCTTGTCTAGTGAAAATACTCCATTATGTCCTCTAGGAGTTGTGATTATCATAGATCCACTTCCCAAACTAGGTCGAGGACATGCCCCCAGCTAGGTGATGGATTGACTTATTAGGGGTGAAGAAGGACACAACAATACTAGGATGAAGGACTAGGACAATAGACCAAGCTATGATGGGGTTTTACTATGGATATATGTAGTGGGATGACATGATAAAAGAGTCCTAATAGAGAGAGGAGATAACTTGTCACAAATGGCACTTGTTTTCAAGTTTTCGCCACATGTTTTTATTACAATTTTCTTTTGATTTTTTGATTATTTATTTTTTTGTATTTTTTATGTTTTATTTATATACATACCCTTGCATTGTGATTTTAAGCATAGAACTTCTTGAGGTTCATACTATTAAGAGGCTCATCCAAGATATCTCTCTCAAATGTAGACAAGTGATAAGCCCCAGAGCCATAAACTATTGTGATTACAAAAGGACCTACTAGTTGGGTTCAAACTTACCCTTCTTCTCACGATGCTACTGATTTTTGGGATTCTCACGAAGGACCAGATCACCCACCTGAAAGTCTCTTGGTTTCACTTTATTTTTATGCTAATGAGACATCCTCTGTTGATAGACCTTCAAATGATACAAAGGCCCTTTAATGACATTCATCCAACAATTCCAATTCAATTAGCCATGCAACCCTATACTCTTCATCTTGAATTAAATCCTTTAGGGATACATGAAGAGAAGGAAACTTGACCTCGAGGGGTAGAACAACCTTTAGAACCATAGACAGGGAATATGGTGTGGATCTAGTGGGAGTACAGATGGAAGTGCGATAATCCCATAAGGCGAGATTCAATTGTACATGCCAGTCACAACAAGCATCATTGACAGTCTTTTGGAGGATCTTCACAATGGTTTTATTAGACACCTCATCTTGGCCATTACCTTGGGGGTAGTAAATGGTGGAATAGTGATGTGTGATGTGGAAATTTCTCACATAATTCATGCATGTCTTGATTTTGGAATTTCTTCCCATGATTAGCAATAAGATGCATAGGGATACCATACCTAAAAATGATATAATTAAGGATAACCATGGATATTTTTTTGTCAATGGTAGTGATCAATGGAACGGATTCAATCCCACTTGGTAAAATACTCAGTTGCAGTGATAATGTACTTATGGTCATTGGAAGATGGAGCATGAATTGCGCCCACAAGGTCGATTCCCCACTAACTGAATGGCAATGTGGTTGTAAAAGGATGGAGCTGTTGTGCTGGTGCATGAAATAAAGATTCCCATGTCTCTGGCATTTCTTGCATTTCCTAGAAAAGTTAAAGGAATTTGTCTCCATAGTAGGCCAGTAGTAACCCATACACATGAGCTTCTTATCCAAGGAAGGACCACTTGAATGTGTCCCATGAATACTCTCGTGAACATCTCGTAAGGAAGTTTGAGCTTCATTATGTTCAAGACATCATAAGAGAGTACCGTCAAGACCTTGCCGATTTAGTGTGTCAGATATTAGGATATAGCGGGAGGCTTGGCCTAAAAAGGTTCATTTTTTGTTTCTAGATATGTTGGGTGGAATGGTATTGTTTTTTAGGTAGAAATTTGTCTTTCCATAAGTCAATGAATCTTGTCTAATAATATGACATATGATACTTGTGTCAGGATCATCATACATGAGATAAGTCAAAGATTCCACTAAGAACTCAAAATGGGCTTTTGTACCTTCTGAATCAAATAGAGAAGCACATGTAGCCATAGTGTCTACAGCCTTGTTATCATGTCTTGGAATTTTCTCAAAGGTGATGATTGAAAAATATTGCTTAAAATCATCCACCATACATTTATTATGGCAACAAATTGTCATATTTGGTTTTGGTATTCATTATTAACTTGATTGATAATCAACTGGGAAGTCTCCATAAACATTCAATTCAGTGAATTTCCATTGTAGAGCCATCTTCAACCCAATCATCAAAGCTTCATACTTAGCTACATTATTTTTACAAGGAAAGAGTAATTTGTAAGACTTTAGTATTTTATATCCTTGCGGTGTAACAAATAACACTCCAGCTCCTGAACCATGCTGAGTATATGATAAATCAAAGTAAAAAGTTCATGTCTGTGTAGATAATGTCAGGATATGTGCATCTGGAAATTCCATATGTATGGGCTTGATCATCTGTCAGTGGTGCCTTAGCTAATTGATCTGCAATTACTTTTCCTTTGATGGCCTTCCCATTCACGTATTCAATATCAAATTCACTAAGTAACATAACCCACTTAGCCAATCTTCTAGTTAATGTTGTCCTGCTTAAAAGATATTTCAAAGGATCAATCTTTGCAATAAGCTTGATGGAAAGAGACAACATATAATGTCACCCACTTCTGTGAAGAAAAGACTATCACTATACATGCTTGTTCAATTGGAGAATAATTTAGTTCATATCCCACGAGAGTGTGACTGATGTAATATATAGCCTTTTCTTTTCCTTCTTGATCTTGTTGGTGAGAAGAGCACCTTGTGAGACTTTTGTAGCTGAAATATAGAGCAAGAGTGGCTTGTCTGGAATTGGTGACATAAGAGTAGGAGGATTTGCCAAATATTGCTTGATCTTATTGAAGGCTTCTTCACACTTATCATCCCACTCGAATGAGATGTCTCTATGTAATAGGTGTTGAAAAGGAATGGGGACTTATGTTCACTAATTAAGAAACAAATCTTCTGATTGATTGTAGGTATCCTTGTAAAGATCTTACCTAACTGATATTTGTAAGAGAAGACATCTCCATGATTGCCTAACTTTTTCTAGATTACCTTCTATACCTTTAGTTGAGACAATATACCCTAACAGTTTACCTGATGTAACCCCGAATGTACACTTCTTTGGATTGAGTCTAATCTGATACTTTTCCATCCAGGTGAATATTCTATCCAGTACTCTTAAATTACCATCTCTATTTTTAGATTTTGTGAGAATATCATCAACATAATCTTCCATTATATTCTGCATCATGTTGTGAAAGATTATGGTCATAGCCCTTTGATAAGTTGCACCAACATTCTTGAGCCCAAAAGGCATCACATTCCAATAATACATGCCCCAAAGACATGTAAAGGCAATCTTTTCCTGGTCTTCTGGCACAATTTTGATCTAGTTATAGCTGGAAAAACCATCCATTAAAGATAACATCTCATGTCCAGCCGTCAAATCAACTATGATATCAATGTTAGGCAATGGGAAGTCATCTTTAGGACAAGCTTTGTTAAGATCTCAAAAATCTATATAAATCCTGATAGACTTTTTTGGCTTTGAGACTAGTACAATATTGGAAATCCATTCAGCATAATCAATGGTTTGAATGAATCCAACATCTAGGAGCTTCTTCAATTTTGCTTTAACCATAAGTGCAATATGAGGATGCATCTTTCTAAGTTTCTGCTTGACTAGTTTAATTCCTGTTGCAATAGACAAGTGATGCATAATAAGGTTAGGATCTAATCCAAGCATATCAGCATAAGACCAGGCAAATTTGACTTGTCTTTCTTTGAAAAATTGTGAAAAAACTTCTTTCTTTGACTTTGTTAAGGATGCTGCAGCTTTCAGAATACATAGGGACTCCTCCATTCCAATGTTGGTTCAATAAGTATTGCAAATTGCTCTCGATACATATAATTGGGGAGAGTGTCAACCCTTCCATCCTCAGGGCACCTCAGAAAGGTTTTCACCCTCAGATACGCCTTTTCTTTTTACTATTTTCAATCTAATACTTCCACTTAGTAGTTTTCATTAATTATTTTTACATTTTTATGACTGAAAGGATTGGCACACTCTCCAAAATAATCCATGTCATTGAGTTCTATTGGAAATCCTAACTTATGATCCCCTGGTGGTAGATAATCTATGATTCCAAGATAGTCGATAATTACATCATCATTATGGAAAACATCAAATTCTGGATTATTGGGAGAATCCCAATCTATAAGCTCAGCATAAATAAGGGGTATCGGATCGTTTGGGTCAATTTCAAAGGATGAGATGGTATTTATAGAGAAGTTGTCAAGGTTTATGATTGTATTGGTAAGGTCTATTTCCATACTCTCATCTAAATTATCTATCACAAGATAATTCTCACTTTCCTCGCAATCGTCAAGAGGAGATAAGGGTAATTATGTGATACAAAAAGTTTGACCCAAAGTGTACTCTCCCATACTTTTTTATTTTATGTCTATTTTTATCCCATTGGATTTAGAATTTGATACTACATTACTTGGATCAATGGGTATTGTTGCAGAAGATCTAGCATGATTATATGGTACCAAAGATTTAGGTGTTGTCTTCACAATGTTCCAATATTGGAAAGGATTTGGATCTCATTTGATAGTTATTTCTTGACCATTGTGGGGAAATTTCAAACATTAATGATAAGTTGAGTGCACAGCTTGCATAGAATGAATCCAAGGTCTCCCCAAAATAATTTTATATGCGAGATCCATATCAAGAACTTGACAAAGGACATCTTTGACTACAGGACCTACTCTGATAGGAAGAACAATAGATCCCTTGGATGACCTCTCTTCTTCATCATAATCTTTGATTGTGATTTTCTTCTTTGGATCTACAACATTTTTAGAAAATCCCAATGCAAGGACTATTTTTAAAGTGCATATATTCAAGCTAGCTCCTCCATCTATTAGTACTCTTTTGATTTTATGATTTTGTATAGGGACTTCTATATGGAGTGGAGCATTATGCAGTTGATTAATGGCTAGATCATCATGCTCAGTAAAATATAAGTAATGTGGATTTGTCAAATTTCCCACCATAGCTTGGAATTGGGCTTGATCTAGATTTGTAGGAACATGAGTTTCTAGGAGAGCTTTCTCAAGAATATCCTAATGAGATAGTGACAAACACAGAAGCTCTAGTATAGATATTTTGGCTGGTGTTTTCTTCAATTGATCCAAAAGATTGTATTGATTGGAAAAATTTGGCGTAGACTTTGGAACATAGACAGACTTGTTTTGTGAGGTGATAGGTTTGGATGAGACTCCTTGGAGAGTAACCTTGGATTGGGCTTTAGTAGTGACATTAACTAGTTGACTCTCAAAATTTTCTTTGATAGTAATCACATTGGCATAATATTGAGAAGGATGACATTGGGAAATGTGATTAACATACTTATAGGATGTGGTATTGTAGTTGGCTTGATTATCACCTTTAGTATTGGAGGAACTTCCTTTCTCATGTTCCGAAAGTGGATCTCTAAAAGTTGTATGTGACTCATTCGAGGTATGTCCATCAACACTTATTTCACCACTTTCAATCAAGTCTTGGATCGCATGTTTAATTCTTTGACAATCATTGGTTTTGTGACCTTTCCCTCTATGAAATTCGCAATAATCATTATCATTCCACCAAGAAGGTTTCACCCTAGTTTCAAAATCTATGGTTTCAAGAAGTACAATGAGTTTCTTTGTGATCAACCTCCTTAATGCAGATTCAAGAGATTCACCCAAAGGAGTAAAAGTTATTCTACGTGGCATAAAAGGAAATCTTGAAATGGATGAATTGTTGTTGGTATTCTAAGTTGCATTTTGATTTCTATAAGTAGGTTGAGTAGCATTGGCTTTGCTTGTGAGATTCAAAAGAGGTTGTGTTGGTTTAACATGTCGGTTACTAACAATCCCATCATTGACAATGTTCTTATTTTTGTTCCAAAATTTGGACTTGTCATTGTTGTTGTTGTTGGGATTTGAATTTGAAGATCCAACATTGTCCTTGGAGTAAAGCTTAATCTCACCTTTTCTAACCATAGCTTCCTCAATTTTGATTCCATTTTCAATGAGCTTGTTAAAGTTTGGAGGACATTGTAATTGCAACCTATAGCTCATTTTTTGTGTAAGGTTACGCACAAAGATATCCATCTTTTCTTGTTCAGGAATCATTCATGGATACTTGGCAAATAATTGATGCCATCTTTGCAAAAAATTAAGGAAGGGTTCTCCATTCTTTTGTTGTGCATTGCAAAGATCGAGCATAGTGACTTCATGTTTGATGTTATATGAATAATGAGTCACAACCTTGTCAATAAGCTCATTGAAATATTTTATGCCTGGGGGTAGTTTGGAGTACCATTCCATGGCTTGTCCTCCTAAACTACATGGAAATAGTCGCAGAAGATAAGTGTCATTGTGAGAAAATTCAATACAAGGAGCACAAAACTCATGAATGTGGTCTTGTGGATCCAAATTCCCTTTGTATTTGTCAAATTTAAGTACCTCAAAATGAGGAGGGAATGGAATAATTGCTAAATGTTTATCAAAAGGATATGGACATATATCATCTAAGGAGTACTTCTTGGTTGATGATCTAGTTTGAATGTCATGGACTTTTTGTTGAAGCATCTGGATTTGTTGTAGAACAAGGTCCAAAGATAATGTAGATCCTTGAGTATTTTGTGAAGCACTATGTTGTTTGTCTTCCTTTGATCCATGAGCATGTGTCTCTTGAGAACCACTAGGGATTTCTTGATCATTAGTGATAGGTGGTTCTTTGAGAGTAGAGATATCAAAATCATTGGTAGTTTTTCTCCTTGTTGAGAAAGCATGAGGAAAGACATTTCTCTATCCATATCAAAGAGTCTTTCCATGACCTTATAGAACCTAGGATCTTGCATGGTGTCTCTTAATTCCTGATCTATTGGTTCTTCGTCACTTTGAAAAATTGAGCTCTTTTTAGGAAATTTGGACCAAGGGTTTTCATCATTATTACCTCCTTCCATTTTGTCTACAAATTTTGGATCAACTGTTTGCTTAAGTTTCTGAGATCCAGTTTGAACCATAAAAAGGCGAAAGATGATTTTTGGAGGAAGATTTGGATGAATCAAATGGATATGTGTCTGATAGATGTAGAAAGGAACCTAAAAGTGTTGAGATAAGTGTGAAAACTTGATAATCTAAGTCTATAGGAGGTATGGATCTCACTATGATGTGACAAAGAAAAATCAAGAGATAATAACCTAGGTAAATTTTTGATTAAGGATGATAAATCCTGATATGATAAACTCACAAAGATCAAAATCTGATAATCAAGGTAATGATTCAACACTAATTGGAAATTTTGGAGATTTAGGATGATTTTGGGAATTTTGAATGAAAGAAAGATGATGAAATTTGATGAAAATGGTCAAACTAAGGATCAAAGGTCTGTGAAATTTGAATGTTTTTCCAGAATCGTACTGAAGTCTGTAATGGGTATCTTAAAAAGTAAATTTGAAAATTCTAGGGTCCGTACAAAGGCTCTCTGTTGTGTATGCGAAGGAACAAATGCACAAGATAGTCAAATATATGTGCAGCAGAATTGGATCAATGTGCATCAAATATGAATATATGTGCAATAACAGTAACAAAAGTGCAGTTAAATGGGATAAATGTGCATCAGAAAGTGATAGATGCACAGCTTTTGGTTTCCTAATGGTTTGACTTGAAATTTTGTGGAAAATTTTTGGTTTTTTAGATGATTGTTTTGGCAAAGTAAAAATGCATAGACACACACACAAAAAACATAAATGATTAAATATAATTTGATCTATTATGAATGAACAGACATGCTTACAATTCCTAAGGTTGGCAAGGATAATATTCGCTGAATCCCTAGTTGGATAAAATCCAGCCATGCAAATTCACAGTGGACAGTCTAGGAACTTGGAGGCACGGGCTCCTCCTTATAGTGCACTCACTTCTCTGGCACACCAAGTTTTGAATTCAATGGGTCATTACTTCCCAAAGAACTACTATCTCTACTATGAATCATGATTATTGTGGGGTGTCTTCATGGGCTTGGGTGACCCCTTGAGCCAGAAAATAGAAGGTTTTTGGAAACTATACAAAAGTATCTAGTAAGGACATCTGTTCAAGTGGTTGTGATCAAGTCATTTTACCAATTAAGGGGGCTCTCTCAATCCTTCCAAAGCAATATTTTCACCTTAGCAATGTAGGGACTTTAACGCACCACATGGGTACTAGAGGATATTTTGGTTGCCACAATGAATTCACACATGTCCACTGTGACACTAATCACAATGGCATTTTTTATATACCAGTTTGGAAGGGCTTGGATTTAGCCTGTTATCAGTTGGGTCATTCCTTGGGGTGAGTACATGTTTTCCCACCAAAGACCGCTCTCTAAAAATTATAACAATTTATCTTACACGCAAGATCCATGAATGGCGAGGGGAGAGGATACAGTTATAATTTTGGGATTACAAGTATGCTTAAAAAAACAAAACACATCAAATAGAATACTAAACTAAAGAAGACACATAAATTGAAAATGCATGTCTTATTTTAAACCCAAATGAGATTATAGTTTATTTTGCAAACCCCTTGTTAGTCTTCTAAGGATCCTGCAAGTAAATAGTTAATAATCTCAAAATGGGGTCTTCAAATTCAACCTACAAAATAGCCTAGATGTCTACAATAGCAAACAAAAATTTGTTAAAGTTGTTAGCTAAATACTAAAATGATAAGAAACTAAAATCTATTAATCAAAATAACAGATGCGCAAAAATAGAGTATGAATGTGCAGAAATAGAAAGTGAATGCGCAGAAAAGATGGATGCGCTGAAACAGTGAATGTATGTGCAATAGGATAAAGTGAATGCACAGTTTTAACAAAAATGCAGTGGGTTCATATGAATGCACAGGAACTAGTGACAGATGTGTTGAATGAAAGAAAAAAAAAGACAGAAACAAAAGTGACTGGTGGTAAGCAGAATGAATGCTCAGGAATCATGAATGAATGTGTGGGAACAACATGTAGAATTCTGCACATAGAAAAACTAGAAATAGAAATGTTAAATTTGTGGGGTGGGCGCCAAAAAAGTATGCAAATTAGATTACTAATTACTAGAAATGAAATAGTAACTATTCTAAGCTACTAAATCAATCTAAAGCAAACATAATGAAGAATACAATCAAATGAAGTTAAAACAAAGCTTTACTTTCACCTACCATGTAGCTTGTCTCCATTTCTCTCCTGGTCTTGATTCCTTGGATGTGTTGAGCTCTCAGATTTCCAATTGAAGCTCCTTGCCCAAGATGTTACTAAAGTTTGTAGATTGAGTGGTGTGTATGCAAAATGGCCTAAAAACTTTAATTATGCAACTAATGGATGGAATGCTATGAAAATGACTTCAAATGCTTGATTGCTTGATGGCTTGATGGCTTGATTGCTTGATCTCTAGAATGCTTGAATATTTGAAGATTACTAATGCTATTAGGCTCACAAAGGAAGAATGAGGCTCCTTTTATAGGATTTTGGAGGACTCAAGCCTAGGTGGCACAATCCTAGGGTGGAGATTGAAAGGTGGAAGATCTTAGTGCTATGATTGACTTGGTTGAAGGGGTTGAGAGAAAGGGGGATGTAGTGGGAATGTGAGAGGTAGAATAGGGAAGACATTCCTCCTACATTGACATGGAAGAGAAGATGCTGGAAGGGAAAGACACATGTCAAGTGTCTCACAAAGACCATTGAGAGGAAGGGGGAAGGACCTTTTCCTCATGAGGACTCTTGGTACAAGTGTCCCATGAGTCACCTTTCACTCCTTGAGGTGGCTTGAGAAGCTCCTTAGGAATAGAGATTGCTTCTTGACTTGGTTTAGAAGAAGGCATGTGGTCATGAGACCAAGTCTTATGAGGCCACATAGCCCTTAAAAATGGGACATGTGTGTGTGAGGATAATGATTTATTAATAATTAATAATAATTAATTATTTTAGCCAAGGTGATGTGTTAGGTGACTAGGTATATGAGGTGGACTAGGGGACTTAGTCATATTAGTGATTGTGTAATTAGAAAATTAATTAAATCACCTTAATAAGACTAATATAGAGGACTTAGGATAAGAAGGATAGACTATAGTGAATTTATCAAATAAATTAAATAATTTATTTAATAATAGAGGAAATAAATATTAATTAAATAATAAATATTGAATTAATTCATTAAGTCAATATTAATTAAATAATAAATATTTAATTAATTAATCGAGTCATTTTTTAGTATACACACCCATATATCATGTTTCTTGTATAGATATCTGATCTTAGAGAATTCACAATCATTGAAACATGTTCTTTTTCTCATCAATTGTGGCAAGGTCTTCCAACTCATCTTCAGTTTTGAGTGTTGCATCTTTCTTAGTTACCATCCAATAATCCAACCCCAAATAGAACAAATGAGTCTTCATCTTGTCCTTCCATGCATTAAACTTGGGACTTTCTTTCTTGAAGTAAGACATCCTGGATCTTTTGAAGTAAGACATCTTGGATCTATTCTTCAAGTGGCCAAGATTTCTCTCTAAGGACTAGTAGTGCTTTGTTATTGATAGTTGTAATAACCCCCAAAGAGTATGTTTGTCTAGAGTGGGTCCCTTAACATTCATCATCAACTAATGAACACTACAAGATGGTCATTAGATCTACAGCCCACGATGCATTTCGCGTCAAATTTTGGAAAACACCTTCCCTTTATTAATGTGTAGCAGAATGAAGACACGTGACATGAGTTACTTATGATTTAGAATGGGGTTAAATATTTTTATAGTTTCCACATATATGTCTACATCAAATTGAGCGGACATGATGTCTTTTATTATGACAAAAGTAGTGGGGATCATGGAACCCATCATCAAATGTTAACGTGTGTCCAGAGTGGGGCCCTCAACATTCATTATCGACTAAAGAACACTGCATAATGGTTATGAGATCTACAACCCATGATGTATTTTGGGCCAAATTTTGAAAAATACCTCCTTTTAGAATGTGCAGCAAAATGAAGGCATGTGCCATGAGTTACTTATTTATTCTAGTTTAAACTATTAGTGCCCAAATTATCTTGTGCGCCTCTACCCTTGTGCTTTTGGAGGGATTTCAAGCTGGTTAGAGTTGCCATCTCATGTATTGGATCAGTAGAATACGTCTCTCTAGGTGGGGTTAGTTCTCTAGGCTTCTGCATTGGGCTATTTCTATCTTTTTCTATTGTATTTAGGAAAGGATACTGGGTTTTATTTCTAGTTATTTCCCAGTTGAGCCCTTGAACTAGTTTTTATATCTATTAATAAAATATTAGTGGTTCACCCACTTTTATTTTATTTTTTTAAATATGAAATTCAATAATTTTATAATAGGTTTTTTTTATAGATAATAGACTTATGCATTTAATATTTTTATTATCATAAATTTTTTACATGGAACCCCATTCAAAGTGCAAGCATCGAGGGAAAAGAATGGGGAAGAAAACCCCCACTATAGCCCAGGAGGAATCATCTTGATTATGATTTTATAATAGTTTTGTTGAAAGGAATGTCTAATCTAATTATTTATTACATCATATATATACATATTGACACTGATAAAATTAGGTAAAGGATTAAACAATTTTCAAATAATTAATTGTACTAATTGTTAAATGCACAAGACAAATGAGAGGGGGGGTTGAATCAGCTATCCCTAAAACTCATAAATATTCTCTTGAATTAGATCCACAAAACTTATCTTAATCTTTAATCATAAAGTAATGTAAACATAAAAGAAATATGAAAAAAAGAACCGCCATACATAATGAAACACTAGATTTATGTGGAAAATCTTGTTAAGGAAAAAAACATAGAGAAGATTAAATTCTCAATTATATAAACACATGTTACAGTGACACCAATAAATCATCTTTCACAAATCCTCATTGGGCATGCACACACTCCCTCAATAATTCATCTGTATACCATCCTTACACTTACAAAAACCTTCCAAGGTTGGCTAAGAATCTTAACCAAACATGATTCAAATTAAGTCAGTACTTGAGCATTCCAACGGTGGAAAGGAATCAAAAGAAGACCACATCACATCTTAGCTATGACAAAAGAATACATACATGTTACTCTTCAATTTATATTCACCATAGATTTATTTAAAAGTGTAAAAAACTTAGGTCAGCCAAACCTAGGTAAGAACCATTGAACTTTGAATAGATACCTCAAAAAAAAATAAAAAATTGTGCCATTTTAATTGAACAAAGATACAAACATTATAAGTGCAATTCCAAATCCACAACACCAGAAACTAACAAGTAGAGAAATGAAAAGAATGCATTTCTCATAGGAAACTCTACTAAACACTATCACACACTGGTGAACACCAATTCCTCCGAACTACAATTCAAAGCACACAATCTCAAATCCAATATCTCTAAACATTGCTTAACAACATATCTAAATCATATGAATATATTTTCAATAGAGAAGGGATGAAGATCATACCACTCCATGGAGAACATGACAACATTTGTAATAACCAGTCAATAATGATGACATAAACATGTTGACATCAATGACAACATCAATAACTCATCCAACTTCTCACTTTTCTCAAACCTACAACACTAATAACTAGGTAGATAGGAACTTTTGATCTGACATGTAAAATTTTGTATGCGCTGCCTATGGAAGAGATAATTTTCCCATGGAAGGACTTAAATTTTTGCCCTGTGATTATAATCACCTAAAATTAGTCTAGTAAAACCTAAGCCTCTTTTCTCGATCAAATTACATCAAAATAAATCTGCATAAATCTCAAAGACATTTATTAGACATAATTGTGCAAAGTAACCCTGAAAATCTCATTTTCATAATTAAATAAAAAATAAAAAATCTTATATCAAGCTTATACTATGATCTAATTTCTAGAGCTTGCATATTTATTTAATTTCTATAACATTAATTTTAATATAAAGTTTCTACACTTTTATAAAAATAACACATTCACATGTGTAAACATACTTAATCTTGATTAATTAGCCATTAAAAGGGATTTGTTCTTTGAAAATTATTATTTTATCTTATCTTACCTAACATCTCTTTTGCCTCTTAATCCTCACCACTCATCTCTACCTAACCTTGCATCTCCTTCACTCTCCTTTTTCCTCTTAATCTCAATCACTCATTCTATTGTCTCTCAATCTCTACCCTCCATTCTTGAGGCAATTCCTTTAAAATGAAGCTCTTCCTTGACTCAAGGGTTTAATCTTAATCTTGCATCTTAGCTTCTTGCATTCTAACTTTCTTTCATTCTTAGCATAGTCTTACTAATTTGAAGTATTAGATTCTAGTTGCTCTCATTTCTTAGCTTAGCATCATTTCTTAGAACTAACCTTGCATGGTTAATCTAGATTCTTTCTTGCATTCTCATTCTAGAATAAAAGTTGCTTGCATCCATTCTAATTTAATCTCTCATTCTTAGCTTCTTACATTCTAGTTTCATCTTTATCTTGCATTTACACTTGAATCTTCCATTTTGGAGTAATGAAGTCACTAATCCTTATGTCAATCTGATGAGCATTCAAACAAGGATTAAACTTGCTTCAACTAGGAAGCTATAAGCTACCTCTTGGGAATTCCTTCTTCATGGATTCTTTCAAGTGTAATGGTTTATATAAGTGTGTCACACCTTGATCACACATTTTTGGCACCCATCGTGGGGCTAGACATTCATTTTTATCTCTATTTCTTGCATTTTTAGTTCTTTGTTATCGTAGGTTCGTGACTTTTATTTTGCAGGCTAGAAAATTGTACAACATTCCAGAATATACCAGGATGATATTTCTTAATACTGCCATGCGAACTTTCCCCTTTTCTAGAATATCATCTCACTTTTTGGGGGTATATCATCTACCTTTTGGAAGAATATTGTACTACTTCTTTGTAGACTATCATACTGTTCTACAATATTGTGTGCTTCCCATAAGTCTATCATACAATTTTCCTAGCAGACTGTGAAGTGTCGTCTAGATTCAGTTGTTGTCACAGTCTAAGTTTTAGCCTAGCTTGCTTGCATTTTTGGGTTTTCTTGTTTTCTGACAACAACTAACAAGTGGTTTTGCATGGTTATTGCTTTCATTTGCATATTTTTTGTGCCCTAACTTGTGGTTTTGTAATATTTTCTCACCAAAGAGATCAACACTTTCATGACTACTAATGTCTTGTGATGTAGGACGCTTGTCAAAGACTCAATCGTGAAACTACTAAAGCTGTTAGTTGTAGGTTTCCTTGGAGATACAAATCAACATTGTGCTTGCTTACATTTGGTTTCTCTAGGCACCTAGATTAATTAGAAGGCTTCTTGTCTTGTGATTAGTTGAGTAGTAGGAGAGTATGTTCTTTTCCTTTTGGAAAATCAGAAATCTTGACCTACTTAGTTGATCACTTGCAAAGAGTCTTGGGTAATTGAACATGTGTTTGGTGTGGTTGGGAGACACTATGGATTAGGAGATTATGCTCTTTTCCTTATGTAAAATCAGAAATATAGACCTCTACTAGCTATCCTTTTCTTTTCTTGCATTTACCTTTAGAGGGTTTTCCAAGAGAGAAATATTTTGGGAATGACCCAAGTGGGAAACAAGCAAACCCGACTAACTTCATCCCACTATAATAAAAACATTCCTTCAATCTAAAGAGAGGGAAGACTTATCTATTTATACTTCTAATGTGTTATCATGTGTAGGGCCTAGTTTCATCAATCTTTCCAAGAAAGACAATACTTAATTGGGTGCTTGTAGGGCCTCCATGGTCTCAATCTTGTTTACAAGACTACAAGGGGAGTACATCCAACTTGTATAGGGCTGAGAGGTATCAATCTTGCTTACAAGACTATACATTTTGAGTGCTTGTAGGGTCAAGAGGTCTTAATTTTTCTTGTAAAACTACAAGGGGTAGTCATGAACAAAGATCCTTATTAAACACCTTCGAAATTAGAGGCTAACCTCTTGGTCATGTGACTTCCTTTGTGCAAGGCTTGATCCAAGTGGATTTACCCAGATCACCTCAAGATACTCACCATATGTACTCCCTTAGATGAAAATCCATGACAAAGCCAACATCACTTTTTGTGAGGCGAAGGAGTATCAAGTTGTGGGCAAAGGTTGGAAAACTTCCTCTTTGACCTTAGGTAGTTTTTCTTGATGTTCTTTCATGTGATAAGACCTATGGAAACTTTTGTGAACATACACTTGATACATTTATATACCTTGTTAGACTTCACAAATGCTTGTATCTGCAAGGTTTCTTTATCCCTTGTTGGATTGTTTGAAGAGTATTGCTTGTTCACACTATTTTCTTTCAAACCTTTTCTAAAATTTGTTGATCAAATATTGCTATCCTTTGCTCTTCTTGATATTTGGTATACTCCATCATGCTAGGAATTGCCTTTAGTCAAAAAAGACTACTTGGATCTCTTTCCTACACTCTTGGCTAGTAGATTGTTCACTTATCCATCCTCTTTATGTTATCTATCTTGGATTCTTTTATCTTATCTTTTCTTATTCACAAGTGTCGTACATAGGGTGCTCTACTCACAACTTGGACATCTTGTGGAAAGTTATCTTTGCTCTCTTTTATGTTATCTCACTTTGGACAAGTGAACACTTTTCTTACCTAGTTTGAATATCAAGTCATTCGAAGTCATCCTATTTGGCTCTTGAAATACTTTTTTCATGCCTGTTGCAACTAGATCTCAGATCCGCGTAGGAAAGAAATCTGAGCCAGATTTTGACAACTCACCTAAAGGAGAACGTGAACCTTGGGGTTTTACATCCTTTGTTAATACTTTTAGTAACTCTACCCTATCCTCGCCTAAGTCAAAAGATAAAATTTCTTATACTCCAACTATGGAAGATCGAAACAAAATAATTGATGAATTCTTAAAATAGTTGGGAGAGAAACATTTTGGACAATAGAATCAAGCACAACTTGATCATCACAACTCTAGACATGGCTCACAACATGCCTTTCAATACACTCAACATGTTTCACATGGTTCACAAAGTGGTGATTCAGACATTGAGCTAACAAAGGAAGAAATATTGCAATTTCAACAAGATAAACATTTTCAAAGACTTATGAAGTTGACCTTGAATCAAGACAAGGAAAAATACTTCATGCACTTAGCCTCACAAGGAGTTAGGTTTCCTCACAACTTTGATGTTGATAATTTGATCAAGAAAGAAGAACCGTCTAAAATGGAGGTTGTGAAGAAATAGTTGGAAGAGATGATAAAACAAGTGTTATGCTTGAAAGAGGAAAAAGAACAACCTACAACACCTTTTTCACTTGAGGCTATATGCTCATTTCCTTTTGACAAGGATCTATACATGCCTCCCTTTCCTCAAAAAGTTGAATTTCCTAAATATGACAAGTATGATGGTACTGGAGATCCTCATGATCACATTAGAGAGTTGCATATTGAGTATGGAATTATTACATGAACCCACCTATCTTATGAGACTCTGTCCTAGGAGTCTTAGTGGAAAAGCTATGGAGTGGTTACAATGGAGATTCACTATTAGATGTTACAATGGAGATTCAGGTTGATGTTGTCCATAAATATGCTACTATCACAAATTTTAAAAGAGGAGAAAGTTCTAATTCTCAAGCACAACCAGATGATGAAGATCCTTTTAATCCTCCTATAGAGATCATCCCTATGGCTTCTAGGCCATCTACTTCTACTCTAGATGATCAAGAAAACCATGGGTACATCAAACCTCATTCTATGATAGCTACATAGAATTTAGGAAGTTCTCAGATTGAGATGGTTCATGTCCATACATTTTTAGAACAAATGGCTACTCGAGAAAAAGAAGATGGACATAGTTTTAGGGCTAGGTCATCTCGGTTAGATTCAAAAAATATTTCTCTAAAATCCTCTAACTCTTCTAGGATGACTTGTGATTGACAATGCTTTATGGAGGATAACTTTCTGGACCTATTTGAGATATTCATGAATGATGAGGATGATGTCGGTGTCTTTGCACTTGAACGTGTTGAACCTTTATCCTTCATCCCTCCTGACTGGAACCTTTCTGAATCCATCCAACTCATATCCTTTTACCCTACCCATGCACTAGTCTATCACCCAAATACTATTGAACCTTCTCCCTCTTCTACCAGTGAAATGAGCGAAAAAATGATGGTGGAGGATATCAAGTACCTTAGTCACAAAAAAATTAATAAAAATAACAAATGGTCTAACAGTGAAAACCACTATGTGGCAGTGTCAAATTATAAAAGAGTAAAAATAAATGGCATATCCAATGGTGAAAACCTCTCTGAAGTACCTAAGGATGGGATGTTTGATATTCTCCTTGTACAATTTCAAGAAAGATTGTCAGCGCTTATTATCACTGCTGAGTCTCCTGATAAATCTATATATTTTGATGGCTCTTTCACAAAACAAGGTGCTAATGTTGATATCTTGTTCATCTCTCTACAAAGATACAACATTCTTGAAGCATAGAAAATGATCTTTTCCTACATGAACAATACAGCTAAATTTGAAGGGCTAGCTAATAGTCTCAAACTAGCTATTAAATGGAAAATTAAAGAGCTTCATGTTTATGGTGACTTTCGGCTGGTGATCAAAAAAATTACTAATGGATATCAAACCAAAGATTAAAAACTATGTTATCATATAAACAATTGGTTGATGATCTAAAGAAATCCATTATCACTTTCCAGTGGTTGTCACACACAAAGAGTACAACACCAGATGTCATGGATCCCTTAGCCTCAATACTACAACTTAAAGGGTATCAATACCGCTATGACTTCCTTGTGGAAGAATTCCCATCTCCTACCTATGACACACCTGACATTCTATGCATCCTTATTGACTCTGCTCCTCACTACCATTACAATCGAACTACCCCTTCAAGCCTCTGTAAAAATAAAATCCAAAGTGCATCTCAGTATCTCCTTATCACTAATGACTTGTTCAAGAGAAGTTTAGACGGTACCTTCCTTATGTGTCTAGAACGCGAGAAATCTAAAAAAGTGTTATGAGAGGTTCATGAGGGTATTCATGGATCTTACTAGAATGGCCTTCCTTTGGCTAAGATACATTCACTCAGGGTGTCTCTACAAGGAAACTTTATCATTTGCCCCTATTTATCATGCTTAGGATATAACTACTATCGTGTTGAATCTTTGTATGAGGACATGCTTGTTAATTTGATGCTCTTATGTTTGTTAACTCCCATTTTTATGTTCTTCATAGGATAGAAGATACTTGGTTTGATTCAAGGGTTTAGTGGTTACCATGGGAGGATCATAGCATTCAAATGTATAGGTCTACATAAGATATGCAAACTTTTCAACCTAATCTTTGTCTAATTTGAATTAATTGCATGGTAGAATGTGGTTAATTATGTAGAAGATCTTCACCAAATGCCTACTTGAGAAATAAATATCCTAAAGTTACAACAACCTCAAATAGGGTTGACAAAATGCTTGCTCCAATTAGAAGTTTTGTTTGAAATGTTGTGGTTAATTCATGCAAGAACTTCTTCTTGTTGACATGAAATTTATTTTTAAGTTCTAAATCTTATTAACTTATTTTTTTTTAGTTAAAAGGGGTTTAGGCTGCAAGGTATTTTCTAATCCATTTTCCACTATTTGGCTATTTTTCCTCAAAATTTTCAAATAATAGACCTCTCATTTTAAGAAATTTCTCAAATTTGACCTAAAGTATTTGCAGGGATACAAATTTTATTGACAATAGCGAAGAAGGGTATTATATAGGTATGGTCCCATAGATAGGGGCTTCCTAATTTTTTTTATTGGGTGTTGTTGAGAATTTTTAGGATTATTGTAAAGTGAGTGGTCCCATAAGTTTTGCAAAATAGTTTAAGCTCCTAAATTTATAGAAGATGGTGGTCCCATGAATTTTAATAATATAAATAAATATAATTATAAAAAATTAATTCATGAGAATTTGTAAACTCCATCTGATTGAGAAGTGGTAGAGTAGAACTTAATTTGGTTGGGCAATTTCTAGGCTCACCCTAGTTGCACCTCTTGAAATTTCCAAACTAAAAACTAGGAGCTACTATTATTGAGGGAAAAAAATTTGTAGCATTTTTTTTTCTTCATGGGACTCCTTGCTCCTTAAAAATAGATCTCAAAGCCCCCCATGTGACTACCTAGTATGGGAGAGCAACCTCTATCATAAAAGGGCATTTAATCTCCTAGCCATTGTTATGTTGAGGTCATTCATAGAGTAGGACAATACACAACTATTGAATGAGAAAGGAATGCATTATTCCATCTTCACCTTTCAACATGAATCTAACTGAAGGATTTAATTTAACACACAATCATTAAGTCATTAAACATTTATTTCTTAAATGGGAAGCTTTTTGTACTAAGTTTTAGGATTACCAACATTTTATACTTGTAAGTTATCTTCCATTTCTTAAGATTTTCCCTATTTGATCACCTTTTAGAGAATAGTGATTTTTTAAATTTATGTTTGGTAGGCTAGGCATTAAAGAGGAAAATACTATTTTGGGAGTGTGGTCAATACCAATTCAATTTTTTCAAAATCTTTTTCTAGCATCCCTTCACAAAACTACATCTGAGAAGAAGGTGATCCACCAACTCTTCCTCTCCTTTGCATATAACACATCTTGAGGGGTCATTAATATCTCATTTCTTTCACTAGTACAAAAACAACAATATGACCAAATTTGGTCACATGACCAGTGGTAGTTTATTGCCGGTCATTTATCTCGTGACCAAATTTATGACTAAACTATTTTAGTCATTTATTTGGTCATTGATTTGGTCATATATTTAGTCATTTATTTGGTCATTTGGTAGTTTATTTGGTCATTTGGTAGTTTATTTGGTCATTTGGTAGTTTATTTGGTAGTTTATTTGGTCATTTATTTGGTCATTTATTTGGTCATATATTTAGTTATTAATTTAGTCATATATTTAGTCATTAATTTATTCATATATTTAGTCATATTAGGGCACGATGGAATCGAACCATCATCCTCCTACTTGTAAAGTAGGTGCTCTTCCATTGAGCTAACTTACCCTTTAAAGAATAATCATACAATGTATACTAGTACTTTCCACTAAACACGATTTTAAGTTTTTTCATCTATAGTTCAAAGGTAGCAAAGCTAAGGGGAGGATGACTAGTGATACTTTAAACTCAATGGTGAAGTTATTCAATGTGCAATATAAGAATGAAGTGAATGGCGTCATTGGAAATTACACTACATGTGGCTTTTTCCCCTTATTATAATGACAAGCATATATCTTTAGGGGAAACCAGCCACATTAAATAGAGATAAAGTATGTACCAATGATCATACCTTCTACATTTTCACTCCTAATTAACCCATAAAAAGATTTACTACTTTAAAAGTCCACACTACTGATCATACCTTCTACATTCTTGCAACTACAACCATATAAGCAATCCTCCATCAAGGTAAGTCGAGCAAAAAACCTAAAGCCTTGATTCTATAGACTAGGGCAGGATACAATAATTCTACAAATTATTCTCATATCCAACCTTATACATATTAGTCTTGAAAAATAGTTGTATAATAATTGTCATATCCAATTGTATCCATATTAGAGGATCATGAAAAATAGTTGTAACATGCGCACATGCACATACGCACAACTATACACAAGGAACATGAATGCACACACACAACCATACCCTAGGAACACGCACATGCACATGTACATACCCATACCCAAGGAAAACAATTACAGTGCCTGCATACCCAAACCTTGAACCCGTACCAGTCCCTACTAATTTTGAAAGCTTAGATTTTACTACACAATAGGGAAATGGTCACCCCTGAAAAGGAAACCACTCTTTAGAAAGAGCATGCACAGGTAGCTTGGACTGATATGCTCTTATTGACACAAAACAACTAAGTTCTGAGGGTGAATAAAAAGAAAAGAGCATTTGTGAGTAGCTGTAATGACACTGAAGTAGCTGAATTGTTTTATTTTTTTCAGTTCCCTATTTCTTAGCTAGTCAAATTAGGCAAGCCTAATGTTTATAGATTTTTATGGTCATTGATTGTATATAAGTGGCCATTAGTGGCCTCAATGTCTTCCTAGTAGTGTCTCTTGTTTAGTTTTTACTTTTAATGCTTGTGTACTATAAACTTCTCAATGATTTGTTAAATACATAATTGTGTATGAGTTTCTGTCAAACCACCCTAATAAAACCCCACTATTCTATCTAAATAAAAAGGTGTGCATCTCCAAGTTGCAGTAAACAAAGATGCAGAAATGATATTTGCCTCCTACATATAAAGAGGAAGATGGTCTCATTCACAATTAAAACTGAGAAATTATATAACTCGTCAGTTATCACACAGCTGGTTTTGTATCCAAGTTTTAAAACATGACAGTTATATACTGAAACAATCCCCGGCGGTGTTAATAAATTCTGATTATAGGAACTTAAAGGATCACCCAATTCAAAATCCTAATGAAGGTCAAAATTATGACCCCTCATAGGATTAATTTCAAAATTCAAAGTAATTAACAATAAAAAGTTGCCCCATTTAGAATGAAATTCAAAGTGTTAATGAGGTTAGCCAGGGAGAGTTGTTAAATTAAATTATTTACATGGTACTAAGTTGACTAGCTTAGGAGAAGAGAGTTGTTAAATTAAACTGTTTAAATGCTAATACTAGGTCGGACTAGTAAGACCCAATAGGTGTGTCCAAAAGGAATGCCAATAAAGACAAATCAAATGCCTTCACCTCAATCACAACTCAATGCAAATTGTAAGACAAATTGACTATAATCAGATTAGCACAGGCAAAAATCAAAATTAGAAGGTTGAGGCTAGGCACTTAGAAATAACAAAAGGAGGACCAAATTCCTTAAACTCAAAAACAAGGTGGAGTACTCCAAATATAGGCAGGAAAGTTGCAAATCATAGAAGAGATCTGGGCAATATTATATTCAAAACACAAACATATTTGGAGGTCCGAGTAGGTAAGTGTTGGAATTCCATTATGGAAAGGAGAAGTTCTGATTGAACCAAATGCAAACTGTGAATGAAGTATGCATTTTCTGGACATGTTAAGGAGATTCCTTAATCAAAGTAGCAAATGCAAAAATCAAGCTAGGCACTCAGCAATAACAAAAGGACCAAATTCTTTAAACTCAAAAACAAGGTGGAGTATTCTAAATATAGGTAGGAAAGTTGCAAATCATAGCAGAGACCTGGGCAAGTTTATATTCAAAACACAAAAATATTTGGAAGTCCTAGGTGTTGGAATTCCATTATGGAAAGGAGTTCTAATCAACCAAATGTGAATTATAACTGAAATATGCAATCTTGAAAATGTTAAGCAATTTCATGTGAAACAATCGGGCATATGAAACTCAGAAAATTGAAATTTGAATAAAAATCAGAGATTGTTTTCAGGGGATGCATGAATGCAAAGTAGATGTTAGAGTTAGAAGGATGTGAAGGATTTCATTTCTCTAGGATCAAAACTTATGAATTTTTATGGGAATTTCAAACTCTCCCGATAACAAGCGTTTGTCTCTAATAGAAATATTTCTCTTGGAGGGCAAATATGTCAGGATAAAATTCAAGGAAGGCTAGGCATGCCCAAATGAAGTACGACCACAAGGAGATGATCCCAAAAACCAAGTTCACTTAAAAGTGGAAGAGGATTGGTGACACCAACCTTGGACATGTCAACATGGACCGGATCAGAGAATGAACGTATAAACAGAATGCATCAAGGTTGGCAAAGAGTATGGTGAAGAACGGAATTGTGCAATCTGCCAAATTTCTCCCTGCAATTGAATGTGCTGAGTTGATGGTGGAGAGCACAAGACATTATGATCCTAAGACAAGGTAGGTGGCTACTCTAAAGGGAAAGATATTGGCATCACTCAAGGAAGAGGACATTAGGGAGGCATTTGATAGTCCAAACCAAAAATTCTTCACCTACAAGAAAAAGGATGAAGCCTTGAAGAATTTCAATGATAGACCTGATAGCTGCATGGGCATTGTCAATAATGAATGGTTGATTGAGCCAAGAAAGAACCATTCCATACTACCAAAACTCACTAAATTAGACTTTCAAGAAGAATATGGAGATCTCATTATTTTATTAAATCAAGTAATGGGGAGCCCATAGGCTACCATCTTTGGTTATTGGATGTTTTATTTTGTAGAGAAGATAGCCATTGGTGTGGAGATGTCCAATTGGGCAAAGGTGGTTAGTGATAATTGGAAATTCAATTAAGCCTTTCAACAGTTGAGGACATTCTGCATGAGTTCCTATGTAGTGTACATGTTGGCAAGAATTTACAAATAAAAACTAAATGAATAAAATATTGAGTGGGATCAATTCCATTGCTGGAATGATCTATTTTCTTTTGCAAAAAAAAAAAATGAGACTCGTACTAAGACTGCCTACCTATAAAGGTTCTCTATATGAATCCTATTTTCAGCATGCCTGCTTTAGATTAAAGGGTGAAAAACCATCCATTTGCTAAAGCCTACAGATTAAAAATTATGAACTCTAATCTATATATACATGAAAGGAATGTGTACCCTATTTGAGAGCCATATAAACAATATAAATTTCAAATAAAAGCTCAAGACTCAATACTAAGACTTGTCGAGATCATCAAAGTAAGGGTGGTCCAACGCTACCTTAGCTAAAATCCTCCTTGTGGGATCATACTGCAACATTTTTTGCAATACAAATCAAACTTTTCAGTATCTCATCCTTTTAATATAGCAACAAGAGATTTAAAGAGAACGACTCAATTTCCTAGGTTGAAAGAAAAGGCAGGACATACAGCAAGAAGATCAACTCCACTAGGTGATAAAGTGGGAACTGCATGGGCAAGACTTTGTGGTTTCCATTGAGGGTATATATGCCAGTCCTTTAATTTGGTCACTCCTGGCCATATGTTCTCATTTGGAGTTCCAAGTAACCTTTCAATCCCAAGTGCAAACTAACCTTGTTAACTTTGCAAAGCTAACAAGGTTAGTTTGCACTTGGGATTGAAAGGTTACTTGGAACTCCAAATGAGAACATATGGTCAATAAATATATTTATTCATATATTTAGTGACCAAAGAGCTCTGCTATATTGACTCTATTGACCAAATATCTCTCCTACATATACAACATTAACTTTTGTATCACTTCCATTGACTTTTTGACTGCTAATTATGCTGCATTGAATTCAATATTCTACTTTTCACTGAATCATGATCAATATTCACCCTCTACACCCACATTGGCCTTTGTTTGATTGACTCTTCTTAAATGTGGTTATTTGACAATTTTGACCAAAGATCTTTGCTACATAGACAAAATTAAATTGTATAACACTTACATTGACTATTTTGACTTATTATTATGCTGCTTTGAGTGCAATATTCTACTTTTTCACAGAGTCATGATCAATATCTATTACTGTACTTATGAAGTGATCATGAATTGAACTGTTATAAGTTACTGTGTCAAGACTCAAAATTACGTTGTATTTTATTTATTGGAAAATATGAGTATCTCTTATAATTTATAAATTTTAAATACATATTATTATTATTATATTTTCCCATAACTGTACCCAAGGAAAAAATAAAATTGTTGTCCGTCATACTGGATTTTGGTACGTGTACCCGAACCTGTAACTTAGGTTTTAGGTTTATGTATCTCAAATATTTTCGTACAATTCATGTGGAGACTTCACAAGTAGGTGTGTTTACCTCTAGCTTTGTTTTCCATTATTCTTCTCAATAATGATAGCTCCCAAATTCTACTCAAAGGGTTTAATACATATAAAAGGTTCTCTGCATGGAATTCATCCCAAAAAAAGACTGAACTAAAAGCCCAAATTTAATAACAAATAAACTCAAGCTATAGTTTAATTAAAGTAGTAATCTCATATTACTAAAATCTTAAAATTACTAAAAATGAAAACCAAGCCCCTTGGGAGGATCCATCTAAACGGTTATAGACCTGGTCCATCAAAATCCACAGGAATGGTAGGCACATTTGGTTGGGGAACCTCAGTTCTTGCAAACACTGAACACATCTCCTATCATGTTTTGAATTGTCTCTTCAATGATGGCTTCCACAGCTTTTAAATGAATTTGACCATATCTTGAAGAAGAAACTGTAATTTTAGCCAAATCTGAACTAGAAGATCTGACTTTAGATGCTTTAAACATAGATTCATCAAAAGAAATGTTATGCACCACTACATCCTTCAACCTCAGTTTCTCGTTTTCAAATTATTTGTTGTCTCTAGGTTAGTATTATATGTCAAATTGAAATCAGATACTTGTTCAGTCTGAGCAAAATCCTATTGTGCAAAATTGAACAGTTCCTTGACCCAAATCCTCTATCAGACGACTGATCTTTGTGAAACCAAGTGTCCCACAACCAAAAACCCTTCTGGTGCAAGCGCACCTAGGTACAAGGACAATAACCAAGAGGTTCCAAAGAAGTCTAAGATAATAACATGATCCATTTGATTTAATTTTATGTCATAAGGTCACTTTTGATGTATTGAGTCCATTGATGTAAGGCTAAATGAACCATTTTGTCAAAGTTGTCATAGTTGTCCATTTGGGGCCTAGATTGGTCAAATAGGTCAAATGATGTAAAAACATCCATGAAAGGGAAAAATAGTTTTAATAGGTCATTTGAGGTTTATTTTGATATGTTAAAGGGGTTTCTACAAAGTTATACGGTCATTATGTCAAAGTTGCAAAAGTTGTCAACATAACTGCAAAAGTTGTCAAGCAAGAAAAGTTACAAAAATGCAAGAAAGTGTGGAAAAGTAGTTTCCATCAGTTATAAGGGTAGTTTCGAAAGGCTCTAAATAGCATTGTATGTACGGACCAAAAGGACATTGAATGATAAGGAGAAGGAAGAAAAACAATTTGTGTAAGATTGTGCATTCAGATTTATCATTTTGATTGGTTTTTAAACTTTCTTTGGGTTGTTTCCAGGCCTTGTACGGACCTGTACAGCCTGGAAACACTGTATAATTAGCATGGATAGATAATACAATGAATCTTCCTTCTTTCATTTTTGGTTTGGTTGGATTTCATAAAGAAATGAAGAAGATATGAATCTTTTTGTAAAATCAGTTATGAAACCCTCTGAATGAAGTTGTCTGCAAGGGTTTGTGTTTATCTTGAGTTTTCACTAATGAAAAAAATTTGTATCTTATATTTTTGGAAACTAGATTTACAGAGCTTTGATATGCATTTGGTCTCGTTTCAAATGGTTTGGTATAAGGAAAGAAACATGATGCTCTAGATGACTGTTCCTCTCATTTTATGATGTTTTGGGACAGTAAAAATGAGTCTCCGTACGGGGGCCATATATCTTAATTTAACCGTTGGATTTGGCTCGTTTTTGGATATGTTTTAATGAGTCTAGTTTTCTACATCTCCACCGGAGCGATTTGAAAAATAAATTCTGGCTCAAAAGTTATGAATAACAGAATGGGAACTATCCAAACTGTCATGACAGGGCAGTATGCCAAGAGCTTGTTTATGATTCTAAAAGTTTGTGTGTAGACAATGCAAGGTGGACAAAAAATGGGAAGTTGAAGGACGTGGGATAAAGGTAAGATTGATTGAAGTTACCAAAGGGCATGAGTTATGGTTATAGTAATTCCTTGTAGCCTTGATAAGTTGTAAGAATGACCTTGTAACCAATGGATGAGGAGATGGTGTGGATCAAGTTGCTGATTGCGTATCTGTGATTAGGATGTTATTTTGATGTCTATGATGTGAATATTGAAAGGTTAATCTTGTTAGATGCCTCAAGCCTATACAATGTTTATTTGGAAATGTGTTTGAAAGTTGATCATGCCTTTGATATGATGAAGAAATTGTGTTTAAGACTGAACTCCATAGTTTATTCAGGGTTCTTGGTGAATGTTCCATGATGCTCTGCATCACCTTCCCTGCACATCACTCCCCACAACAATAGGGGGAGAGTCAGGGCCAAAACAGTAGCCATGAATTCACTTTTGAAGTCAGTAGGAGACCTAACCTCCCCTTAAAAAGATGGGGTTTTTTGCTGTTCACAAGAACTAGAGCTCCTCAGTGGGAGCAAATTGACCGTAATGTCCTCATGAAAATTAAAATCTCCTTAACAGGAGAAGTGGAAAATGAACTTGGAAAAGCATATCAAATCAGAAATCTTCTTTATGTGTGTACAAAGATCAAGTTAGCAGTATTTTCTTCCACACAAATCTAGCAAAAGCACAGTTAAAAATCTTGTCCCACAGATTCAGGCTTCTTACAATTTAGACTGTGACTCACTTTCATTTCAACCCTTGACAATACTTCTCTCACAACAAATTTTTGATGTATCAGCAACTACATCTAAAGTCAATTTTTTATTTCAAACAAGAAGGCCACAATGTGGCAAATATATCAGCCCATCTCCACGGAGGATTTTAGAATTCTCATTTAGCATTAAGTCCCTTAATAACCTCAATGGAGTTACCAGCTTCAGATACAATGTTTAGAAGAAATTTTGAACAACAGGGGGCACCTAAGCTATCTAAATCTCGCCAAAACTTTGGAGTCAGGGTTAAAAGAAAATCCTTTGGCCTGTTTTTAAGAAAATCTTTATATACATAAAATGTCATATACAAGTTCTTAGGGTCAAGCTAGAGGTAGCCACAAGAAAATGGCTAAAATGATCCAAAAGGATCCATGGTTCAAAGAATTCCTTGTAATTAATCTATTTGATTTATTTTGCAATAAAGTAAACAATATAGACATCAAAAGAAATTGGCTATATTACTTGCAATGAAAAGGACAGTTTTGCATAAACAAATGAGTAAGCAAACTACTGATCATATTTTGTTCAAATTAATTATGCACTGTTTCCATTTGTTTAGAATGTTTAAGATGTTTGTGCTGACACAACAACAAACAAATCAGATTTGACAGTGAAAAGTCAAGCAAAAATGGTTTTGCAAAAAACTGTAAAAGTTTTTAAAGTTGCCAAAAAGCTGTTAATGGGCATAAAATAAACTTGTCAACGTAGGATTTACTCAAGAGTCAAAACAATATTGTCAATGGAATCCAAATGTTTTGTTTCACCAAGTTAGTGGTTTCAGGCAAAACTGCAGTTTTGATTAGAAGTTGAAGCAAGAAAGCAACTTTCATAACTTGTAGCTTTTACAAGCACAAAAAATTTGCAAGATTTTGACAGTTTTGGAAAGGTGGAAGTAACAATATTGAATTTTCTGATCATGCAAGCAAAGATGTTAACAGTTTAATTAACATAGCAACTTGACAAGAGATCAAACAACAGCAATTTAGATGCATCAATATAGCTTCTGAATGGCTTATAAACAGTAGAGGATCAGGTCACAAAAGGACCTCCCCAAATCTCTTATAGGTGATTATAATGACAAAGACTGAGATTTTTGGATTTGAAGGAGTGAGAAGTATGAGCTGCCCAGTCTGAATTTTTGATATCCAGTTTTGACAAGCAAGCTGAGGAGAAGAAAATGGCAAGAAAATACCTTCTTATTGCAAGTTGTTTCTAGATTCAATTGTGTAAGTATTTTTGCATCAAGGTTTCGGATCACACTCTGTGATCTATCAACAGGATGAATAATATAGAGCCAAACAATGAATGATTTATCCTTTGGCTCTCTATCATTCATCCTGGTGATTGATCACGGAGTGTGATCCAAAATGTTGATGCAAAAATACTTACACAATTGAATCCAAAAACAGCTTGTAATAATCTCATGGATTGTGGAAATCTACTGACTCTTAATACCTTTTTAGTTGTAAACTAAATTAATTTATTCTAATCTAACTGATTTATCCAGTCTAATAAAGACAAGTAAAGAAAAACAAGAATCTTGACCTTTTGGTAATATGCCTCAATCCATGAGCATATAGATGTAGTTTATTCTCAGAATGAGCATCTTACTTGTGATTTCACATGTGCAAACCATGTCAGGAGGCTTTCGAGACTGAAAACTAGTTGGGAATTCTGAGGATTGACTGAAAAATGATTGAGAATTGTGGGAAAATGATGAAGGGTGCTCCCCTTAATACCACAAACACATAACAGAAATAGAGAAACAACAACAATAATATGCAAGAACAGAAAATTGGCTTCTTATTATCTCCACAAATGTGGAATTACAAACTTTCAGAATTACAATATGCAAAGCCACATGGGCATTCCCTTACAATATTCTGTAGGACAAAGCCTCGAATCAATACCCAGATCTACTACCCAGAACTATTCTGAACTGCCTAAGACAATAATACAGCCTTCCTTATATAGGCAATTTTCCACCGCCTGGGAAGGTTCCAGAATTTTAGCCAATAAGGCCGACCAAACTTAAAATTATTTTATTTTACATTTTATTACATCATAGTCGGCTCAAGATAACCTTTGAAACCCGAACAGAAATTTTGAAGAAAATTATTTTCCGCCATTTCAGGTGGCCCAACTTTCGAAGACCATAAGTCATCACCAGTTGACCCGATCGGCTATTATGACCCCATTTCGGAAATGCCACGAAGCGCTCTACAGGCTTGACCCGTACAAGCGCCCGTCACCCAAATTTTCGACCTCATCCGGGGCCTCTAAAGCCTTCAAAACTGAGTTCAAAGTTTCTGTACCCTGCTGCCAATACTGAAAATCTTCAATATCTTCCAATATACACTTGATCTGGCAATGAAACTTTACTGGCAGACTTATATGACCAAAATGAACTTCCAAAAAAGAAATCAGATCATTCTGAGCACATACGAAAATTACCAAAAATAGTAACTTTCCATAAATAGTAGCTCTGCACAAAATAGCCCTCATTGAATATAAAAACAGAAATATTTTTTTGGGTGATGCAAGATTGCTCTTACACCCAGGATGCTCCTGCATCAGAAAAGGAACTAAATGGGTTGTGAGAAGGTATGTTGTACAAATTGTGTAACAACATTAAATGTTGTTGTAAGTTGTGGCTCCATGGATTAGGACACCACACATGGTTGTTGGGTTGATTTCTCCTTGTGCAATGTTGTTTAAGACATTGGAATCACTAGATATCGGGGATTACAATATATAGAAAACATCATATGTTGAAAGTTTGCAGTTGGCCCTTGAGTGCATGGGATAAATTGCACAAACATAATCACACAGGATGCTTGGGAATGCAGAGAGGCCCTTGGGGGATGTGAAATAGTCACATCTAGTGCTTGGATGGGGTGAACTTGTGGCATTTGGATTCATGGCTATGGGACATTGTTGTTGGTTTCTTGTTTCTCATTTGCCTTTAAATAAAACGTTTGGCTTAGTGGCTTATTGAGTGGGTTTTTGGTGATAGGTATATGCTTCTTCATTGTTGCTGGACTTCTAATAGAACTTAAAGACATGGTTGAAATCACCAATTTCAGAAAAAAATGATTCTTATTGTATCATAATCAAATTTTTGTTGATACTATAGTGAGTGGTTGCATGTTTTGGTTGGATTTTATCTTGAAAGGATTTCTTGTGATATGTACTGTGTTGTGTGTATATTTCATCATATTTCTGATTTAAGACTATATTACATTACTCCTCCCTTGGAATTATTAGTAATTTCTTAACAAGTGGTTTAGGAGTGTGTTGTGGCTTGTTTTGTGGGGAGGATGCCCTTGTCTAGTGGTAATTTGTTATTTTTGAGAGCTTTGTTTGGTAGCTTTTAGATTTAAAAAAAGTAGATGGCAAATTGAAGAATGAAAATTGGAAAATTAAAATTAAGGGTCAGAATTTTGAGTTGTGGAAGTTTAAGATGGAGAACCTCCTAGTTGAGAGAGGTCAATGGTTAGCTGAATGTGGAAAGAAACCCATGGGTAAGATGGTTGATGCATGGAAAAAACTTGATAGAAAGGCAATAAGCATAATATAGACATTGTCTTTCTGATCTAGTGTCGCTGAAAGTGTTAGGTGATGTTGTAGACTCTGCTATCATCTTGGGCTTCTTCATCGGAAGATACACCACCAAATACTTTTGCAACTCCCTCATCATCAGAATCATCAATATCCACTGTTGATCCATCATCAAGGTTGCATGAAGAAAATGCCTAGGGTCCTACAAATTGGTTTCCAATCTGTCTAGGACTAGCACTCGGGCATCAAATTTGATCAATTTTTTTAAAACTTCAAAATTTCGTTAAGTTTGACAAAAAAGCCAAGTTCACCGACCTCCCTTCTCCCCAACCCTAAAACATGGATTTAAAACAATCAAAATATTTCTATTAGCTCTCCTTTTCAACAATTCCTGGTTGAACTCCTCCACAGTATCCTGCAAGTGCATTCCATACATATACATACCTACAGAGTCAAGCATATCAAATATTGTATGCATACCCAATGATTTTTGGGCATTGATACCAACCTTTTTCATTTTATGAACCATTTATTGACTAAACAAATTCTATCAATCTTTTTCATAAGTTGCAATGACTTATTTAATTTGTACTTTTATTTGGCTATCTCGACAATATTCTAAATGTCCTTGGCTCGATCTCATGACCTTTTGCCTTCTTCAATTTCAATTTAAAATTTACTAATCTCTTTTATGTGATTTAAGGGGCTATATGGCCCGAAGAGAAGGAAGAAAATATTAAATAGAAAAT